>OY992889.1:77163838-77456338 GCA_963921405.1 Cepaea hortensis | reverse complement strand
AACGTTTCTCTTGGTGTGAGTAAGTTGTCCAGGTTTCACTGCCATAAAGAAGAGTACTAAGGACACAGGCTTGATAGACAAGGACTTTTGTTTTGGCAGTAAGCTTCCTGTTCTCCCAGACTCTTTTTCTTAACCCGTTCATTGTTGTTGCTGCCTTACCAATCCGGATGTTGATTTCCTGATCTAGGGATAATTTGCTATTTACCACTGATCCTAGATATGTAAAATGGTCTACCATCTCTAGTTCGGTGTCGTCAATAAAGATTGATGGTACCCCATGTGCACCTTGTGACATAATCTGTGTCTTCATTTTGTTAATTGTTAAACTAAATTCAAAACAAGCATTGGAGAATGCAGATAGTAGACATTGCAATTCTTCCTCAGAGTGGGTCGTAACTGCAGCATCATCTGCAAAAAGCAACTCTCTGATCAGTACCCTCCTAATTTTGGTCTTGGCCTTCAATCTCTGAGCATTGTAGAGGCCGCCATCTGAGCGTGAGTGAATGTATTTACCACCATCCTGATCACGAAAGGCATATTTCAGTAGAAGTGAAAAGTATATTCCAAAGAGGGTGGGAGCTAGTACACAACCTTGCTTAACTCCACTCTTGATTTCAAACTCTTCAGAAGTTGCACCATCAAACTTGATTATACCCTTCATACCTGTGTGGAACGATTCCACAATGGACAGAAGAGTTGGTGGGCAGCCAATCTTCTTTAGTGCCTTGAACAGACCCTCACGACTGACCAAATCAAATGCCTTTGTGAGGTCGATGAAGGCAATAAACAGTGGTTGATTCTGTTCACGGCATTTTTCTTGCATTTGTCGCAATGAGAGTATCATATCAATGGTAGACCGGTTCTGTCGAAAGCCACACTGAGATTCTGGGTAGACTTGATCTCCTAGGACTTGAAGTCTGCGCAGAACAGTTCTGGCAAATACTTTTCCAACAATACTATCAGCTGATAAACACCCTAACGGGTAGGAAAAAAAACAAAATCTTAAAGGATTTTTAAAATCGAGTAATGGTGCCATATTAACAAGACAATATGATATAATTAATACACGGACAGAATATCTAGAAGAGTAGTATTATGTAATTAGAACGGGTGTGAGTATTCAAGACTATGTCGAAGGTCCATAGATACTTGCGGCATAGGTTAAAGATGCCCTAAATCATATGAAGTAAGGAAAGACACCCGGTCCAGATAACATTACGTTGAAGGAAACTGAGGCCCTAGGAGACTTTGGTACTGAAGTTGGTATTAACAACATTTCTAAATGACATCTATAATAGTGGGTACATTCCTAGTCACCTACTAAAATCATTCCGTATAGTGTTAACAAAGAAATCAGGCCCTTTAGAATGTGAGGTCATCGCATAATAAGTCTAATGAGTCATTAACAAAGTTGTTGTTAAGCTGAGAAGAATAAAACATAAGAGTAAACCAGACATTTGTGATGAACTATGTGAATTTGAAGAAATAAAGGGCACAAACAATGCTATATCTATATCTATAAAACAGAGTGTATGTTTGTGGGATTGTGGGTCTTGGATGCGTTCGATAACGGTACATCCGATTGAGATGAAATTTTCTACACGTCTTCCTTTCATTCCTGTGCAACCGACTATAATAATTTCTTAATGTAAAATCTTCTACTTATTTAATAACATTTACTTTTCCATTTTCATTATATAATGTCTATATAGCAGGGGGACTTCACTCTAGAAAAGATATTTCAAGGGGCATAACTTTTAATAACATTTCTATATACTTTATAGTCATATTGTTGGACTTACCTGCACTATTGTTAAACTCTTTGTCTATAGTTATTTTTAGGCATATGAGTTATATTAAATAATGATATAATCTTTAAGATATTTTTAAAGTTTGCATAAAAATAATGCATTATGCATAACATTTTAACCCATCTTTTTCTGCTTACAAAACTTATCAACTGTGATTAACTGTGATTAAAAACTGTTTTCATTAAAAATAATGAATGGTGTGTGGAAGGACATTCTTTTAAGTTACTGTTTACCGGCGAAACCACGCCGGGTCAGATAGATAGACAGACAGACAGATAGTCGGGAACGGAAGCTTATTTGACTACTTATATGAATGAATTAAATGACATGCTCCCCACCAGGGACTGGGTGAAGCCGGGCCGGGACAGACAGACAGACAGATAGACAGACAAACAGACAGTCGGGAACGGGAGAGGTTATATGACTCAATCAATCAATCATGTGCCATGCCGGAAAGCGTGGGCGGTCATGATTCGCCATTTCACTCGATCACCAGAGTCGTGGATCAGCTCAGTGTTCCTGTCTCGTCCATGCCATGTGGCCAAGCCATCCAGGTATTTTCCTCTCGGTCTTCCTCTTGGTCTGTTCCCTTCGATCTTGCCAGCTGTCACCAAGTTCTCCAGTCCATTTCTTCTCATAACATGTCCAAAAAATTTTGACTGTCTACGTCTAATTTCTCTAATCAATCTACGATTTTCATTTGTCTCTTGTAGTACTTGGTCATTGGTTTTTCTATCTGTCCATGGTATTCTTTGCATTTTCCTCAGAAACCACATTTCTGCAGCCATCAGATGTTTTTCAGCTTGACTGCACATATGAATTAAATGAGATGCTCCCCACCAGGGACTGGGTGAAGCCGGGTCAGACAGACAGACAGACAGACAGACAGACAGATAGACAGATAGTCGGGAACGGGAGAGCTTATATGACTACTTATATGAATTAAATGAGATGCTCCTCACCAGGGACTGGGTGAAGCCGGGCCGGGTCAGCCAGACAGACAGACAAACAAGCAGACAGACAGCCTGATAGATAGATAGATCCCCTCCAGGGCCTGGGCGAAGCCGGGCCGGGTCAGCTAGTATATATATATATATATATATATATATATATATATATATATATATATATATATATATATATATATATATATATATATATATTCTCATGGCACTATTAGAAGAATGCTGAAAATTTATTGGACAGTCAAAATGAGCAATCTGGACATTTTTAGGGAAGCTGAGTCACAAAGACAACTTATCACAAATATCAGAAAGAGGCAGTTATCTTTTTTGGCAACATTATGAGAAGACAAAAACTGGAACACGTTGTAACAGCCGGAAAGATTTGCGGAAAGAGAGATAGAGGAAGAAAGCGTGAGAAAATTCTTTACAGTCTGTGTAATGGCACGGAAGGGAGTCAACACACGAATTGATCCATGCGTCGGAGATCGCAATTTATGAAGAGGCATGGTCGCCCACATCAGCCAGCAAGGCACTGGATGATGATGATCATGATAGAAGAAAAAGAACAGAGCTGTACTTGTGCTTCATATACTACACAAAGGCGTTTGACAATGTTAAACATGAGGAAATAATCAAACCACTAGAATAAACATTGACAGCACAGACCTGCGAATAATAAAGAACATATCGGCAACAGAATCAACAACCTTTTCGGAACATTTCAGTGCATAAAGAAGAGCGTCAGACAAGGATGTGTAATGTCTCCCTTACAGTGAACATTTATTGAGATCTTCAGCAAATGTCCCAGGGATCCTGGTTGGTGGACACAATTATAAATAACTTACCTTATACTGGCGACGCCATCGTGATTGCAAAATGTCAGAAGGAACTACATGGAATGATAGCTACAGTGGTTATAGAAAGCGGGAAAAGAGCCTTAGCTACAAAACAAGGAAGATAGAAGTCATAGCGATATGAAAGAAACAGGTTGTGCCTAAATGTGCAATTAAAGTAAATGATATTATTTGGAGTAGGTGCAGAAATCCAGACATCTGGGGATATGTATAACATCAGATGGAAGATGCATCACGGAGATAAAGAACAGAATAGGACAAGCTAATACCGCATTCTATAAAGTGAAGAACATTGTGTGTAGTAAGTATTTGTTATTGGAAGTTAGAACAATAATTTTTGCGTATTACATAGAACCAGTTCTAACATATGGCTAAGAATCATGGAAATTGGATAAACAAGCGAAAACATCCCCCGAAGCTTCGGGTTTATAGAAGAATTCTAAAAAGTAATTGGACAGCCAAAATGAGCAATCTGGACATTTTGAAGGAAGCTGAGTCGCAAAGACAACTTTTCATAAACATCAGAAAGGGGATCTCTTTATTTTATTTATTTATTTATTTTCATGACACAAAATGAGAAGTTAAAAACTGGAACATATTGTGAGAACTGGAAAGATTTGTGGAAAGAGAGATAGAAGAAGACAGGAAGAAAACACTCTTGACAATCTTGTCATGGCACGGAAAGCACAAGCCACAAGATGCAGTAACTCTCAGCATCAAGTTTTATTCAGAGTAAAGGGTGACAGGCTAAAGAGGAGCAAATCATGGATTGGTCGGGCGGAAGATGTTTTCAGACAGGTCTGCAGAGTTACCAATATCAACCCCAGCAAGGGAATGGGTGCCTGTACCTCCAGCGCTTAATTGCACCTTCTCCTGCATTGTCACGCTTGACGGGAGGTGCAGAGAATAGCACCCTGCTGCTGTCATTACAGAGGTCAACACGCTCATCAGTGAACATTCAAACGATTCGGATGTGCTTATCTATACAGATGGATCTGTTACACAGCAGCAGAGAGTTGCGTGGGCATTCACGGCACGCTTACCGCGCCAAACCATTCGATGCCAGTGGTGCTCACTCTATGACCACTAGCAGAATGACGATTGAGGTTATGGCAGTCACACGAGCTTTCGTGTGGCTGGAATCACAGCATTATATTAAACATGTTTATGTCCCAGGGATTACATGACCATGATTTAAAATGTCGAGGCGGATTCTTTGCATAGACAGTGGGCCGAATCGCCGTGGAAGTCTGCTGTTCGTAGCAACACCTTCATCTTCGTTCCAGAACATGCGGGAATTGGGGGTAATGAACGAGCTGATAAACTGGCTGGCTCTGCATTCCTTGCAGATGGCTAGCCTATGGATCGTGTCGATATTATTAATTCCCTTAGAAAGATGTGCGGTTTTTTTTTAAAAGGGGGGGGGGGGGGGTAACTTTGACGCCAGTGAATCCACAACGTTGTCTAGAATGATAGACTTAAAAGTAAGAATTAACACTGTCAGACACGAGAGAGTACATTGGGAGAATGAGGGGTCTTGCCAACCAACACAGAACTGGCACTATTAGCATCCAGGCGTTAATTTATACTTTGACAGGAGGATCTAAGCACTTAAGGACATGTCCGGAGTGCAAAGATGATACTCCAACAGATAACTAACTAACTTATTAATGGTTTTTAGTCAACAATATTAGAACTCTCCATATGTGAAGATTAGAAATATATTACAGTAACTGTTTTAATTTGTATCCAATATTTTTAAGTAAATAAAAGTTTCTGATAAAGTGTAAAGGTTTAAATGCAAGATCGACTTCGTTGCTCTCCAAATGTGAGTATTTGCCATGTACTAGAGGCGTTCAGAAAGGAATACACGGCATATGTTGGACACTCCTGCAACAAATGTGTATTGTCACACTGTCATCTACTGCCTATAGTCTATAGTAAGTAACTTGCGGTGTAGAACAAGGGGGTCTTGAGCCTCAGGCAGTGTTTCCCAACCTGGGGCCCACGCCCCACAGGGGGGCAATTCGATTGTTAAGGGGGAGGGGGGGAATTCGATTGTTAAGGGGGGCAATTCGAAAATGGAAGAAATCGGCTGGATATAACAAAAAGGGGAGACTTGAGACTGAAGTTAACTAAATTGGAACCTGACATAAAATCTCTTTGCAGCAAGCATCAAGCGCAAGGATCTCACTAAATTTAAATAATAAATAATTACTAATAATTAAAATAATATAGAAAAATCTTTCTTTAAAATTATTGTGTACTTGAATTGCAGTTCTCCATTATCTTCTTCTTCTTCAGCATTCCGAGCCATTGAGGTTCTTTGCTGCAGATACAAGCCGTCTCCATTCGTCTCTCTGGTTGACCTTCTCTTGCCAGTCGCTGATTCCAAGTGCTTGTAGGTCTGTATGTATATTATCTCTCCACCGTCTTCTTGATCTACCTCGAGGTCTATCATCATTTATTTCTTGAGTGTAAGCGAGTTTTGTTTCCCTATTATCTTCCATTCTTTCTATATGCCCCAGCCATTGCAGTCTATTAGCCTTCATGATACCAGTGATTAGCGGGGACTTAAACAGATCATAAATGTCTTTGTTGCTTCTTCTTTTCCACTCTCCACTTTGTGTATCCCTAATGGGCCCAAAAATGCGTCTTAAGACTTTGTTCTCAAAGGTTTGTAACAAGGCTTCATCTCCTTTAGTTGTACTCCAGGTTTAAGAGCCATACAGCACAACTGGTCTAATCAGTGTTTTGTATATTGTAGTTCTCCATTATGTTTTGAAAATTTACTTACTGTGTTTGCTCAATAATTTCCTAGTGATTTCTTCCTATAACCTATAATTCAAGTTTCTTTAGTGAACATTTAAATTTTTGAATATTAAAAATAATGTATATGTGGGGGGGGGGGGGGCATAAGAATTTTATAAAGGCTTGGGTGGGGCTTAGCACAAAAAAGGTTGGGAAACACTGGCCTAAGGAATTAAGGCCCCTTAGATAGTGCAGTCGCCGCGAACTGTGCAGGTTAGGGTCCCCCCCCCCCCTCGACAGAAACAAAACCCGAGTTTCCCGAAAGAGAATCCAGCATTCTTAGCTGCTAGGCACACCGCTCCTCAAATGTGTAACTGGTGCATATTAATTACCGACTCAACCGATCCCGCACAGGACACAAATGACAGACACGTTCAATAAACTAAAGATATGAGATACTGATAATGAGTTATACTTTGGCTGAAATACTTAAAACACACTTTGGCTGAAATGCATAAAACTCAGTCACTGATATTGTTCGAATACAGGATATTATTACATTCACTTTTAACGTATTACATCAGGCTAATTTTAGATATTGTTATCATAACTAACACTTAAGTGTTGCTCTTAACGTTTTTCCCCTTCTCTTTTTATATTTTCAGACATTACGGGAAGTATGAAAAATCACCCGGCAATAAACTTAAACATGATGCAAATAGACTTCTCATGGAGGGAAAACTCAAGGCGGTGTTAACCGTGTAGTTGTAGAGACTGAAACGGAAATCTCAAGAAATTATGCACGTTCCCACTGACGCAATCCAGGTCACATCCGTGAAGTAAGACGCGCGGAAACGGATGTTCTTGTAATGTCAGCATACGTCATTGTGAATTTGAAGCAATTGTTACTATCAAAATCACAACGGATATTTGTTGCAACAGGCGATAGTTAGCGCACGTGTGCTGGCAGCACATCAGTTGTGTTTGCTGTTACAACTGTTTGTTTCATGACTTAATGTTAATGGCAACAGACCACAGCGTGGTATGCGTAATGACACAGAGGCGCTGTTTTTGTGGTTTACCTCTATTCAAGGAATATTTTCGTTTGTAGGTTATAGTTAGAGAATACAATCGATGTATGGTGCATCATTGAACTGCTCAACCATAATGTAAAAGTGAAGACAAACTGACCATTTCAAACGGAAGTATACATACACAGAGAGAAATCATTTAAACACAACAGTCACAAATAGTAAGTTGCAGGATTTATTGCCTGGCTTACATATTTCACTGCATCTCGTCAGGTGCATACTGAAGAGTTGTACATCATATGAAATGAATCAGTGAATTATACTTTGACTGAAATCTGTGAAACATATAGTCTTGTTCTAATGTGGTGCATTATAGAGAAATACGATAGTTCTTTTGCATTCACTCGCTTTGAACTCAAGGGTAGTCTATACACGTGCTATTACTTCTAGTGCACTGGACTGAATTTTATTACTTGTGTCCATCTACATCAGGCGAACCCACTCCAACTTCAGAGGTACTTATAATTTACATCTCCAGGTCATGGACGAGAAGTCAACATTTTAGTCCAACTGACCGGTGTAAGAATTGAACCAGCTACCTCGGCATCAGCACACCGGATGTTTAAGAGCGAGTGTTCGTATCGATTCGGCCATGCTGACCTCATAAGATATATGATACAGAAGATCCGAATCAAGTATATCAAGTTCACACCCTCGTTTTGCTGTAGGAAGCGCGAGAACGCACTTCATATTTGACCTGAAGCAGACGGGTGATATTTCATTGAAACGTTGTAAACTAAGCTTTTTACTTGTCGGTTTGTGGCGTTTTGTTGCGAGTAAACATTCCACCTTCTTTCTGTGAGTGACCGCGTACCTGAGTGGTCAAGTCTACTGCGTAGTTAAATTAACACTTAAGTTCTGCAGCTCTTAGCATCAAATCAATATGAGAATATTGTTCCTCGAACGAGACAACGTGACTCAACCGTCCGAGCCAGACAACGGCGGCGGTGTATACTCGGCCAGCTTCGAGTTATTCCCATTCTACGAGGGCTGTACATATTCACACTTCAAAGGCCTCATGAACGGTGAGGGACCTCTCCGGGGCAACTTCTGTGTGGTCAGGGCTATGCTGGACAAAGTTGCCGAAAAAACTGACTGGTCAGATATGATCAGAAAAGCAAATGAGGCCCAGCGTCTGGCTGTGGAGTTTAATAAACATATAGGTTACAAAGCCGTCACGTTTCAGATCCCAATTATCGCGGGGATTGAGGCACTATCAGATTTCGCATGTTTGTTTAGATGTGTCAAGCCTCACGACAAACGCCTGATCCTGGGCGAGTTCGTTACTATAGAACCATTTCTCGACGGACCATTCCAGAAGTTCGACTCAGGTGTGGACTGTGCTTCTAATACTATTCATACTACCAAATTAAAGAACAAGGATTTCACGTCGGCAAGTGTTTCTGCTGACAGTAGTAGCAGCTGGGACAGTACCGTTCAAAGTCAAACTAGTCGAGCTAACTCCACAAGCGTGGCCCAAGCATTTAGTCATTTCTCTTGGCATTTCACCAGAAATCTCATCGTCACCGGTCTACAGGGTGTCAGCAACGGACAAGTATACACATTTACAAACCCGAGCATCCATTCCATAAACTCCCAGTTCGGAAATTCAGACGGATCCGTAACATCCATTTCTGAATTCTTTTCCTATCACCGCTGTAACAACATATGTCGTAACTGGGAACAGTGCAGCACTACAGGCAAACCTCAGAGAAATGTGAACTTCTTTCACAAACCAGAACTTTCCAGTGACAGCAAAAATAAACGCAGTGAATCCTTGTCGCCGCATCCATTCAACGAAGTAGCGTAAACGTGGGGAAGAACAGAGAAACGCTTTGCAGCTGAAAAAAAAAAAGAAGTCCATTAGATTTAACATCAACTTCGTGGCACAGTTTAACAACCAACTGGTGGTCCAAATATTTATACTGTTCACACCCGGAGAATCTCAGCCCAGCACACTAATTCCGAAGCACCACGAAGCCTCCCAGTTTATATTTACAAGAGTCGTCTGTTGTGGGTAGATTTTATAATTTGGAAATGAAGTGACAATATTATTTATAAAAAAAACAAAAAAAACAGTCCAATGATTTGATGAACTCCATGGAACAGAGAACATACACATACAACTGAAAACATACACAGTGAAATTAAGAACATAATTTCTTCAAGATGACAGTAAATTAACTGACTAACCTTCTTAACATTAACTGCCGGTTGGTAATGGAACAGCACATTTCGTGTAATTTGTTGTAGTGCAATTTCCCCACAGCTTGTGGAGATGAACAGCATTATTCCAACCATTTGTTCACGTGAGATCAAGTATTTGAAGTATATGTACATTATTTCAGGTAATTGACTGAGTGCTTGAAATCAAGTACAATCTGGACTAAATGTTTGAATTGGGTACAATCTGCGCTGAATGAATTATTTAGAGTCTGGACTAGATAAATTCAAGTACAATCTGGACTCGAGTGTTTGAATTGAAGTACAATCTGGACTGAATATTTGAATTAGGTACTGTCTGGACTAAATGTTTGAATTATGTACAGTCTGGACTGACTGTTTGAATTCAATCACAATGGTGATTGCATGTTTGAATGCAAGGTCATTCTAGACTGAATATTTGAATGAGGTACTATCTGGACTGAATGTCTGAATTCATGCACAATCGTGACTGAATGTTTGAATTCATGCACAATCGTGACCGAATGCTTGAATGCAAGTAAATTCTAGACTGAATGTTTGAATGAGGTACTAACTGGACTGAATGTTTGAATTCATGCACAATCGTGACTGAATGTTTGAATTCATGCACAATCGTGACTGAATGTTTGAATTCAAGTAAATTCTAGACTGAATGTTTGAATGAAGTACTATCTGGACTGAATGTTTGAATTCATGCACAATCGTGACTGAATGTTTGAATTCAAGTACATTCTAGACTGAATGTTTGAATTCAGGTACAATCCAGAGGTGGTAGATTCTACTTCGGATGTGACTATAGCTTTAATTTTATATCGCCTAGTATGTTCTCTGATCTCTTGTACTTTCTCTTTCCTGACTATGAGAGCTAATCAGTACATGTGAGTGTATTTGTCAGATCAGTGCACAAACTCTGGAGTACCAGCGACGGTCACTAATGTGTGTATATACAAAATCAGTATAGTAATAAATAGTATGTTGTGGACTCGTTTCAAATTTTGAGACGATGGTCATCAGAGCCACACATTATTTAATGTGCAGATTTCTAATGTTCTCATTTACCCAGAGCAGACAGTTACTTTTTACCATTCCAAACAATTCAGACATTTTTATATAGGGATCATATTTTATCATTGTCGAAGACAGCGAGATATTCACTCCCTTATCCAGAGATCAAGGGTCATTGTCCGAGTTAGCGAGATATTCAGTCCGTTCTGTGGCGAAGGGGTTTATGAATGAAATTCGTAATCTCGCATACCGCCTTCGAAACACAGCTGCGGGTGATTTGGAAGCAGATCGCCTTGCGTTGGTTTCTATACAAAGGTATCTTCTTCTTCTGCGTTGATCCGGAGTTTTTTTTCCGGATGTGATTGCGTTGTGCCTGTTTACAGCAGAGCTGCGTTCTTGCACCGTTAGGCCGACACATCCGACTTCTGCGGGATACAAAGGTATGAGTGTCGGTAGTTCAGAAAGCAATGGCAAACTACCAAACGTAAACTTGCCAAGAATTCACAGTCCAAAACGTTGGAGTTGACTGCCACGCCCTGTAAATGATACGCAACTAACTGTGCCCAGAGATGTTGAGAATAATTTAAACCTATCCACAACTAGGAGCAGCAGTAGCGCAGTGGCTATCCGGCTTGCCTGTGGTGGTCATGTGTCTTTCCGGTGGTCATATATTCGAATTCCCCCCCCCCCCACCCCCAACGAGACGAAATGTTCTAAATAGACCTGGGCTCCCAGTTCGGCTCAACCTAAAACTGCTACAGGAAATGTCTTGGGAAGTCAAGGCCACCGGCGCGATATTAACCACATCACATATCAATCAATCAATCAATCATGTGCCATGCCGGAAAGCGTGGGCGGTCATGATTCGCCATTTCACTCGATCACCAGAGTCGTGGATCAGCTCAGTGTTCCTGTCTCGTCCATGCCATGTGGCCAAGCCATCCAGGTATATCCATCACATATCGAGAGCCTATTAAAATATCGGACTAGTACCATGTACCAATACGACTCAAGATATGTATAGGGTGCAATTTTAATGACTGTGCAGTGTTTGAAAATATTTCCCGTCCAATATGGACCGGCAATATTTTCAAACACTGCACAGATATTAAAAATACACCCTGTATAGGGGCCTTTCCCTTTTTTTCCCCTAACATCTTGACCAAATGTTTTTAACAGCTAGACTCGGTTTATTTTTTAAATTTGATTCAGTGCCAAACAAAACAAAATAATAATAATAATAATAATAATAATAAATAGGGTTAGATCATACATGGTACACAATCAAATGAATAAGTGTTATGATGTAAGTGTCCGCCTATTTGGCATTAAACTAGTTAACGATACCACGAAACAAAACAAATAACAGAATGACCTGTCTAAATGGGAGGTCTCATCTGGCGATATATTATCCCTCGACACTGAATCAGGTAACAACTAATTTTAACACGTGAGCTCAACCAGACACTCAGTATTTCTGAAGTTAGAGGTGTATATCACACCCCCAGGACCACGTCGAATAACACGTGAGAATCCAGGTGAGAGAATCCCCACATAGGACAGCAAATTCAAATACGATCCAATTCCGATATGGGAAATATAATTAAAATGAAGTCCCAAGCCATATCGGGAAACGTAACGGACACGGTGAGGCCGGATCAGGTAATTTAATGATGAACTCCGGCGGGAACCCCTCAACATTCAATGATCACTGCTTCCAAAGACTTTACCCACCTCGTGTTACTCAATAAATTATTAACACTCACGTGTTCGCCCGTGTGTTAATGAGGCCCATAACGGAAGCTAAGAATAATAACACTGTAGCGTGCCATGCATGTCGTGAGGGGTGACTAAGGAGGGTTGGCGTGTCGCTGGCAACATCATCACATGGAAACTTAAGCTGCACAATCCAACCAATGATGAATTAGTTCACAAAGGGCTTGACGTGAGTTGATTAAGATCCAAAGCTCCATTGGGAGATGAAAGGCAATAAGCAATTAGAAAGTCGAAAAGAGGTGTAGATATACAGAAGAATGTGCGTATTTCATGGAAACAAATACAGAGGTTCTAGAAACACTGGGAATGAAAAGAGAGTTAAAAACAATGTTTTCCCGTAGTGAATTTAAATAACGAAGACACAAATGTGCAACTGTGGAATGAACCAACAACGCCGCTGGTATTCTTTCAATTCCCCCCCCCCCCCCCCCCGAGAACTAGCGACCCCAAATATTGAATCGCCGAGCCTGTACAACAGAGATTAAGAGCAGAATAGGGCAGGCAAAAGCCTCATTTCAGAAAACGAAGAGTATCTTATGCAATAAGTCGCTATCACTGAATGTAAGAAAGAGAGTGCTAAAATGCTATATAGAACCAGTTTTGCTGTATGGCAGCGAATCTTGGAATGTAAATAAATTAGGAAGAACTTAGAAGCAACAGAGATGTGATTTTTAAGACGAATGTTGCGAATCCCTTGGACTGCCAGAGTGAACACTATATACAACAATAAGAAAGAGACAAACAGCTTTCTTTGGTCATGTGATGAGAAGAGAGGCATTGGAGAACATCGTGACAACTGGAAAGATCGAGGGGAAGAGAGGCAGAGGCAGACCAAGAGAAATGATGCTGGACGGATTGAGACGGTGGCATGGAGGAATATCATCAGCAGAGTTGATCCAGAACACCAAAGACCGAGATCTGTGGAGAGCCATGAACGCCTACGCCAGCCGGCACGGCACTTGATGATAATGATGAGCCTGTACAAGTGAATAGTAACACTCAGTTGCACTGTTATGGCTAATGCAGTTACAACTGTTGCCGCGACACTTGTTACCGAAAGCAGCACACGTAAGACTCTCAAACCTTGCTAACAATAACATTCGGCAGTAAAGTCAATGTAACGGACCTTTTCTACGCCATTACGTGCATTGGGTATATAGCGCTAACCACATATTTCTATATACCAATCGATACTCGGTGAACCATAATCATCATCTTCTTCTTCCACTTTTGCCGTCAAGCGTCGGGGGGAAAAATAGTTGACGGTCCAGAACCTAGTGGGTGGCACTGGATAGTGTCATTCCGTGTGACTACAATGACTTTGATGTCGTCAATTCATTTTCTTCTCTTTGGGTAATAACGTCAATATCACAGCTGCCGTATTTACATCCCAGCATATTTCCGAGTACCTAATTTAGGCTGAGTCGACCTGGAAGCCCGTGTGTATTGTATTGTTTTAACGCTTCTATTTGGATTCTAACACACATGACCAGGTCGACATGCAGACCTAAGATTTGATGGGACTGTTGCTTAACTGGGTGAGTGCCATGGGATGATTAATCGTCTTAAGTCACTTCCCGTATCTGCCGTGGGATTATACATGGTGTATTTTTAATGCCTGTGGGGTTTTTGAAAATATTGCCGTTCCAAGTTTTGTGTATACTTTTTATGTTGCGTGAACTCCACACAGGGTAAATACAAAATTCGGAACGGCAATATTTTCAAAAACCACAGTCATTAAAAATGCACCCTACATATCGCCGAAATGTTGTCATTGTGGTATAATACAACATGTTTGCTACCATATTAACAACTTTTAATTCATAAATGTGACACGCCCTTACTTCCCATTTTCCGCCATCCTTTTTGTTTGGTTCAACCCTAAGTTTTGTTTGGCACTGAATCTGTTAAAGTTACATTAAGATGTATTGCTCTGACTTGGATCAAAAACTTTGCACAGTAGTGTTGTTACTGTTATCGTTACATGTGCTACTGTAAATAAACTTTGAAAGCGCGATTCTAATATTTGAAAGTATATGTATATAGATATTAATAAAACAAAAGTGACAGGTATCACTGACAAGACTAAACATGATTTAGTCGCCATGACAACAACAGTAGTTGGCTGCAACAATACATCTTGTTGTACAGTTATCTCATCCATGTTATTGGGTTATGTAAGGGACCATTTGTCACACCTTGCTGGGTATACAGTGCTAGATCCATAACATAACATAATATTATTACAGTGAAGACCTGATAAGGCGAACTCATCTGGGACCCAAGAAATAGCTCTTCTTGTCATAAGTTCTTATCGTAACTCCTTTGCCAGGAGCCGGCGAAATTGGGTACCAGACAGTTTTAAGGAAAGGCGACGAGAAATTGAACTGGTTTCCTCACTTCCCTTCACCCCTTTTACTGCCACGTGGGCGTGAACTGCTAAGAATGTTCACGTATACTGCACAGCCTTATTATAATACGTAATTAATCGGAATAATAATGCAGCACATGTAAATATTCTAGCCATGTTTTGTATTCAGCTTACGCTTGCTTTCGTCTTCTTCTTCTGCGTTCATCCGGATTTATTTTTTTCGGATGTGACTGCGTTGTGCCTGTTTACAGCAGAGCTGCGTTCTTGCGCCGTTAGGCCGACACATCCGACTTCTGCGGGCATTTGTTGACCGGGTTAACCTTCCCGGGGCGCTTGCTTTCAAATTGCAGTGTCCCATGTTTTCACTTACAATAATTGCAGAAGAATAAAATGACAATATATACATGATGTTCAATCTGTGATTGGTGTATTGTACAATAAAGTGCCTGAGATGGTAATAATGATGTTGTGAAGTGTTCATGAATACTTAATTCATCATTGCTCGTGTTGAGTTGAATTGTTTGGTCAAGCTCTTGGCTCAGTACATTGACTTCGACAAAGGTTTGTTTATCTTCAGGTTTGCTTTCCTTAGCCTTTGACTGTCCCCAGTCTACCCACAAGGCAGTAGGTTTTTAGTTAGAGACTCCACAGATAAGTTTTTATTTACAGACTCCATATGTTCTTCTTATGGTCCATATTGCCGGCGCTCCCCACATTGTACCAAGTCTTCGGGTAAAGGAACGCACACGCCTTATCTTGGTGCGAGGAAATGCGACCTAAAGACTAAATGTCATTCCAGGGAAGACCAGGCCCTAAGCTTTGGTTGGCAACTGGTCTAGGATGGAAGCACCGACAGGTGGACAGTTAAAGCATTGCTTTGCTGATCCGGCAGCTTCTACAGCTTGTCTTGTTCCAGGACGTATTGGGTTACCTTTCCTCTGGAGTAAACTAGGCAGGCCGAGAGAAGGATCATGCTGCATGGGCAACACATGGTCTTTACAATTCAGCCCAAGCTTTGTGCTATGTGTCTGATCAGTCACGTTCGCTACCGCCATGGGTTGTAATTATTGTGCCTTTTTTAAGCTCGATGAACGAACTATCGTCTACCAAGACGCCAAAGTGCAGTGAGTGATCCATGCCTTGAGGTGTTGGCGACCATGTCTGTCCACAGCCCTCTGTCTCATGTACTGACAATCTTGTCTGAAACCGATGTTCTTCCTAGCAGCTTCTCTCATGGTTTGTCCCCGTCTTACTTCCTCTCCAACTTTACAACTGTTGTTTAATATCTCAGCATTATTTACTTCGTATCTTCCCATTGTGCCTTTTATCGTCAGGTTAAGAATAACATCTGATGCGAGTTATAGTTTCTGTTTCAAACATGGTGGTATTTATAACCACGGGTATTCTGTCAATCCAGTGCTGCTGTTTTCATCCTATCTGAACTCTGTGTGGGGCGCTGTCTTGTGGTAATCGTTTACATGGCCACACCATCTGAATTGCTGTTTCGTAGTACAGATTCACACTAGTACTGCCCCTGCTGGCTTCCTGAGATCGTTGTTTCTTATGATTTTTTTTCGTCTTCTCAAATATATATATATATATTCCCTTGAAATGCTCTTCTCCTTCTGCACATTATCTCCCACTGAAGCACAGGCCATCAAGCAACTCAATCCAAACCGTCCCATCTTTCGCTATCTCATGTTTCTCTATCTATGTCCTCCCACATATTATTCACCTTTGTCTCTAATTCCCTTCGCCATGTTCTTTTAGGTCTCCCACTGTGTCGTGTGTCCTGTTAGTTCTAGATAAAGGACATTTTAGCTATCCTATTCTCATGTTATCTCAGTGTGTGTCCTGTGAGTTCTAGATAAAGGACATTTTAGCTTGTCCTACTCTCATGTCATCTCAGTGTATATCCCCTCCAGCGCCAGCATCTTTTCTTCATCTATTGATTCACTGGTATTGGTTTAGATCTTTCCGTCAGTTACACATTATTGATTTTCTCATACCATTTTAGTCTTTTCCTATTCTGTACAGGCAACAATTAATCAATGTCACTTAAAGTACACGGGAGAGATTCTAAAGACTATCCGTGAATGTCCCGCCGTCTGTGGCCAAGTGGAAGCAAACAGGTATCACAATCCCGTATACAGCATTTAAAGTCAGCTGCAGGCGATTTGGAAGCAGGGCGCCTTGTGTTGATTTTTAACAATGGTTTGAGGGTCGGTCGTTCAGAAGGCAACGGCGAACTACTGAACGTAAAACTTGCCTAGTAAATCACACAGCCAAAAACTGTTGGGGCTGATTGTCACGTCTTATAATGGATATGCGACTAACTTTTTAAATCTATGAATGACTCTCTAGGTGAAGGTACAATCACATTTTAAATCTATGAATGACTCTCTAGGTGAAGGTACAATAACTTTTTTTTTTTTGGCGCTCGCTCGCTTTGAACTAAAGCACAGTCTATACATGCGCTACTACTTCTAGTGCACTGGAATGGTTTTTGCGTGTGGACATTTCTCTATTACCATTGTCGCTCGCCACCAGGAGAACCCACCTCGACTTCTGAGGTACTTGCAATTTACATTCCCAAGTCAAGGACAAGAAGTCAACATTTTAGTCCAACTGACCAGTGTAGAGATTGAACCGTCTACCTCGGCATCAGCGCACCAGATGTTGAAACAGCATATTAAATTATCATTGAGCTTGGTTAAAGTGTGGTATCTGCAGGGAGGGGCATTTAAGGGGAAGGATCTGAAATGCCATCGACTAGGGTGTTACAGGAACGATCAGCATCTACACCTAATGCCACTTGCTAGGGTGGGGGTAAAGAACTATTAGTTTGTTCAGAGTGCTATGGTGTCGATTGTTAAACCAAGAAATCATTCAAAGTAGTTCTCTTTGGAAGTAACGTGTAGTATGATTCACGTGCACCATTGTTCGGACATTTTTGTCGTGCTTTTATTTTACCCTTGACAACCTTACTTGAGGGAAAGACTGAAGGCAAACGTTCAATGGGAAGACAATGGCTTTTGGGGGGGGGGGGGGGGGGATACCGCGAAGAGATGGACTGGAGAGATAACGTTAGACCTCTCCGCATCAATGAAGATCTCTGCATCAATGAAGAGACAGATAGTGATGCATATCCATTGTAGTCAACGCGGATTGCGAAAATGGCAACTTATCTGAGCTCTTAACATTAAATTACTTATAAATATGCTGTAACAACACACACAGACACACAATATCTCTCACAGCTACCCACTCACTGCAGAAACACACTTACACTGACACGAACTTTTTCTCTCACTCACTCACCTCCCTCACTCACTCACTCTCAAGCCCCCCCCCCTCTTTCTCCCCCCCCCCCCCCCCCCCACCAGACTTACTTGAAGACATAACATGTGCCTACGGTGTTTTTACCACTGCTAATACTTGTTTTCTATTACATAACTCTATGCTTTTAATAAACCCATGTCATAAGGTCCAAGTGTTCCAGTATGAGACAATCAATCAATCAATCAGGTGCCGTCTCCGCAATGAGGGTTGGCTGTAATGGATCTCCAACACTGTCAGTCTCTCGTCTTGACTGTACATTCTGTCAGACTGATGTTCGTCCATATCTTAATGTTATCCTCCCACTTGTATCGTTGTCTACCTCTTGCTCCCTTGCCCTCGACCTTGCCTTCCGGTATGGTTTTTATAAGATTATCATGTCTTTTAACGTGAGACAAATAGTGCCAAAAATGAGAAAAAGTGTGTATTGCATTGACTACTGACTTGTTAAGACAAAACTGCCATGACGAACAGTTACAGAAACGATTCACCCTGTGCTGCTTGTAACTTCCTTGACTCATACTCTATCCAGCTATGAATCATGTACCCAGTGGTTAATGCACAGATAATACACTTTGAAGACAACCGAAAGTGTGAGGTAATGAAGGAAGCAGTTCATTCATACTGAGTGTTTGTTTGGTGAAAATGTGAGTGACAATGATAAGACTTTGTTCTTTCATTCAA
The DNA here is from genome assembly GCA_963921405.1 of Cepaea hortensis. NCBI lineage: Eukaryota > Metazoa > Mollusca > Gastropoda > Stylommatophora > Helicidae > Cepaea > Cepaea hortensis. Next base: position 77,437,486 of record OY992889.1, on the reverse strand, counting down.
GAAACTTCAGATGCGTTTCCTTGGTATCATGTTCACGGGTCACAAGACAGTGTTAATGAAATGAACAGATGCATAAAGTTACATATAGTTACTACCTCTTTGCACTGTAAAACATAAATATATTTCCATAACCATTAAAACACATACGCGCGCGCGCACGCACGCACACACACACAGTGAGAGAGAGAGAGCGAATGAGTGAGTGAGTGTGTGTTTTATTTTTCATGCCAGGCATGTGTTGTTGTTGTTGTTTGTTGTTGTTGTTGTTGGTGGTGGTGGTGGTGGTGGTGGTGGTGGTGGTGGTCCATCAAGAATGATGATGACCATTCATTTCATCCAGTGGGGTTGAAAGTATGGAGCCGTGAGTTCTAAGATGGCTGATAAGGCCTATTTTGGCTCAAAATGTTCTTTGACAATGTGGGCAAAGATTTCTTGACGTTTCAGGAGGATCTCCTGCAGAGGTTTTTCTGTCCATCCTTTTCTTCACAGCTCTTGTAGTCCTGGTTGCTTCATAAGTGACTGCATCCTTGTATAATTTGATGCCAGGTATAGTTGATCATCATCATGTGCGTTGCCGATAAGCGTGGGCGGTCATATTTCGCCATCGCACACGATCACCAGAGTCGTGGATAAGCTCCGTGTTCTGGTCTCGGCCATGCAACGTGGCCAAGTCATCCAGGTATTTACTTTTCTGCCTTCCCCGTATTCTCTTCCCCTCGTTCTTGCCAGTTGTCACCAAGTTCTCCAATTTATTTCTTCTCATAACATGACCAATAAATGTTGACTGTTTACGTCTAACTTCTCTAATCAGTTTACGGTTGTCATTTGTTTCTTGTAGAACTTGGCCATTAGTTTTTCTATCTGCTTTCTCAGAAACCACATTTTCACAGTCATCATCAGTTTTTCAGCTTGTCCGCTCATTGTCCACATTCACATCCATACAAAAGTAAAGGTTCTATGTAGCACCTCAACACTCTTTTTCTCGTTGCAAGTGACATCTTTTTATTGGTCAGTAAGTTTTCCATCTTGCAGTCTCAGCAGATTATCCTTACGGTACACTGAACCATTCAGTCAATAAGTGCTTGAATCCCTGCTTCAGTACCTTCTTCAGCATGAAGCGGTCAGCGACACCAGTTCTGAGTTGGTTGACTAATCTTCTCTGGCACCCTCCAAAGCATTCTTATGTAGCTTCACTCCTTTTGACTTCATGTTCTTGCAGTCTGGTTAAGGTGGCAGATTGTCAGTCACTTATTTCCTTTCTGCCTCTTCTTCGTTCCTGTCTGGGGAAGAGTGCCACGCCTAGTTATGTACTTCTTCACTCCTCTGTCTGGGGAAGAGTACCACGCCTAGTTATGTACTTCAAAGTCAGTGTCAGACTTTGGTACTCATTTGTGAAGGTTTGCTTTCTCTAGACAGATTCTATCCAAAGTAATGGGCGGCTCTATCCACCCATGTGTAAGCTTTCTTTCCTAACAAGTTTGCCTAGGCAGCAGCCTTAAGACCTGTTCTTTGCAATTTCTAATTGACGCAAGATTTTAACACTGATAACTTGCACATGGTACTACCTGTTTTTTTTTATGCCCTTATCTGAGCAAGTTAAGCATTTGATCTCACTACCTAAGAGATCGGGGTGTGGAGGGCATGTAACATCATTTCATAACTTGATTCATGTAATAATCCTGCCTCTCTGAGGTCCATTGCTCAGCCACTTCCCACAGTTTTCTGGCCGACAAACCTACCATCTTATTCATTTCTTCTTACACTTGCATGACCTGGCTCAAAACTGAAGCTGACTTTCGTCAGCCTTGACATACTCAACTCCACTTATTCTCTGCAAGCCTAGCTAATCTCAATCTTCCTGAGCATACGCACTATCAATGAGAAAGAATGTCTGGGTGAAAGTTTGTGTATAACACTTAAGTTACATGCATGTTTATTAACAAACATAACAGATTTTTTTGCAAGTCTGAGACAAAATAAACACGTTGTTTCATCGGGCGGCTGTGAATTCTCCGGGAGATTTGGTTTTAACTTAGAATTCCAATGCATGTTCAAGTTCTTCAAGAAACAAATGAAAAACGTAAACTGAAATAGAGAAATTAGATGTAGACAGTCAAGATTTATTGGGCACGTTATGAGAAGAAATAAACTGGAGAACTTGGCCACAACTGTAAAGGTTGAGGGGGAAACAATCAGGGGAATGCAGAGAGGTCAATATCAAGATGGCGTAATCGAGACGAAAACACAGAGCTGATCCACGAATCTGGTGATCGTGTGAGATGGCGAGAGAAGACCACCCACGTTTATCAGCACGATACAAGTTGATGATGAACGGCATTCGAGTCATTTGACCATTCATCTTAGACCACCAAGCGTCATTTCTCTTCAACTGCCTCTTCTACTTCTGATCCTTTCAGGTGTCACAATGTTTTCCAATACCTTTATTCTCATTTTACGAACAAGGAACACTTAGGCGGCCACGGTAACTAACGATTGCCTGCAAGAACTATGAAAGTATAACACTATATACAACCATAAGAAAGAAACGAAGATTGTTATTTTGTAATATAGAGAAAAGGCGGCCATTGGAGATCATGACTGGAAAGATTTGTGGTAGATGGGGCAGATGCACACCGAGAGAAATAATACTTGATCATCTAATACGGTGGCACAGTGGAATGTCAGAGGTAGAACTGACCAGGAACACCAAGGACTAGATCCTGTAGAGAACGATATGAGCGCCTAAGTCAATGATGACTGCAGTGAGACTGAATTGTCAGAATACCCCCCCCCCCCCCCCCCCACACACACACACATTTTACAGGACAATCAGTGAGTTTTCATCATCAACTATCAGGTTTATCAAGGCAAATTACAGATACAATAATAACCAACTGGCACCTTGTCGTCTATAGTTTGTTTCATTGTGCTTCAAAAAGGCATAATAACTACAACCCATGGCGATAGCGAATTCGACTGATCAGACCAATTCGCTCTGTAAATGTTCGTCCACAATGGGTGCATGTGAACATGTCATTTGCATCAGCACGCACCATCTCACGCGCTTGGTGTGTGACTTATCTGCAATCATTTTCTCCTTTGTCTTTATTCCATTTCTGATATTTGCCCTCCCCGCAACACGATCAGCAGCGACTTACTCCCAATGTGCATTATCAATGCCTGTATCAATTATGTCCCGCTTACCCACATTTTTGTATTGTAGTAGATGCCGACTCCGAACCTTTTGCCCATCTGTAATCCACCAAATAATGATGTCCTTTGGTATTCTAACATCATCCATCCTCCTAATGTGCCCTATCCATCTAAGTCTACAAGGACTGAGCATGGAACATACCGTCACACAAACTGATCTTTAAAATACTTGTGTTTGTGATTTTGTCTTGCCACTTAATACCAAGTATTCTTCGCAGACACTGCATATGACAGCTGTGTAAACGTTTCTCTTGGCGTTAGTAAGTTGACCAGGCCTCACTGTCGTAAAGACAAAGACCAGGCTTCACTGACAAAGAAGAGTTCTTAGGACACAGGTTTGATAGACAAGGACTTTTGTTTTGGCATACAGAAACAAGTCTTGTCAAACAGAATCACTACATACATTGGAAGCATCTATAATTCTGGTAGTTTAGTTTCTTGATATTACTAACAAGATGAAAGAGACAATGATGTGTCAATTCTATTTTTGTTATCCACCCATGTGTATTTAATCTGGCGGTGCCACTTGAGTTTAAGAAAATTAGTTATGAAAACAACAATTGTTTATTTTATTGCACACTTCATTGCACATCTGCCAACATATGCACCTACTGGGTTTTGTGTCACATTGCCAGATTAATGGAAAATAGAAAATATATTCTTGGGGGGGGGGGGGGGGTGTTAAATAATAAATAGGTATAATGTAGGACTTGGGTGGCACTTGGTGTCAAAATAACAAACAGGTAAAAGATAAGCTACACTCAGAGACATACACCAGCTGCTCTGCAGATAGGTTGAGGACATATAAAGAATCAGGAAGGTGGATCAAACAGGTGTGTCTGTCTAAACTGGATACACTGGTTCGTAGCTCTTAGAAATTGCATCATCAAGACTGTTCCATGTCATGATAAACTGCTGTCGAAAATAATTTGTTTACAGTAACTGATGATAACAATCAGATAACACCTGCAACACATGATGCTCCCTAAAGAACAAGGCAATTCCTTTGGATCCCTCATTAACGTAGTTAATCAGATTGAATTAGTTGAGAAGCATGATTTACAATGTGTGATAAATACTAGGTTGGTTTTTCGTTTACTTCCACCATTTATGGTTTGACTCCAACATTGTTTAAAAAGACAAGACCCCCGCAAGGCAGCAGGCGGGTAAAGGATAGGAAACTGCAACATATGATGATGAGTAGCAGGCATAACTTTGAACAAAACATCCACGTATGATCAAACAAGCTCCTCACTGGCACTAACACAAAAAAGAAACAAGAGGCAACTTTAAAAAAAACTAAAGAAGAATCATGGAAAAGTATCCCAAATAGAAATTGGAATAACACGGCCACATCTTAAAAAGAGGCTCTATAAATTGAACTAGTGTAAGTCTAAACTTAATTGTTAGTTGTATGCCCTTTTACAACACTATGGTTTTGTGGAAGGAAAGGGTACAAACATTGCTAAATATATATATATATATTACAAACACATAGAAAGGTCAACAGAGACACAGAAAGACATATATTTGTGCTTTATAGATTATATTAAGGCATTTGATAAAGTAAAACATAATGAACTGATTAAAATATTAGAAGATATCAACATTGATGGGAAAGATTTAAGAATAATAAAGAATATATACTGGAACCAAGTAGCAACAATTAAAATGGGAAATGAAGAGGGTAGTTACGAATAGCTAAAGGTAGGAGCACGACAGGGGTGTGTCTTGTCACTGGATCTCTTCTCTCTCTATAGCAAAGTAATAATGAGAGAGATCAAAGAGAAGCCAGGAATACTAATCAGAGGTTATAATATAAACAATATACGCTATACGCTTGAGCATAGCCTACGATGGGTGGCGTTGTGATGTTCTGTTGTGATAATTTGGTGTGTCCAGTGTGTGCCGCATGGTTACACACCCGCTTCGCACGTGTGATCCGGGACTGTTTCCGGATCCGGTCAGGGATATGCACTACTGACGAGCTCAAATGAGGGCAAAACTCGAGTATAGTGCTTCCATATTGACGTGGATAGGCCTTAGGTTCATACCAGAATGAGATCGGCGTTGCCAGTAGTGGGTTGTGCTCAATATTTAAATATACGCTATGCAGATGACACAGTATTGATGGCGGATAATGCAACAGACCTACAACAATTGTTGGACAATGTAGTAACAGAGAGTGAAAAGAAAGGACTCTTCTTGAATATCAAGAAAACAGTAACAATGGTGATATCAAAGAAAATGGTGAAACAAAATGTGCATTAGAAATAGAAGGGACAATTCTTAACCAAGTGGATAATTTTAAATACCTAGGGACATTTATAACATCAGATGGAAGATGTACAACAAAGATTAAGAATAGGGCAGACAAAAGCCACATTTCAGAAAATGAAGAGTATCTTATGCAATAAGTCACTATCTATGAATGTAAGAGAGTGCTGAAATGCTATACAGAACCAGTTTTGCTGTATGACAGTGAATCTTGGAATGTAAATGAACAAATTAGGAAGAATTTAGAAGCAACAGAGATGAGGTTTTTGAGACAATTGTTGCGAATTCCTTGGACTTCCAGAGAAACTAACAATGATTGCCTGAAAGAGGCTAATGAAACTAGAACACTATATGCAACAATAAGAAAGACACAAACAGCTTTTTTGGTCATGTGATGTTAAGAGAGACACTGCAGAACATAGTGACAACTGGAAAGATCGAGGGGAAGAGAGGCAGACCAAGAGAAATTATGCTGGATGGATTGAGACGGTGGCATTGAGGAATATCATTAGCAGAGTTGGTCCATCCAGAACACCAAAGACCTAGACCTGTGGCGAGCCATGAACCATGACCCCCACCCACTCACTCTCTCTCTCTACAGGTTTTCATTTGAAGCCCCCTTGTAAATGCATAATCATTAAAAATCTATATCTATAAAAAAAAGGATGTATGTATGTGGGTCCGTTCTTTATGCGTTCGCGAACGGTCCATCCGATTGAGATGAAATTTTCTACATGTTTTCTTTTCATTCCCGTGCAACCAACTGTCATAGTTTTTGTGTGTGTAAATCAGCTATTTACTTACTAAAATTTAATATTAAAATTACATGACTTAACATAAGAAAAATTATATAAAGGGACATAACTTTTAGTAGCATTGCTATATCTTAGGTTATGTCCCTTGGCTATAGATAGATAGACAGATAAGAGAGAGAGGGTGGGATAGACGGATGGACGGACAGGCAGACAGACAGACAGAGACAGACAGACGGACAGTCCGGGTCGTCAGACAGACAGACAGACAGACGGGAATGAGAACTTATATGACTACTTATATGAATTAAATTAGATACACCCCATCAGGGGCTGGGCAAAGCCGGGCCGGGTCTGACAGACAGACAGACAGTCGGGAACGGGAATGGGAGCTTATATGACTACTTATATGAATTAAATGAGATGCTCCCCACCAGGAGCTGGGCGAAGCCGGGCTGGGTCAGACAGACAGACAAACAAGCAGACAGACAGACAGACAGACAGACAGACAGACAGACAGACTTCCGCCAAGGACTGGGCGAAGCTGGGCCGGGTCAGCTAGTATTTTATAAAAAATAATTTCTAATGAAGAAAAAAGACAATTAACTCTTTAAAAACTCAAAGGTGTTGAGCAGTGTTTTATTTTACATGACATATATGAGATATGGAGACATTAATGCTTGCCTTGCCACTACCATAACCATGGCTTCATCACTTCCTGGAATACAACTTGATGAATCCCTGATTTCTGTTAAAAGAGTTGATTTTCTGCTGCTGATCTGTTCAAGGTTTCTCAGCGTAAAATAAACCCCATCTTTGGTCACCAAACTCCACACGTCCCAGCTTCACCTTCCATCCATCTACGATATACTTGTAACCATCTTCATCAAATTCCTGTGTGTGAGAACAAATATACACACAGTTATTAATCTAAAGGGATAATGATTGTCTGAATATGATGAATATATATGACTAAATGGCAATACAGACAATTCTGTGTTAAACCAAAGCTACAGTAAAACAATGATTTGAATAATGGTTGAGTTAAGAATTGATATCACAGCACTCAGGACATTCCCATACATGCTCAGACATCTTCAACATCCAATGAAGAGTCTCTATACTAAAGTATCAGTTGCAGTCTGATTATTTGTCTGTTTGGCTGTGTTTCCTCTGAGTACTAAGTGTCGGCCAGATCTTCTGGTCACTCCCTGTCATGCATAGAGGTGTGCTTCAATCACAAAATGAACAATAAATATATAAATATGTCGATCCGAAGAGAATGGTTGCTGCCTCTGGAGCGGTCTCGGCTGGCAAAGATTAGTTTCATCTTCGTGCCAGGGCATGCGAGAGTACAAGGAAATGAGCGGGCTGACAAGTTCGCAGGTGAGGCTACTGTGGAGGGCGGACGCGCCATGGACCAGGCCGACATTCTGAATGCTCTACGAGAAGTAAGACTTTTGCGAGAACCAAGTGATGACTGTGAATTGAAAACAATGGCCAGACTGCGAGAGCAGCAAGTTAAAAGAGGGGTGGCCAAACAAGAACACTACACAGGAAGCCAAAGAAGATTGATAAACCAACACAGAACTGGCGTCGTTAGCCGCTACACGTTGCGGGATTTGCTGAGGAGGGGATCCGAGCACTTATGGACTGAATGGTTCGATGTGCAATGAGGATGATCTGTCGACTAACTAACTAACTAACTCCCTGTTGCATCATTCACTCCAAGCCATGATGATTTACCTGTTCTTCCACACTTTTCACATGATTACAAAGGGTTCTGACCACATCTGCTTTACCGTGCACCAGTGCCCCAATCAGCGGTGCAGACAACCAATCTGTCTGCCTGTTCATTTCCCAACACACCAGTATGTTCCAGGAAAAAGATCCAATGTATATTTATCGTTCATTTTGTGATTGAAGCACAACCTCTATGCATGAAGCATGTCTGTTTCCACCCTTCTCAGCATGCTCTGTACAATTAGGACATGTGTCAGCTGTTTGTCCTCAAGCAGCGAAACACAGCAGTTGTTTAAGAAAGAGCAATGATTCTTATATAGTACGATAATGGCCTGTCAGTAATAATGAAATAGTGACACTCTTTTGTCTTCATTACACTTGGTTTTTATCCCATATGGTTCAGTCTTTTTCCACAGTGCGGAAAGCGTCACACAAAACACGAACTCCGTAGCTCCATCGATGACCCCCAGGAGTCTCCAAAAATTCACTTGTGAACCGAAGGACGTGGCCCGGAATCGAACCCACAACCTTCGGAGCCCAAGTCAAACGGCTTGACCACTTCGCCACAGAGACTCCCACACATGTACATAAATCAGACAAATGTAACACTGCCTTAGTCCAGTTTTAACTGGAATACTTCTGATGATGTCACTAGGTATGATGTCACTGGAAGTGCTCAAATTACAAAATTTGAGGAGTAAATCATTACCAGCAAGATTAATTAATGTCTGATCTATGTGTATCTGTGAGACACTGAAGATAAAAGGAGAAAACCTACTGAAACAGGCTAAATTTACTCGTTTTATCAGGCCTGCATTATGCTATACACAGAATGACTTCAGTAAACATAGGATTCTGACTGCAATGAAATGTCACTTAAAACAGGGAAAAATCATATTTAAAAAAAAAAATGAACCTGTCAAATGGGTTTTGTTCTCGGCTTATACATGCCTTCAGGTGTGCTGGGTGTACGGTGCTAGCCCCATATTTGAATAGACCAACTGACAATCAGTGATATGCTTAATACCACACTGGCTGCTTTTACTTCCCATGACACTTTCTGGCACCCATGTTAGTCTGGTTTGCCCAGTCAGCCCAGATCAATTTTAAAAATCTGCCTGAATGGAGATTTGAACACATGACCACCTAGCCGGCAGGCAAGCACCCCAGCCACTGTGATACCCAGCATCTATCATACATTCTAGGGTCACTTTAATGGAAGCAGCTTAGTGTAAACTAACCATGATAGTATTTCGAGGGGACTTGACATCTCCATTTGACGATGTCTATCTCCTCTCCTAATATGCTTATAAAAACATATAGTTAGTTTCATATCCTTTACAGGACATTGCAGTCAACCCCATAATTTTTGTTGTTGTTTGTGATTTCTTGGCAAGTTTATGTTCAGAAGTCTGCCATTGAATATAAGGTCTGTTAAATGCAAAAATGGCCTTTGCCTGGAACCCACAAGGCAACAGAAATAGAGGAAGACCTAAAAACATATGGAGAAGAGAAGTAGAAACAGAAACGAGCAGTAAGGGGAGGACATGGATGTAGCTACATAAAACTGATTGAGGGTTTATGTCCCAATAGAGCTGGAAGAAGAAGAAGTGAGATGCAGAAATAGGAGAACATTCATGGGATAATTCAGCACAGATGTGAGAAGATTAACTTCATGACATTATCAATATCATCTAAATCCATATGGTCACAATTCCCAGTGGCTAGCACACTTGCTTACCAACCTGGTTCTCATCTGTTTGAATCTTCACCGAGGTGGAATTTTTTTAATTAACCTATGCTCCCAGGTTGACCCAGCTTATGATGGACACCACAAAATGTCCGGGAAAGTTAAGGTGGTCAATGTAATAATGACCACATTAAGCATGAGTACTGATTTGCTATAAAAATATGAGGCTACTAGCATATGTAGGGTGTATTTTTAATGACTGTGTAGTGTTTGAAAATATTGCCGGTCCAAGTTTTGTATTCACCCTCTGTAAAGTTCATGCAGCATAATAGGTAAATACAAATATTATAAATATTATTATTAAACATTATAAATACACCCTGTATCAACATACCTTGAAGCATGCAAAAGGGTCCTCTGTTACCTTGTTTGCTTATTTCAAGGTGTATACTTCACAACAAAATGAAATTTAAACCAATCAATTACTAACAGTAGCTACCAAGCACAAGAAAGATTTAAAATTAAGTCAAGAGCACAATGAAATATGAAACTTTACCTGAATGAATTCATCTTTAATGTTCTCTGTTCTAGCAATTTCTGTCCTCAGAATGTCAGCAAACTGCTGTGTCCTGTCCTCAGCTCGAACATTTATGAATCCAGCTTCTTCCAAAACCTAGTGCCAGGAAGAATTGAAAGTATTTCAAATGACTGCAGATTAGCAGGATGACAAGAGAAATGTGAAAACTGGTTGCATAAACACAAACAGGCAAATCATTTATGACTGGGAAGTGCACAAAATTAATTACAAAGACACTAAGGCTGTCGGAAATATGTGGCTTACAGGTGAGTAAAACGCAGTTTCACAGTTCCTGACATACCACGTCAGCGGTTAGAAATCAGTCAAAGGCAACTTGGAAGCAGACCGCATTGTGCTGATTTCAAAGGTATGAGGTGTTGGCCATTCAGAAAGCAATGGCAAACTACAGAACATACAATTGCCCAGTAAATCACAAATGGCCAATAAATGCTGGGGTTGATTGCAATGCCATGTAAAGGACATGAAATAACTTAACAAGATCTCTACTCTTGCGATTCTTTTTACTTTTTTTGTGTGTTTGTAAAGCTGCAGAGAAAACACAGTGCCAAATGTTTCAGTGCAAGATAAGATACTTCTTACATTGAAATATTAGAAGGAATATAACTAAGTCATCTCCTGTGAAAGCCTAGTTCTCAATTAATTCACTTGTAATTTATCCTGTATTTGTCATTTACATTCCTTTTGAAATAAAGGCCAGCAACTCGTCCCTATAGCCAGAATATTAAATTCTAATTTACTCATGCCCATTTTGCTTGAGTCATCAAAGAACTAGCGGCCACTGAGATGCAATTACTTTATCGGAGGCACCAAATACCAAGGATTCTCATTCTGTACAAAAACAGGTCCACATGGCCGAATGGGTAAGAACGCGTTTTCTTAAACATCCCTTGTGCTGATGCCGAGGTAAGGGGTTCAACCCTAAACCGGACAGTTGGACTAAAATGTTGACCTCTTGTCCTTGACTTGGGGATGTAAATTACAAGTACCTCTGAAGTCGGAGTGGGTTCTCCTGATGGCAAGGGACACTTAACATGGAAAGCTAATCCACATGCAAAATTCAATCCATCACTGCTATATATAGTGTATATGGCCTATGCTCGAGTTCAAAGCAAGCTAGCGGGGGAAAAAAAATTACGCACAAAACAACCCATGATACGGTTATTAGTTGCTGCGTGGGGATTATACATTCTGCGGTTGCATTAACCCATTCAACTCCTTGTGTTAGTTGCCTTTTCTGTCCCATAACTTCGTTATGTCAACCATCTCAGGCTTCAAGCTGATTACTTTAAAGTACAACTACTTTTTGGGAGCGATGGTAGTGCAGAAGTAGTGCATTCTTGCTTGTTAGCCCAGCAGACACGTGTTCAAATCCCCATCTAAGGCAGATACTTTTAAACCAAACTGGGATCCCTATCCAGGCAGCCTAAACTGGGTAAAATTAATTGTCTTGGGAAGTAAAGGCAGTCATCCACTGAGTGCTGATTGGTCGATGAGAACAGGAAGCTGGCACGTTATGCCCAACAAGCCTAAAGCTGTGTAAACGTGTCATTTACTTTTTGTGTGTGTTCTGGTCAACCCCTGTGTAAATGTGTCATTTACTTTTGCATGTGTTCTGGTCAACCCCTGTGTAAATGTGTCATTTACTTTTTGTGTGTGTTCTGGTCAACCCCTGTGTAAACGGGTCATTTACATTTTGTGTGTGTTTTGATAAACTCGTATCCCCCTCTTCCAGGAAGCATGTCTTCCATCACTGTTCTTTCCAAACCACTGGGCAAAGTATTTCAATTTCTGAAACATGTGCTGTCTGTGCATTTCGGAATGTCAGTATTTTCCGTTTTTCTTGGCCTGTGGTGTTCTAAGCATTTTCCAGTACCATTAAAGTTCAAAATCTTCTTTCCATCATCATCATCATCAAGCGAGATGCCAGCTGGAGTAGGCGTTTATGTCTCTCCACAAATCTTGATCTTTGGTGTTCTGATGATATTCCTCCATGCCACTGTCTCAATCCGTCCAGCATCATTTCTCTTGGTCGGTCTCTGCCTCTCTTTCCCTCAATCTTTCCAGTCGTCACGATGCTCTCCAATGACTCTCTTCTCATCACATAATCAAAGAAAGCTGTTTGTCTCTTTCTTATTATTGTATATAATGTTTCATAAGCCTCTTTCAGGCAATCGTCGTTAGTTACCCAGGCAGTCCAAGGAATTTGCAACATCTGTTTTAGGAACTTTAGCGATTGCACAATGGCCCATGACTCACATCCATTTGATGCCACAGGAAAGATGCATGTTCTCAAACATTTGAATGTCATTTGTTTACTGGTGTTGTGCCATAAGATTTTTATACTGTTGAACTGTGCTGTGGCTGGTTTCAGTCTGGCTTGTGTTGTACAGTTCTTTTTGTTGATTAAGAAGCCAAGATATTCAAAGTTCATGAGATTTTCCTAATCTACATTGATGATTGTGAATTTTGGTTGTCATGCAGTTGTGTCTGCAGAAATTACTTTTGTCATATTTTGTTTAGTTCAAAACAATATTTTCATCTTGACTGTGTCTTTGGACAGACAGGATTAACTCTTCTTTTCTCTCAGCACTATTTGAGAGGGTTTAAAAAGCAAGATGATTGACTTCATTGCACCAGGTTTTATCCCATACGGCTTGTCCTCTTTCTGCAGGGTGGCCTGCCAAACATGTCACAAAAGGCTTAACTCCAGAGCTCCAGCAATGACCCCCAGGGGTCTCTGCACTTGTGACCCAAACGACACAACCTGGATTGGAGCTCACAACCTTCAGAAGCAGGCAGCATAACCACTTCGCCATGGAGAGTCCCTTGCAGTATTTGAGAGGAGGACTATCATCTGCATATTTGAGTTCTGGCATAGGAACCAGTAAGGATAACAACAACAGAGTTACTTACCTTGCCGTATGCCTCTGGTGAAAGTAGATTGTAGCCTCGCTGTTTCACGTATGACTTGAACTGCTCCGAGTGCTCATCAGGGCTGCAGCAGTAGTCAGAAATCAGAACTTTACCACCAGGACGTAAACAGTTCTGCAGGAAGTATGATAAACAGAGGTTACTTTACAGTATTTCACAAGCACAAGAAAATCAGTTTACATCAGTTGTATTGATCAATTTGAAAAATTTGCTTCAATGTGAATTTGAATCCATGATCACTCCCGGCTTGCAAGCTAGCTTATGTTTAGATACATCTACCCCAAATGTTAACCTCTTTCAGTTCCAGAAGATCACTGAGCAGCCACCCAATGGGAGAAATAAAGATAATATAATCACACAATATGGAGGGAGGTGCACCAGAGAAGAGGAAGACCACAACATAGATGGGTTCAAGATGTGATCGATAATCTACACATGACAGCCACAGAGACAGGACATCTGGCTAATGATACAGAGAAATTTGAAATTACTGTTATGGGGCAAAGGTTCTGAACAGAACAAGCCACTGGATGATGATACTGAGGAGACACCAGGTGTTTGTAAAGTCTCACTACACTTTGTACATAAAACAAATTTGAAAAATGAAGTATATGACGTCATCAAAAAATGTGCTCCAGTCTATCGTGAAGCAATATGCAGCAAATGGCTGTCATCTGCTGGAGTAATTCTTTGCACTCCAAACAGAATGGTGTTAATGGAAGAAAGAATTTTTTGGGTTGAACAAGTATTTCATAATGGCGGTTGATACACATGGATGGTGATTCAAAGATTTATAGCAAGATTTCCTGGCAAACAACCTCATCGCATTACAGTTAGATATTTGTTGAATAAGTTATAATGAATACTTCATTGGTACTTTCCAGCTTCCCCAAAATAGCGTTAGACCATAGCAGTAACTATTGTAACTAATTTAATTAATTTTTTAGAACATTTTTTGATGACGTCATCTACTTAATTTTTCACATTGTTCTACATACAAAGTGTAGTGAGACTTTACAAACATCCTGTACTTTCATAGGGGTAATTAACTACTTGTGAAAAACAAACAAAAAATTGTCAGATTTCTTTTACTATTTTCTGGCTAAACAGGATAAATACAATGACACATGAAACATTGATAGGTACAAATAAAGAAAAAAAAAGCTTACCGAACTAAAGAAAAGCCGTTGGTAGATAAAAATAAAGAAAAGCCATTGATAAGTAAAAATAAAGAAAAACCATTGTTAGGTAAAAATACAGAAAAGCCAATCACACATGGTCTGTTGCTGGAACTGAAAGAATTAAAGTCTGTCCAGAAATGAATGCCTTGATTCATGATCAATTATTTTGAAAACTGTCTGTTGCATCGTTATGAAATTTTTCCTGCCGTCTTATATTTACCTCCTCCCAAGAAATATGTCTTTGACAGGTCCAAAGGCAACTTAAATCATGGAAAGCGGTGACATTTCTTTGATGTTTTGATGAAAAACTAGTCATTTCTTGCTAACAAACTTGTTTTACAGTAATGCCCCGTTGCACTCTGCGAGGCTCTTGTCATAAGGCCAATCCCATGTCCCATGTGAAAATTAACTATTCAGCAATAATGTTTCTGTGTGAAGGCGTAATATATCTAATAATGTGCACTTCATCTCTGACCCGTAAATTATATACTGCATATAAACAAACTTTGAAATCTGCTGTACAATCTCCATAAAGAAATTTTTTTTGTTGGGTGGACATAATAAGGTTATATGCTAAATCTCATCATTTTCCCTCGGTTGGTTACTGAGTTCTGGAATTTTATATTGGGGCAGACAAAAGTAGACAGACTATAAAATGGCTAAGACTTGTCAAATTAAATCTGATTGACAGTCACATAAATGTACGTAATTTACAAATTTACAGTAGAAAAATACACTGATGACCAAAAGGAAGATTGGTGCATTGCGCAAATTCAGATCTAATCAAATGGGAGATGTGAAAAGTGGAGTGAGATCTCTGAAAAAAGAATAGCAACTGTACAGTCTTGCGATGATTCATGCAAATAAATTACTAAACAACTTCGCTAGAAGTTAAAAATGAAGCTGAGATAAATAAATAAAACAACAGTGAATGGGCAAGAAGGATGAGTGAAGCAGGCAAAATAAGGAAGGAAGGAAGGAAGGAAGGAAGGAAGGAAGGGAGGGAGGGAGGGGAAGAGAGAGAGAGAGAGGAGGGGAGAGAGAGAGAGAGAAGAGAGATAGCAGAAAGATGGTGAGAGAGAAGGAGGGAGGAAGAGAAGAAACACGTACAAAAAATTTCTTGAACAGCGACAATTTATCCTCAATGTGAAGAATTGTGTCTCGACTGTAAACGACATCAAATGATGCTGGTGGGTAGTCTCTCTTTGTTGCATCAGTCCTTTCAAACACCACCTGATCTGGCCCACATCCAACCTCTTGAGCTCTATCCATGCCAATCTGAATCATGTTGGAGGACAGGTCCACAATGGTCACTTTTGCACCAAAGGTCTGAAATCAAACAGGATCAAGTTTTAGAATAATGTGACAAGATAACAAAATATACTCCATATTAACAGCAACAATATGATTTAACAGTAAATATTTATAAAAAAAAATAGTTAGCATTGGAAAGTTTACACAGAATATACAGACTGTTAATAAAATTACTGTTGGAACAATCAGCATGGGAATTATTCAGTGCCTTTTAAAGTGGGAGATAAAGCATTTGTGGGAATATTCCAAGTGCTGTATTGATTCCAATATTAAGTATTCAGTAAATTTTATCAAGAATCTACATAAACCATTGTCTCAACATTGGCTGGAGTCTGTCTAGAGGAAGCCAACCTTGTGCAGTTGCATGCCAAAGCTTTACATACTGACCTTTTAGGTGCACAACTTTTAGGTGCACAACTTTTAGGTGCACAACTTTTAGGTGCACACCTTTTAGGTGCACAACTTTTAGGTGCACAACTTTTAGGTGCACAACTTTTAGGTGCACACCTTTTAGGTGCACAACTTTTAGGTGCACAACTTTTAGGTGCACACCTTTTAGGTGCACAACTTTTAGGTGCACACCTTTTAGGTGCACAACTTTTAGGTGCACAACTTTTAGGTGCACAACTTTTAGGTGCACACCTTTTAGGTGCACAACTTTTGGGTATAGCACTAGTTCCTCAAAAGAGGAACAAAGAAGAAGAAGAGGAAGTATCATAATCAACACGCAAACAAGAAAAAACAACATTACTAACCTTGGCCATGTAGAAAGCACTTCCTCCAATGCCGCCACCAACATCCAACACTTTTTGTCCTTCCTTTAAATTCAGCATCTCAACAAATTCCTATGATTGGTAAACAGAAAAGTGACATTTACTTTAAAGACCAGATTAATTAAATGGAATACAATTTCACTTAATATAATACAAAAAGGAATGTGGATGTAATTTATTCTGGCATATTTTTTACATCATTGTTGTAATAATAATTTATCAAATGAGGAAAAGTAGCACACCTATAATTTACTCGTAGAATATCACATCTGATGTTAAGTAAAAACTATCTATGATTATGAAGATAAGAAAAAATGGACGGCCTATGCATACCTATTTGCTGTTTTGGAATAATCTGTTTAGTGTTTCTGATAAAATAATCAAGGACAATTTTACGTTCATTAAGGTGTATTGGTCATATGGTGTTAAACCCATATTTTTATAGACCAATCGGCGCTCTGTGCCTTTACTTCCCAAGACATTCCCAGTTCCCATTTAAGGCTGGGTTGACCTGGGAATCCAGGTCAATTTTTGTAATTTGCCCTAAAATGGATTTGAACCCTTGACCACCAGGCTAGTAGGCGAGCATCTGGCCACTATGTTACCACAAAATAACTGCTTATTAAAAGAATTCATAGCTAATCGATTTATAAACAAACACAGAAACAGTCAAAAACAATGATTTCGTGACAAGATTCCAACAAAACAATATTAACATTAAATAGTAGACAGCCACTTGATTAAGTTTTTCTAAAAAACATGCTCATTCTTTCTTTCAGCATTAGATAAAACATTCAGTAAGACAAGAGAAGAGGAATAATTATAACAGTGTGATGTGT
This sequence comes from Cepaea hortensis, assembly GCA_963921405.1. Taxonomy (NCBI): domain Eukaryota; kingdom Metazoa; phylum Mollusca; class Gastropoda; order Stylommatophora; family Helicidae; genus Cepaea; species Cepaea hortensis. The sequence continues at coordinate 77,420,175 of OY992889.1, read as the reverse complement.
AAAATTATCTTCCTACCAGGGAACTGTCTATTGTTGAATGACTATACTTCAGGCAAAATCACAGGTGCTTAGTCTTCTTCAGTAAAGTCATAAAATGTATGTTCTTGTATCACATTAGTTAAAGATTGCCCGAGTTTATTTGTTACATTGTGCTTTAAACAAAAACGCATAATACAACAACCCATGTTGGTAAGACCAGTGATGGAGTTCTTCTCCATAGCAAAAAGCCTGGGCTGAATTGCAGAGATCATGAATTGCCCATGCAGCATGATCTCGTGAACTGTGCAGGTTAAAGGTTTCTTCCCCCCCCCCCCCCCCCCCCAACATAAAAAACTTCACCTTACCGAGGATTTGAACCCGGGTTTCCCGAAGGAGAATCCGGCATTCTAGCCACTCAGCCAGCCGCTCCTCTGCCATAATCATCACCACAAATATATCTCACCTGTGTTGTTTCCAGACCACCTGTGCTAACGAATGTTCGGCCAAAGATCTTCTCATACAGGAGGATGCCATGGGAGGAGTATTGTTGTTTGTCCAGGAACTCCTGGAAACTTACGTAGCCGTGGTTCATGGCATTGTTCTTCTTCACCTTCTCCAACAACCAAATCACCTGGTTGTTGTTGTTCTTCAGCTGGAAAAGGTAATTAAGTGGTACAGGTAATTGTAAGGCAGTTAACTAAGAAGACATGTGGTATGTCAGACCTTCAGATATCTAAAGCAAGGCAATATGCAGTGGCCTACGACCTATCTAAACTGTGAAATGCTAGGATGGTACAATTTCTTTAAACTGTGAAATGCTAGGATGGTACAATTTCTCTAAACTGTGAAATGCTAGGATGGTACAATCCCTCTAAACTGTGAAATGCTATGATGGTACAATCTCTCTAAACTATGAAATGCTATTACGGTAAAATTCATTTAAACTGTGAAATGCTACGATGGTACAATCTCTTTGAACTGTGAAATGCTATGTCAGTAGGATCCATCTAAACTGAAAATGCTATGATGGTACCATCCCTCTAAACTGTGAAATGCTAAGAGGAAAAAAATCTTCACAAGCTGGTAGCATCATCGTCATCGACTAGCCAACATTTGCCTATTGTTTATATTTCATTGTTATACTTCTGCACATATGCTGAACCTAAATTATGTACAGTCTAAATATGTGGGCATCAGTGAATGCTATTAAAGTTTAGGGAGTATGGTCAATATCATCCTTCATTCTTCTTCTTCTTTGCGTTCATTCGGAGTGTTTTTTCAGATGTGATTGCGGTGTGTCTGGTTAAGCACCCTTGGATTGAAACCCTTAAGTCAACACATCCGGCTTTTAGCGTGCATTTTTGACCAGGTTTGCATTCCTGGGAGACTCACTTTTGTGGTACCGTCCACCTCCCAGTTGGTCGAGTTGGAACAGTTGGAGGCTTCACAGTCATATCCCTCAAAGGAAGGCAGGGACAGTCCATAGCATTTTCCGTCATCCTGGGTGGCTTCCATAATTGCAGAGCCGACACATAATGCTCTGTGCTGGGCTCACCGAGGGAATCGTCACGTCCTGCTCATGGCTGCTTTAATTCCTCACTTCAATATATTGGGCATTTCGTTAACCCCGGGCCGTTCCCGCACAAACCAGACAGGTCTGCAGACGGTATCCACTCAGCGAGTTTTCGACACGGACATGTGCTTGTCGTTGCGCCCGTCAGAGCTGGTCCAGGCACGATGGGTATTCGGAAAACTACCTAGTCAGAGCTGTTCCGAACAAGAGCGGCATTCGGAAACTAGGTAGTCAGAGCTGTTCCTAGCACGAGAGACATTTGGATGAGACATTTCACTCGGACGTAAATGTGTAATGCCAATTTTTATTTCGCCACCCGTAAGACGGCACTTCCAGCTTCGGCGGGCATTTTTTAATGAGGTTAGCCTTCCTCGGATCCTTCATTCAAAATGATCAAGTTATAAATATAAGCACCTTACTTGATTCCAGATTGTGAGACGAAATGGCAACATGAAAGCAAACTATCTTAACTCAAAAAGACTAGGTACCCCACCTCAGAGTAATTAACCCACCTGAGACTAGTTAACCCACTTCAGACTAGTTAACCCACCTCAGACTAGTTAAATTACCCCACCTAACATTAATCAGCCGGTCTCCCTGGCCGAGGGGTTAAACGACTTTCTCCGTAATCCTGTTTATCCACATAGGGTAACGCAGCGCGCGAGAATTGGAAGCAGTTCTTGCTGCATTGGTAACTTATGGGATAAGTGAGCCAGCCGCTCAGAAAGCAATGGCAAACTACTGAGCATAATCTTGCCAATAAATCAACGACAGCAGTAAAATGTTGGTGTTGACAGCGATGTCTTGTAAAGGATATGCTATAAAAAAAAAAACAATCACCCCACCTCAAACTGATTACCTACTCTTATTTAATTGATCATTTATATATGAAGTTCCTGGCATTTCATTTTTATTGTTTAATGTGTGTTAATTAATCTTTTAAGATTATTATTATTTTCTTAATGGCAAAATATCTGGAAAGTTTTTCCGCAAATAATCTTAAATTGGCTGCCCTTCCTTTCTCTCAATATACTTCTCTTTATTTACACACACCCACCCACCCACATATCCATGTATACGTACACTCACTCATCATTCCTCCACCTACTCAATCTAGCCCAACCCACATATATAGAGAGAGAGAATGTATGTATGTGACAGACAGAGAGAGACAGACAGAGAGAAACAGACATAGACAGACACAGACACAGACACAGAGACTGATAGCAGAGAAAATAGAGACAGACAACTCTAGGAGATAGGGAGAGATACTGACCGAGTCAGACAACCCCAACTAGCTTTTCTGCTGTCAAACTGATAAAAACAAATTGAATGTTCTTTGCAGGATGTTGCAGTTAACCTCAGTCACTATTGGTTGCTTGATTTAATAGGCATTCTGCATTCAGTAGTCTGCCATTATTTTCTGAACAAGAAGTCAAACATTTAAGTCCAGATGACTGGCACGTGGAACAAACCCATGATACAACTGTCAGAAGAGAAAGTTTAAGTGCGTTAAACCTCTCAGCCATGATAATCTCTGTCAAATTGATCACATGACCAGAAATGTAAGAATGATTTGCCGTTACCTTGATATACGTGTCCACTGATTTGGATAGCACAAGATCGTAACCATAAAAGTACTGCTCATCACAAGGAAGGGAAATGGAAGAGTAGAATGCTTCGTACAACTCAGGGTCTCTGTACTGTGTTGGGTTGGCACCTCTGTCTTTGTCACCTAGGAGAAAACAAGTAAATCTCAGGCAAAGGTCACAATGGACAACAGAAAACTGGAACATATTTTGCTAGATATGCATAGAATTTAATTACAACATTTCTAGATAGAGTTTTTGTTCATAAGTTTTCAATCAGTTTATCTGTCTGTCTCTCTTGTTCTCACACACACACACACACACACACGCAAGTCGCATTTACTTCCCAGGAGATTTCCTGATACCCATTTCATGCTTTGTCAATCTGAGAGTTCAGGTGTTCAAACTGTTAATTGCATATCCTTAACAGGATGTGGCAGTCAACTCCAGCATCTTTTTGTGTTTGTTTTTTCTGTTTGTGATTCCTGGGCAAGTTTATGTTCAGTAGTTAGCCATTGCTTTCTGATCGACCAGAACTCATACCATGGTATGGAAACCAAAGCAAGGTTGTCTGCTACCAAATCATCTACAACTGTGTTTCGAACATGGTATGCGGGATTACAAATTGCATTCCCTTCACCACAGAGCCGGTTGTTCAAATACTAGACAAAAATCTTAGCTAAACATTGTAATATAAAAGTCTCTATAAAGTACATCTCTTACATGCTCAAAACAAAAAATAAAATTCTACTTAAAAATGAACATATAGCAGATTGGATTGTGAAGTCATCCTCTGGAATGAAAAGGGGGAGAGAGGAAAGAATTTTAGGGTCTCCAGTGTGTGTGTGTGTGTGTGTGGGGGGGGGGGGGGGAATTAAGATGATTATTTCAAGATCGCATTAATACAAGTACCAGTTACGTGATATTGTTTTTCCCTCTAAATTTTACAGTTCGGTACTTCTCGCCATGTATATGTATGTTGTCACCATTGTGAAATAGTCCAAGATTCCTACATGTATGTTGTCACCACTGTGAAATAGTCCAATATTCCTACATGTATGTTGTCACCACTGTGAAATAGTCCAAGATTCCTACATGTATGTTGTCACCACTGTGAAATAGTCCAGTATTCATACATGTATGTTGTCACCATTGTGAAATAGTCCAAGATTCATACATGTATGTTGTCACCACTGTGAAATAGTCCAGTATTTATACATGTATGTTGTCACCATTGTGAAATAGTCTAAGATTCATACATGTATGTTATCACCACTGTGAAATAGTCCAGTATTCATACATGTATGTTGTCACCACTGTGAAATAGTCCAGTATTCATACATGTATGTTGTCATCATTGTGAAATAGTCCAAGATTCCTACATGTATGTTGTCACCACTGTGAAATAGTCCAGTATTCATACATGTATGTTGTCACCATTGTGAAATAGTCCAGTATTCATATATGTATGTTGTCACCATTGTAAAATAGTCCAAGATTCATACATGTATGTTGTCACCACTTTGAAATAGTCCAGTATTCATACATGTATGTTGTCACCACTGTGAAATAGTCCAGTATTCATACATGTATGTTGTCACCACTGTGAAATAGTCCAATATTCATACATGTATGTTGTCACCACTGTGAAATAGTCCAATATTCATACATGTATGTTGTCACCACTGTGAAATAGTCCAAGATTCATACATGTATGTTGTCACCACTGTGAAATAGTCCAAGATTCATACATGTATGTTGTCACCACTGTGAAATAGTCCAGTATTCATACATGTATGTTGTCACCACTGTGAAATAGTCCAATATTCATACATGTATGTTGTCACCATTGTGAAATAGTCCAAGATTCATACATGTATGTTGTCACCACTGTGAAATAGTCCAGTATTCATACATGTATGTTGTCACCACTGTGAAATAGTCCAGTATTCATACATATATGTTGTCACCACTGTGAAATAGTCCAAGATTCATACATGTTGTCACAGGAAAGAGGCATGCTCTCAAAATGTGTATTTGCATAGTGGTGTTGTGCCATAGGCTCTTCTTGTTGTCCACCCTCCTCATTGCCACATCAGTCTCCTTCTGACTTCTTTTAAAACAGTTCATACTGTTGTTAATTTGTGAACCAAGGTATTCAAAGTCTTTGACAATATCAGTTTCTTTACTGTTTATTACAATAGATGAATAACAACTTTCCATGAAGCACTTCATTCACTCTATAAGAAGCAATTTGTCATACATTGTTTAAAACCATATGTTGTCATTCTATTCTAAGCAAATCCCTGTCCGCTTATTGCTCACTTCAGACATCAAATTAATTCAATATTCGTGTGGAAAGTTGTTTGATCATATCAGGAGTAACCGATCAACCTCTCGTGATTTAAGTAATATAATAACAGTTAGTAATCAACTCAAATATGGCACAATCTAAATCTCAGTTTACAATAATTTACTATCTGAATTTATGAAAATGAGTTCTCATAATCTTACCTGACTGATGTCTGCAAGATTCCCGCATGAAAATGTTACCACCAGGTTTCAGCCACGAAAGTTGTTTCTTCATCAACTCTTGAGCTTCTGAGTCTTCCAGGTACATAAACAGCCAGTTGGAGAAGATTAAATCCACACTAGACAATAGATAAATAATTCAAGTATTATTATATTTATTAACATAATGAAATAATAAGTGTACCAAGAGAGAATGTAAAAATCTGTAAGGATAGAAAACCTATAATGAAACAATGAAAATATCTGTAAGAATAGAAAATATATAGTGAATGAATGGAAATATCTGTAAGAATAGAAAATATATAGTGAGAGAATGGAAATATCTATAAGGATATAAAGTATATAGTAAGAGAATGGAAATATCTGTAAGGATAGAAAATATATAGTGAGAGAATGAAAATAGCTATAAGGATAAAAAATATGTAGTGAGATAATGGAAATATCTGTAAGAATAGAAAATATATAGTGGGAGAATGAAAATATCTATATGGATATAAATTATACAGTAAGAGAATAGAAATATTTATAAGGATAGAAAATATACAGTGAGAGGATGGAAATATATGTAAGAAAATATATAGTGAGAAAATTGAATATCTGTAAGGATAGAAATTATATAGTTAGAGAATGGAAATATCTGTAAGGACAGAAAATATATAGTGAGAGAATAGAAATATCTAAGGATATAAAATATATAGTGGGAGAATGGAAATATTTATAAGCCAGAAAACATATATAACCATGCAGCCTGTTCATACTGTCTCAGACAAACCTCTAGTATCCATTACATGAGGATGAGCTCTCTGATCAGAAGAAAATTCTACCACTGGAAAGGATATAACCTTCACCTTGTTTCAGTAAAGTTAGTTACATGTCCTTTTTTAAACAGGATGTCACAATCAACCCCAGTATTTATTGGCTATTTGTGATTTTCTAGGGAATTCTACATTCATTGGTATGTGATTGCTTTCTGAACACCCAATGCTCATATCGTTGTGAAAATCAACACAAATCTGTTCCCAAATCATCTATGGCCGACTTCGAACTCAACATGTCAGACTTGTGAAACTGTTCACTACCCCTAAGCTACAGATGGTGACTGTCAATAACCACCGTGCAGTGATATACTGTTAGCAAGACACATGATCTCCCTTTTAAGAAATTAAATTTAGTTAGTTAGTCTTTCCTCTTGAGCCTAAGGCGGCGCATAGGGCAGAAGTCCTGTCTCTCCATGCTTGGCGGTTCGCCGCTACCTATTGTAGATCTTGGATATTTACTTGGCCATTGAATGAGCCTTCTCTAATGATGGTTCTACGCAGGGTCTCTCTTGGTCTTCCCCGTTTTCTTTTCCCTACCGGTGACCATATGAGGGCTTGGTAGGGGAGTCTTGTCTTGTCCATTCTGAGTACATGGCCGATGTAGTTCCAACGGTGTCTTCTTATGAAATTGGATACTGTATCTTGCTTAGTCTCTTGTCTTATTTGCGAATTGGTTCTGAAGTCTGTCCAGTGGATGTTTAGAAGTCTTCTAAGACATTTGTTCTCAAAATTGTCTAATTTTTTATCTAAAGCTACCGTTGATTTCCAACTTTCACATCCATACGTTAACACTGGAATTACACAAGAGTTGAAGATTTTAAGTTTTGTGTGTTTGCTGAGTGTCTTTGAAATTAAATTACAAATAAATATTATACCAACCTCTCTTCTGGTATATCCAGTTTGGTAACATCAGTAACAATATATTCTATGTTACTATAGCTACTGTTTGTTGTCTTATTTATCTCGATGAAATCTTCCATGAAGTCAACTGCAAGTACCTTTTCCCCAGTCTTGGCCAGTTCAGAAGTGAATCGACTAAAAAAAAACAGAAATCAAAACATTAAATGACAATATGAAACAAACATTAAAATATAGTTTGCATACCAAACTAATGATAAGGGAACAAAACATTATTTTAGCAGAGATACACATTCACTAAGTGTAAGACTAGGTATTCACATTATGTGTTCTCTGGATATATCAATCGCATTCTTAGTTTACATTCAAAGAATCACATAAATCTGCCAACAGAATGTCTTCTATTTCAATCATCTGAAACATATTGTCCGTATCTGCAATTTTGTCTCTTGTATAAATATATCTGTCCTTTACACTTCACTCAGTGGTCTATAGAGTAGAACAGAATGTGAAATGCTGATTAAGATTGAAATTATGCATTGTGCAAACAAAACACATACCATATACCAAACCCAACCTCTACAAGTAAGTCTTATCCAATAAAGTTTTAAAGGCTAGAGGTTCAACTTAATCGCACCAGGTCTTATCCCAGAAGGCTTGGTCTCTTTCTGCAAAGCAACCTGTCAAAAGTGCCGCAGAGAGCACAAACTTGGTAGCTCCAGCTGCGACCCCTCGGAGTTTCCAAGAACACTGCACTCGTAGACTGCATGACAGAGTCCGAACTGAACCCATGACCTTTAAAACATGAGGCAGGTGGTTTCACTTCTCCACAGTCTTATCCAGTAGTACCAGGTGTTTGTAAAGTCTCACTACACTTTGTATGTAGAGCAATTTTGAAAAATGAAGTATATGATGTCATCAAAAAACGTGCTCCACAGTCCATCATGAAGCAATTTGCAGCGAACAGCTGTCTGCTGTGGTAATTCTTTGCTTGCAGCGAATGGCTGTCTGCTGTGGTAATTCTTTGCACTCCAAACAGAATAGTGTTAATGGAAGAACATTTTTTCAAATGTGTTCTACTTACAGAGTGTAGTGAGACTTTACAAACACCTGGTAGTATCAACATCCTAAAACCAACAGGACATTCTCACTGGGCACTGGACCGGAGTCTGTCAACAATGACACACCTAAAACCTGTGGAGAGAATATGACCAACCTGGGCCTCATGTCAGCCAGTCTGTATGTGCTGTACTGAATCATTACCTAATATGCCCCTCTGCAGGCATTAAGTCCCAGTCCCAGTCTTGCATATCCTGATGGTTTCTGACCTTGAAGAGTGGAAGGAGAGCTCTCCACACAGTTAGTTCCCTTGGAGATGGTACTTTGGTAACAGTTTGGGAGAAAATCACCAATCAACCAACCAACCCAACAAACCAGTCAACCAAATAATCAAGGGACCAACCAAAAGAACACAACTGCTGCAACTATGAATTACTCAACACTCAGCTCAACATTGCTAAACTAACATTTATCCATGGGAGTCTTATTTCTGAAACCAAACTTCTTGCACCGGATTGATGAAGCCTCTTTTCCTAACCCACACTTGTCATTAAACACAGGGGCATGGGGAACCTAAGCTTGCATTTCAACACCAGATGTGTTGCCTAAGTTACAATGTATCCACATTCGTTTACTCTCGATGTTGTCTATCCATTAATTTCATGATCTTCTACTGAAAGTATATCCAGATCTTTTTCAAGTGTATGTTTTTTATGGTAGTTGATCAGGTTCCATTCTCAAATGATGTATTATCTTTGGGGTGACCAAGAATCATATCGTGCACTGCTGGGTACTGAAAGACTTACAAGATGTGACAGAGGGAAAGGTGGAGGGGAAATGTAAGAAAGACAGCATTACATGTGGGTAGACAACATCAAGAGATAAACTAATATCACAATCATCCGCCGCCATTTTGACTGGAAGCTAAACTAGTATGGGCGGGGGGGGGGGGGGGGGGGGGGGGGGTATAAGGAAATGAGCAGGCTGACAGGCTTGCGGGTAAGGTTACTTTGGAAGGCAGACGAGCTATGGACCTGGCTGATATACTGATTGCTCTACAATAAGTTAGACTTTTGTGAGAACCAAGTGATGACTGTGAATCTACAACCATGGTCAGATTGCGAGAACAGCAAGTTAAAAGAAGTGTGGCCAGACAAGAACAGTATGCAGGAAGCCAAAGAAAATTAATAAACTCAGAACTGTTGTCGTGAGCTGCTACATGCTGCAGGATTTACTGAGGAGAAGATCCGAGCACTTATGGCTGAATAGTTCGATGTGCAATGAGGATGATCTGTCGACTAACTAATAGATAAACTAGAAGAAGCTTGTAGGAATGCAAGGTGAAGATGCAGGACAGGGGCTGTTGGAGACTTATTACAGCTGACCTAAAATGTGGAGATGGCACTTGATGATGACAGTGGTGTCAATAGTAAACTCACCATATACAAACAATAAACTCCAAAAGTAAGATATGCCATACACAAATATTAACACCCCAAAACAAATGATATATCCATAACATTCAAATCCACAGAATATATCAATGTAAAGCTGAATACATTATGAGTTCAAAACATGACTAAGCCACACAAAAAAATGTCAAAATAAAATAAAGTTAAAACTTACCCAATACCGGCGCCAAGCTCCAAAATGGTTTTACCAGTCCAATCTGGCAAATACGAGAGGATCTCTGGAACTTCCTCCTTGGTCAGTTCTTCAGCTGCTGTGTCTAGCATCATCTCATTGACAGACCCCTCCTTGGAGTGCTCCTTCCAGTATTCTGTCATTGCCTTTCTTATTTCTGAAACAAAACACACACAGTAAAATAATATTTATTATGCAAAGACATCAGACGTAGACCAGTGATAGCAATGCAGAGGTTAGACAATATTTAAAACCTGTAGCACAATGCCAGCTAACCAGTTAAAATAACATTTTTGAGAACATACATCTTTCATTACCGGCTCTGTGGCCAAGGGTTACGAATGCAATTCGTAATTCTCGTATTTGAAATATAGCTGTGGGCAATGTGAAAGTGTTGATTTCCATATAAACATATGCGTGTCGGTTATTCAGAAAGCAATGGCAAACTAATGAAAATAAAGTTGCCAAGAAATCACAAACAGCAAAATAAATAGTGGGTTTGACTGCCATGTCCTGTAAAGGGGATACAACTGATTGACATCTTTCCTGTGGCAATTCACGGATCTCTTCTTTCTTCTTCTGCGTTCATCCGGAGTTTTTTTTGGGACGTGATTGCGTTGTGCCTGTTTACAGCAGAGCTGTGTTCTTGGGCCATTAGGCCGACACATCCAACTTCTGCGGGCATTTGTTGGACGGATTAACCTTCCCGGATTCACGGATCTGAGTAACGGACCATGTCACAATCACTAAAGAAGAAAACTGGGGCTTTTGAACTTGAATACTGCAGAGCAGTTCTTAGAATATTGTGGACCAAGAAGAAGAAAAATACTAACTTTCTATGAGATCATATTGAAGATTAACTAGTTCATAAATAGCGTCATGTCTCTGAAACTAACATACTCTGGCCATATTAAATGTCTCAGTGGCTTCAAAAGAACAGTGATGGAATGCATGGTTCCTTGGAGAAGAGAGAGGGGTCGACTAGTATGGAGATGGATACTGCAGACACTCTAAGCATGAGAGCGCATTAGGCAGGAGAAATGGACTGAGATAGAGAAATGTTTTGGTGAGCTGTGATGAGAGCAAGTTTCTGCAAATGCCCCACTACTTGATAATTTTTGCATTCGCTCGCTTTGAACTCAAGCTTAGTCCATACATTTGCTACTGCTTCTAGTGCACTCGACTGGTTTTGCGTCTTTTATTAGCTTTCCCTATTACCAGTGTCCCTTGTCGTCAGACGAACCCACTCCGATTTCAGAGGTATGCAGTGTAGTTTATGTAAAACAATGTTTGTGCGTGACCTGAAAATTTATTTACATATGTATGTCTTCTTCTGCGTTCATCCGGAGAGTTTTTTAAAACATGATTGCATTGTGCCTGTTTACAGCAGGGCTGCGTTCTTGCGCCGTTAGGCCTACACATCCCACTTCTATGGGTGTTTGCTAACTGGGTTAACCTTCCTGGGTATATGTGTAAGTAAAGTCGCAGTGGAGAAAACTAAATGTTCGTAAAGTAAATGAAGGACCTCTTTTCCTGGTGCTCATGTTTAGGCCTGTCACCTAGCAGCCCTCCCTAATTTCCTCCATGAAGGGGAACCGAGTTCTTTTTGAGAGCAAACTAACAGATGTATTTGACATAAGAACATGGCTGATTAGATAACAGCACTCACTCTTAAACTACTAGAATTGCTGATGGAAAGGTTGAAGGATCTCTCCTTACACCTGTCTGTTGGACTTCAATGTTGACGACTCATGACTTGGTGACATCTTTCGTTCGCTTGAAATATGTCTATAACTGCAATGTTGTCTTTTGTATGAATTTAACTGTCTTTTTTAGTTACTTTGAGACATAAATTACACGTACTTCAGAAGACAAGAGTGGGTTTGCTTGATGGTGAGGGACACTGGTAGTAGGGAAAGCTGAGGAAACTAAAAGAAATTAAATCCAATGCTAAACTTAGAATGTTTAACTTTCACATCAAGTCAGTGCTGCTGCATGTATTAGAAATATGGAGAATGACTAAATTAATTACCTAGCTATAAATATTCATTAATGGTACATGCTAAGAAAAGAAAGAGTAAAATGTTATGACAGCTGGATCTCACAGTGCAATGGAAACAGGGGGAGTACTAAAAACGCCTGGAAAACGAGAATTAGAGACAGAGATGAATAATAAGAGGACATGGAAGGAACTGCAGGAAATGGCAAAAGATAGGAATGGTTGGTGGAAGTTGGTTGAGGAACTCTGCTCCAATAGGAGACAAGGGGCAGAAGAAGAACACAATAAGAAGACAGGTGGGCAATACTGTCAGTGAAGTTCAGATATCACCATTCCATTTCTGTCTTCATGATCCTGTCTGTAGTCAGTCAGAATAATATATAAATACAAGTGACAATCAGCATCAGTGTTGCACTCCTGTTATTACAAACGTATATATCTGTGGCAAAAGGTTTATGAATATAATTCATCATTCTGCATACTGTGTTTAGAAACACAGCTGCAGGCGATTTGGCAGCAGACCACCTTGTGTTGGTTTCCATAGAAAGATATGAGTGCCAGTAGTTGGGAAAGCAATGGCAAATTACTGAACGTAAACTTGGAGAGAAATCATAAACAGTCAAAAAATGCTGGGGTTGAAAGCGACATCCTGTAAAGGATATGCAGCTAACTTTCTATATACAGTGTCAGTTTCCCATCATGTACAACTCTATACTCCATGTGTCTGTACTATCCTAATTATGAGCACAAGAAATAAGAATTATTATTATTAGAAAAAATATAATTTTGTGGATGTGGGAGATATAGCAGAGCTACACTGTTTATTCGGTGTGAATGCATTTGACAGAGACTTTCAAATAAACGGATAAGAGAATAAAGTTTAATTAAGAGACAACGATGAATATATTTAATATTGCGATGACACAAAAGAGCTAGGCATTCGTTGGTTAAAAGCCTATTCTATTCTCTATTTGGAGTCTGAAGTCAGAAGAAACAGAGATGAAATCTGATTAAGACAATAACAAATGAACGATACAAACAAGAGCGAATGCAAACGGTTAGGTAGAAAGTTTTAGTGTACGTACACACAGCGGAAAATTTCTGTACACAAATGGCGGCCATGTGTGTACTTTGCCACTACTTACACGTAAAAGGTGTTTAATTTCATTATTTTCGTGTGGGTCGTTCTGCCGTGTAGACCTGGCGACGCTAATGAGAAATGAGTTCGTTGTGCATTTGTGCCGAAACTTTCTTGAGGTATTTTCCAAACGGGGCGGCCACATCGTGCGGCGTGTTTGTAAATTGTTCAATATTTATTATGGGCGAGTAGCGGCGGGATCCATGGGTTAAGCCGTTAAGCTGAAAACCAGTACCAGGTATGGCGACAAAAAATGACAAGTTAGGTGCTAGGTTGGGGTGGTAGCGTGTGGTTAGACGCTCGCCTGCCGGCTCATTTGTCATGGGTTCGATCGGCATTGGAACAATGTTAAATTGACTTGGGTTCTAGGTTGACCCAGCCTTTAAAAAATAGGGTACCAGGAAATGTATTAAGAAGTAAAGACGACACCCCACCCTCCCCCACAATCAAGTGGCCATTGGTCTATACGAAGAATATGAATATGGCACGTGTGCGCAATGCGTTTTGAGATGTGTAAAACAGTGGTTCTCAACCGGTGGGGAATCCCCTCCAGGGGGAATTTTAGGGTGTCCGGGGGGGGGGGGAATTAAGATTATTGCAAGATCGCATTAATACAAGAACCAGTTACTTGATATTGTTTTCCCCTCTAAATTTTACGGTTCTGTACTTCTCACCCTAATTAAATTCGGTTTATAACATAAGTAGACCCGCAAATCACGTTTTATGTAAATGTCTAGACTCGTTCTAGTATGTGTTATTAAATTTAGCTTCCATTTTTATGTATACTGTGTAAGGGTGGGGGGGGGAATTTATAGGGAGGAAATTCGAAAGGGGGGGGGGAGAAGACGTTCTGAACATATGGTAAAGGGGGGCATGGGCCAAAACAGGTTGAGAAACACTGGTGTAAAAGGTCTTTTACTTACTGTGTGCTGGTGCCAGAAGGACACGGCTCAATACTCCTCAAATTGTTTCATGACCCCCCCCCCCTTTCTCTCTCTCTCTCTCTCTCTCTCTCTCTCTCTCTCTCTCTCTCTCTCTCTCTCTCTCTCTCTCATCCATGGTATTCTTTGCATTTGCCTCAGAAACAACATGCCCAATGCTATTGAATGTTTCTCAGCTTTTCTGTTCGTTGTCCATGTTTCACATACTTACAGTTACAAGCCCTTTACATGACATCACAATCAACCCCAGCATTTTTATTATGTTTGTCATTTACTAGGCAGATTTACGTTCAATAGTTTGTCATGGGTTTCTGAACGACCGACGCTCATTACCCAGTGGCGTGCAGAGGGGGGTGCGACGGCCCCGGGCATCCAGCCGGGAGGGGGGCATCCAGTTAGGGAGAGGAGGCAGCACAGTGAAGTCGGAGGGGATGAGGAATGAATGAGGTAAGAACAATTTAGAGGCATCCAATCAAGTGGTTGGCCCCGGGCATCAAAGAACCTCTGCACGCCACTGCTCATACCACTGATTTAAAAAAAAATCAACACAAGACGGCCTGCTTCTAATTTGCTTCGGGCTTTTTTCGAACGCGGTATGCGGGTTTGCGAATCGCGTTCACTATCCCATAAGGTTCTATATATATAACACTTCAACTCGAGGACACAGCCCCTGGCCATCTATATATGTATATAGCACTTCAACTCGATGTCATAGACCCTGTCAATCTATATAGCACTTCAACTCGAGGACATCAATCAATCAATCATGTGCCATGCCGGAAAGCGTGGGCGGTCATGACTCGCCATTTCACTCGATCACCAGAGTCGTGGATCAGCTCAGTGTTCCTGTCTCGTCCATGCCATGTGGCCAAGCCATCCAGGTATTTTCCTGTCGGTCTTCCTCTTGGTCTGTTCCCTTCGATCTTGCCAGTTGTCATCAAGTTCTCCAATCCATTTCTTCTCATAACATGTCCAAAAAATTGTGACTGTCTACGTCTAATTTCTCTAATCAATTTACTATTTTCTTGGTCATTGGTTTTTCTGTCTGTCCATGGTATTGGTATTCTTTGCATTTTCCTCAGAAACCACATTTCTGCAGCCATCAGATGTTTTTCAGCTTGACTGCACATTGTCCAAGTTTCACATCCATACAAAAGAACAGACTCTATGTATCCCTCAACACTCTTTTTCTCGTTTCAATTGACATCTTTTTATTGGTCAGAATGTTTTTCATCTTGCTAAAGGCTACTTTCGCCATGGCGATTCTTGTTCTAATCTCTTCAAGGCATCTCCCATCAATGTACAAATGGCAACAACTTGACGCGTTTATTCTTCGGAGACGCTGTTTAGTGTTTTACGCTGTTTAGTGTTTTTCCTGTGAATTATGTGGTGTCATTTCTTATTCGTTTATTGGAAGTGTTCAAATGAAGCCACGGAAAGCAGGTGGTGTATGATGAGGGCAGCCGACAGATATTTGTTGGTTATGGTCTCAAGTTTCGCGACGGCAGGCAGAGGATCTCTTTCGAGAAACAATGGTTGCGGTCACATAGCCAGTATGGTCACTGCCATAGAGGAAAGCAACGGCAAACTACCTCTTTAAATGTTCCTTGTACATTATGATTCGCCTAAAGACATCATCGAAGACATAGACCCTAGCAAATAATACGTACAAGTGCTAGAAGGGTGCGGTACGGTAGACCTGTTCAGTCTGCATCAGACTGGAAAAATATTGCAAACAACAAAACACGTGATCGTTGAGGTGGAAGTAAAGACCCCGATTTTGAGGGATTCTTCCAATGGTGGTGTAATCATTTACACATATGGGTCTATTGTGTGGCTCGTACGGGACTCATAGGCCATCACAGCCCGGGTTGGAAAGGAATGTTGAGGTAGATAACGAAGCTTTTGATGTGACTACGTGCAGTTTAACCATGTAGGTGATAGCAGTCAATGGCATCTACTGCCTATAGTACTTTGCGGTGTAGGGCAGAGGGAGGAGGGGGTCTTGAGCCTGAGGAATTAAGACCGCCTGGCTAGTGCAGCCGCGAACTGTGCAGATTATGGTTTTTCTGTTTGTCCAAGACAGGAAAACATCCACAACTTACCGAGAATGTGAATCCAAGTCACCGAAAGGAGAACTCGGAATTCTTAAGAAATAGCGTGGCCGGAGACACAAGTGTTAACCCATGCATATTTGCTCAGCGGACTCCATGAACATGTCCAGAAAGATGTAGATGGACTGGGCTGAAAGGTAATGGTTGCAATCTCTGAAGTCACGAACGACTAATATAGGTGTCATTTATGCGCCAGAGCACGCCAGTGTAAGAGGAAATGAAACGATCGTTGTGTGGGGCTGGGTGCTATGTGGGGACGGACGAGCATTGTGCCAGGCTGACAACTTGATCAAGCACAGGGAGGCAGGAACGAATAAACGACTGGTGAGGTATGTGACTGCAACTTTAACCAGACTGCAAGAACATCATGTCAAACGGGGTGAAGCCAGAGAAATGAACGCATTGTAGGGTGAAGCCAGAGAAATTAACGCCGTGTAAGGTGCAGTTACAGAAATGAACGCCGTGTAAGGTGCAGTTACAGAAATTAACGCCGTGTACGGTGCAGTTAGAGAAATGAACGCCGTGTAAGGTGCAGTTACAGAAATTAACGCCGTGTACGGTGCAGTTAGAGAAATGAACGCCGTGTAAGGTGCAGTTACAGAAATTAACGCCGTGTACGCTGCAGTTAGAGAAATGAACGCCGTGTAGGGTGAAGTTAGAGAAACAGCCAGCACAGTTCTGGCGTCGTCAGTTTAAAGGGCAAGATGATAGACCTGCATCGGGATTGATCCCATGTGACTCGGTCTCTTTCCATGGGACGGCCCGCCGAAAGCGTCGCACAAAGCAGCACGAACTCCGTAGCTCCAGCGACGACCCCCGGGAGTCTCCTAGAAAATTGCACTGGAGAACCGTACAACGTAGACCGGAATCGAATCCACAACCGAGGAACGCGAGACAGGCGGTAGCCACGGAGACTTCCACGCCGAGGGATATACTCAGGGGGATGCGAGAACTTATAGACTGAATATTTCAATGTCCAATGAGGCACATCTATTGACCACATATTGTCCTATAATACTTATTGTTTTATTTTAATACTTCAGTATTATATATTTTACTGATTGTTTATGATTTTGGATAAATCACATTTTGTTTTAATCTGTGTAAGATGGAGGTCTCTGTAAGGTACGTACATTGTGTCTAGTACGTCTCTTCTTTTCGCAGGAGTGCGTCTGAATTGCTCTTGCATGCGTGTAAGGTTTGTTTACTCTGGACAGATTCCATCCAAGGTAACAGGCTCAGCCTACCCGTGGGTAGGTTTTCATTCCTAACAATTTTGCCAGGGTCACGGCGTTACGGCCTACACTTTGCAAATCCAGCTGTCGTGGGACTTTTAGTTTTAACATGCAGAACTTACACACAGGGCCCCTTTTTTTTCGTCCTTATCTGAGAATGTTAGGTATCCCATTTCATTACCCGTGAGGTCAGGGGACGTGTGATGTCAATAGATAATGGTTCTTGGGAAAATGCCTAGCCCTACTCTGAGATCGAACCTGGCACCATCTAATCTGAGACGGTAACAGTACCTCTCAGCCACGGCGCCCCCTGAAAGCTACTCCAACATCAACATAACATAAACATGTTCATAGAAACATTCATAAATAGCTCGGATGTTAATACATGTTAATATACCCTAGTTTTATAATCTGCAAGGACTATAACGAAATGTTCCTTGCCTGACTAATTTGAATGTTTACATTTCGTATTTAGGCCAAACGTTAAGTATATGGGCCGACAAGTTAGCAAGTACGTTTTATACCCTACAATGCGTTCATCCCTGACATACTGACCTAGTTTGCCAGATGTCCCACTTTCATAAAAGCACCACTGCAGGTCTTTCTTTGGCCTTTTCAAAATGTAATGTTTAAAACCCTGCTCCATGTCTTGTGACGTATTTGGTTGGGTGTATGGGAAATACAGTCAAGAACTCTCTTATGTGCCTTAAGTCGAACTGGGCATATGGTTCTAGACCCATATTTTAATAGACCACTGGAAACTAGATGTGTGACGTGGTCAATACCATGCCATTCACCTTTACTTCCCAGGAGTTTCGTAGTACCCATATAAGCTATGTCGAAGGTCAGTTAACAGATTCAGTGCCAAATAAACGGTAAGTTTTGACCAATCAAATATTGGATGGTGGGAAAATGGGAAGTATGCGTGTGACACAGTAATAATGGCTTAAAAGTTGTCAATATGGTAGCAGACAAAGTATTATATATCAGCTTAAAGAAGGTTGCTTAGGGGAAACTACTATATTAATATTTTATGAGACAAAATCAGTTTTAAAAGAACAGTCTGGATGGAGATTCCAACACATGGCCACCGAGCCGGTGGGCAAACGTACTAGCCACTGCTCCACCGCTGCTCTCAACAGTTCAATAATATAGCTGGATTTCTTCAGTGCGCACACACCAACAGCGTAAAGATTTAACAACGCTCCGTCCACTCTGTGTTTGGCAATGGCTGCTCATACAAGGGAACGTTTAAAAAAACAAAAAGAGTACATCATCATGTTCCCTGATGACTGGCGCTGGCGTTTATGTACCTCCACAGATCTGTCCCTGGTGTTCTGAATCAGTTCTGTTGATGATATTCCTCCATACCACCGTGGCGAAGTGGTCAAGCCGTTTGACTCGTGTTCCGAAGGTTGTGGGTTCGATTCCGGGCTGCACCCTTCGGTTTACGAGTTAAATGTTTCGGAGACTCCTGTGGGTCGTCGCTAAAAGCTACGGAGTTCGTGCTTTGTGCGACGCTTTCCGTGCTGCGGAAAGAGACCGAGCCATATGGAATAATACCCGGTGCAATGAAGTCGACCCTGTCGACTTTTAAGTCTCACTCCATCCAGCATCATTTGTCTCGGTCTGCCTCTGCCTCTTCTAGCGCTGAGCTTTCCAGTCCTTAAGATGTTGTCCAATGTCACGCTAAGGATTATTGCTATATAACCTGCATTATGTTAATGTTACCGGGGTATCTTGGATCGACCCACTCTTCTAAAATGAGTAACAGCCTATTCTGTAAAGAGAATGTCATCAGGTGGGGCTTTTCCAATTACCCAACAAGGCCTCGTGTATGAGTGAAGTCCTGTGGTTATCTAGCGGTTGGTTGATTGAGCTTCAGAGCAGCTGAAAGTTAGTTGGTTAAAGCCTCAAGTTCGCGACGTTAGGCAGACTATCTTTTCATACACACGGTCAGCGGCCAAGTGCTACGATCACCAACCAGTAACATGGCCACTGCAAGGAACGGAAGCAATGGCAGGCTATCTTCTTTACAGATGCCGGGAAAACTACAGCAACCAAAGACGTTGTGGGGACATTGTTATGGTGGAAAAGTTCTGCAAGGATAAACCACTGGATAGATGGAGGTGGTTTGACGCCCCTACTGCAGTATCTCACATGGTATTCTATCCATGTCTGTAATGGGTTGATCAGTACAGGCCAGACCAGCGATACTGTTTGAACTTGAGACAGTTCATAAATAAACAGTACAGGCCAGACCAGCGATACTGTTTAAACTTGAGACAGTTCATAAATAAACAGAAATATATTGTTTGGCACTCATAGAAGTGAGAAGAAGGCAGTAGAGACTAGGGGGCACACTAGGCAACATAACAATTGAAAGCTATAGTTACCGGCTGGGATTCGAACTTGTCACCTCCAAATGACGACGGCGCCTCGCTGCAGGAACAAGTGTAATTCGACACATGATTGTCCGCAAAACGACAGATAATAAACAGCATATTCACACCAACCCTATGCTACCAATCTCAAACCTGGACTTTATCCAAATTACACCTTCGCAAAATCAACACCTGCGAAATGAGATGCCTGAGGAGAGCTGCCAACTTAACAATTCGAGACCGAGTAAGAAATGCTACTATCAGACAGATTGTGGGATCAACACCTTGTGCCACATTTATTGAAAGACAGAAGATCAAGTGGTTTGGTCATGTCGTTAGAATGCAACATCAGCAACTACCATCATTGGCCTTACATCAAAGATCATCTGCGACAAAACCATGAGGACGTCCAAGAAGAAAATGGATTAACGACATCAAAGACATTGTACAACCACAAGGAATGACACTATCCAATGCCGCCCACCGGGCGCTGGAACGCAAATTATTCCTCCCCACGACGCTTGACGGCAGAAGTGGAAGATGATGATGATGATGACCAATTAGACACCAGTTTTTATGTTGTCTGGTGCTCTTTCTTCTATTTATATGAGCGTTATTTATGAACTGTCTTGGTGGCCTCAAAGGGTTCTCTGATTGATATTTCTGTTTTAACGTGAGGAACGCCTGGATGAGATCGGTCACGCATTTTCTATTCACTGGAGTTTTTTTTTTTTTTGCGCTCGCTCGCTCGCTTTGAACTCAAGTGTAGTCCATACACACTTTGTATAGTAGTGATGGACTGAATTTTGCGTGTGGATTAGCTTTCCCTATTAACAGTATCCCTCGCCCATCAGGCGAATCCACTCCGACTTAAGAGGTACTTGTAATTTACGTCCCCAAGTCAAGGACGACAGGTCAACATTTTAGGTGTAGGGGTTGGACCGCTAACCTCGGCATCAGCACACCGGATGTTTAAACACGCGTTCCTACTCATATGGTCATGCGGACCTGCTATTCACTAAATTGATCTGATATATTTACTTTTTTTTTTCTTTCCTTGTTACTGTCTTGAACAGGTGGTTGGTTACGTTGTGTCCGATTCAGGAGGAGATAAGAAGCTGGAGGTGACACAGAAAAAGAAAAAGAACAAGAGAAAGAATGAGTCGTAGCAGCAGCAGTTGTATTGGTATTAGCAGTAGTAGTAAGAAGAGAATTGTGGTTGGAGGTTATAATAATATAATCACATTTTGGCCATTAACAGGTAACACAGGAAACAAGAGACCAACTACATTTTAACAGATTATCTATGCTAAGTTGCCTTCCACTGAATCACTCATGCACGTTTTTCCCCATAAACTTCCCCATAAACTTCAGCGTGCGCGCCAATGTTGATTGTTACCCGGAAGGATCGTACGATCACTAAGCGCGTTCACTTGTGTTTTGCAAGAGGACCACTGGTTCTCAAAATAGTGCGGCCTGTAACAGAGTGCCGCGCCAGAGGTTAACATGTACTGCTGGACGATTATTGGACAATGAAGGGTTTAGAGATTAGCTTATAAATAACACTTCACTTAATATAACCCGTGTATTTGCTATTAAGATAAAAATGAAACATAGTTGCAAGAAATGATCGAAATAATTGCAACAGAAAGTTAAAACAAAGCCGTTAGTCTGGATAACAGAAAACAGAAATCGCGGCGGCAGTCAGTGAGATCCATTCGGCTTAGATGTGCCCTGAGTCTATAATGTTCTCTTCTCCATCTGAAGATTCTGATCTGCTCGAACCTGTCAAGCTCATTTAAGCTGTCGCATTCTGATCTGGAGTTTCAGTTTCCATTCCTACAACTCGTCATCATAGATTTATTCAACGGCGTAGTGTTTCTGGAAATCAATCTGCCTGGGAAAGATCAAGCGGTCAGTATTATTACGCCGACTGAATTATCTTCCCAGAACTCGGTACCTCTTTAGGTTTGATTAAACCTGCCGCATTACTGGTCGGGGAAAAAAAAAGAAACTTCAATACTGGATATCGAACCTACGTTCAATGTATAGTGCAGGAAAGCACACTAACTGGAGTGTTGTAGCGCTGTGGTTAGCATGCTGGTCGCCAGCCCACTGGTCGTAAGTTCAATTCCCCATCGAGGAGGATATTTTAAATATACCTGGGCTTCCAGATCGACCTAGCCTAAAACGGGTACCAGGGAATGACTTGTGAATTAAATGATGTCAGTGTTTATATTCATGTCACTTCCTGAGTGCCAAATGATCTATACAAGTATGGGGTTAGCACAGTGTCCCCAGTACGATTCAAGGCGCCTAAAGTTGTCGCATATCCTTGACGGGACGTAGCAGTCAACCATGGCCAAAGTAGCTTTTAGCAAGATGAAAAACATACTGACAAATAAAACGATGAAAAGAGTATTGAGGTGTTACATAGAACCTATACTTTTGTGTGGATATGAAGCTTGGAATGTAAGTGAACAAATTAAGAAGAAATTAGAAGCAACAGAGATGTGGTTCCTGAGACGATTGTTGCGAATTCCTTGGACTGCCAGAGTAACTAACGACGGCTGCCTGAAACAGGCTAATGAAACTAGAACATTATACACAACAATAAGACAGAGACAAACATCTTTCTTCGGTCACGTGATGAGAAGAGAGGCATTGGAGAACATCGTAACAACTGGAAAGATTGAGGGGAAGAGAGGCAGAGGCAGACCAAGAGAAATGATGCTGGATGGATTGAGACGGTGGCATGGAGGAATATCAGCAGCAGAGTTGATCCAGAAAATCAAAGACCGAGATCTATGGAGAGCCATGAACGCCTACGCCAGCCGGCACGGCACTTGATGATGATGATGATGAAGCTTGGACAATGAGCAGTCAAGCTGGAAAAAAAAAAACATCTGATGGTTGTGGAAATGTGGTTTCTGAGGAGAATGAAAAGAATACCATGGGCAGACAGAAAAACCAATGACCAAGTCCTTCAAGAAACAAATGAAAATCGTATATTGATTAGAGAAATTAGACAGATAGTCAAATTTTTTGGACATGTTATGAGAAGAAATAAATTGGAGAACTTGGTGACAACTGGCAAGATCGAGAGGAAGAGAACAGGGGAAGACAGAGAAGTAAATACCTGGATGGCTTGACCACGTGGCAGATCGAGACAAGAACACTGAGCTGATCCACGACTCTGGTGATCGAGTGAAATGGCAAGTCATGACCGCCTACGCTTACCGACATGGCGTATAATGGATGATGGATGGAGCAGTCAACCCCAGCATTTTTTGGCTGTTCGTGATTCCTGAGCAAGTTTTACGTTAAGTAATTTGCCATTGTTAACGACTTTCTCCTTAATCCCGTATATCCACATAGGGTAACGCAGCTGCGCGAGATTCGGTAGCGCATCGCGTCGCGTTGGTTACTTACGGGGGTATGTGAACCGGTCGTTCAGAAAGCAATGACAAACTACTGAGCGTAATCTTGCCAAGAAATCAACAACAGCGTTAAAATGCAGGTGTTGACAGCGATGTCCTGTAAATAGGATATGCAAAAAAAAAAAAATTACCATTGCTTTCTGAATGACCGGCACCCATACCATTTCATAAATGAATCAACGCAAGGCGGTCTGCTGCCAAATCACCCACAGTTGTGTTCCGAATGCAGGATTGCGGTATTACAAACTGCATCCGTTACTGATTCGCCAGGAGCAGGCATAAACATGGTCTTTTTCTTATTTACTTGCTTTACTTAAGTACGCTAATGATGCCTGCCTGCACACAATTCTAAATTCGCTTGCTGAAGATAAATACAAAGATCATTTTTGTAGTTATTGATTACATTTTCTATTATATGGTGACTACGCTCATATCATCAACGTAATCCTCATCAACATCATCATGCTAAGTGCCGATAAGCGTGAACAATCATTGTTCGCCATCTCACAGAATCACTAGTCCCGGATCAGATCTGTGGCCTTGTCCGGTGTATACCACTTGGACAAGCCATCTAGATATTAATTTTGCTGTCTTCCTCTTACTTGCTTCCTATCAAGTTTGCCAATTGTCATTAAGTTGTAAAGTTAATTAATTTCTTGGCATAATATGCCCACACAATCTTACCTGTCTACATCTAATTCTTCTAATCGAAACCCGAATTTCATTCGCTATTTGAAGCATTGCCTCGTCACCGCCTTCCTCTCCCCCCCCCCCCCCCCCCACAATCCAGTCATAATATTCTTTGTATTCTGTTTCAGAAACCTCATTTCTGCCTTCAGCAGCTGTTCATTCAGACATACACCAGTAAACATAGAAGACATCTATTTTCCAAAAAAGAAAAATCGGTGGTGTGAAATAAGAGTATTCATTACCAGAATTTGAGAACCACTGTAGTGGACGACTAGAGGAAGGAAAGAAACCGCGCCACGCTGACCTTGAAGGTTAATATTTATAGGTATGGTACATTGAACGAGTCAAAGGTCAACGACAATGGCCTAAAAATTTTCCGCTGACCTTAGTAATTTTGCATAAATATTCCGAAACTGATAAATAGTTATTATGTATACATTAATTTTTCTTGCTTACGTGCACTACAGTTATAATTTATTTAGTAAGAGAAAGTTATTTGATCATAATGAGCAACATCGTGAAAAATAGAAATATCACAAGCACAAAAATCCGCTTACTGAAAAGTTGTCTGCGGCTTGTTCTTTTGTATGGATGGCGAAAAGTCGCTTAAAAGTCGACAAGATGGGCTTCATTGCACCGGGTTGTATCCCATATGGCTCGGTCTCTTTCCGCAGCACGGAAAGCGTCGCACAAAGCACGAACTCCGTAGCTTTTAGCGACGACCCACAGGAGTCTCCGAAACATTTAACTCGTAAACCGAAGGACGCGGCCCGGAATCGGACCCACAACCTTTGGAACACGAGTGAAACGGCTTGACCACTTCGCAACAGAGACTCCCGCGAATGGATGGGGAAAAATTAATGGTAATGAAATGGCGAAGAATTTGGAGGCAGTGACGATGTGGTATTTTTGTTTTTGTTTACAAAATTAGTTTAAAAGGCTTTTATAAGGCCAAATGATTGACTTCAATGCACCGTGTTTTAACTCATTTGGCCTGGTCTCTTTCCGCAGGGTGGCTTGCTCGTAGCTCCAGCGACGATCCCCTGTTGGCTGTTTGTGATTTGCTGTCAGATTACAGAGAGAACTGGAGGGTCGTGGTCGCCGATTTCTGCTCCAGACCCGACATCTACAGAAGATTTATTAAAAGACCAGAGTCAGCATGGCAGAATGGATAAGAGGGCTTGCTCTTAAGTTAAGCGTCCGGTGCGCTGATGCCGAGGTGGCGGGTGCAATGACTACACCGGTCAGTGAACTAAAATGTTGACTTCTGGTCCCTGATTTGGGGACGTAATTTACAAGTACCTCTGAAGTTGGGGTGCGTTCGCCTGATGGCGAAGGACACTGGTAATAGGGAAAGGCACTACTTTTAAGTTCTCGGCGAGCAACAACAGACAACAAAGACCACAATAGTGCGTCCTGCCCATTAAGGTGCAACTATAGTTATAACATGTAGTTAATGCACAGTGCTGATTGTTTCTCTCTCTCTCTCTCTCTCTCTCTCTCTCTCTCTCTCTCTCTCTCTCTCGTGTGTGTGTGTGTGTGTGTGTGTGTGTGTGTGTGTGTGTGTGCGCGCGCGCGCGCGCGCGCGCGTGTGTGATATATGTAAAACCGTTGAGAAATCAGTTAAGAGAATCATTGTAAAGCTGTAAAATTTCAGTGAGTGAATGAACAAAACACAGAAAGTGGAATTAGTCAGCCTTACAAGAACATAATCACAGGTGACAGAGTTGATGTTGCGGCTAGAAAGCCTTCGTCTGCACACACACACATAACTGTTTTCTCTCTCTCTCTCTCTCTCTCTCTCTCTCTCTCTCTCTCTCTCTCTCTCTCACACACACACACACACACACACACACACACACACACACAAAGACATAAATGTATTAACAAACCACCAAAATGTCACTTAGCAGAATCCCTGGCTGTGTATACATCCTATAGCACAAAAGTATGTGTCCTGGCCATGTGAGATAGAGAGAGGGGGGGGGTGAACAGGCTGATAGGCTGGTATGGAATGGACCTCTTGGTGGTAGTTTACCTATGGGCAAGCGAGAGGTGGTCGTGCGCCTGTGGGACGAGGTGGAGAAGGTGGCGGAACAGATTGAGAAACCCTATGTGGAAAGAATGAGGGGGTGGGAAGGGGTTCTGGTAGAATCTCAAAACGGTTGACATTCAAAGGTGCATGAAGAAGTATTTAGACTGCCACGCTTCATACCACAGGCATGTCGGTCACGCAAGCCTCCCAGAGGCATGAAATGGAATATTGCTTGGATAGCAAATCCATTACGTGGAAAGTCCGAATCAAAAGCTCACTGTGTGGGCTTCATAAAAGGTGGAAAAGTGTCCTAGTGGCACAAAATGGAATATTGCTCGGATAGCAAATCCATTACGTGGAAAGTCCGAATCAAAAGCTCACTGTGTGGAAGTCATCTGCAGACTGCATTCTTCTGGCTTCCGGAATAAATGCCTATGGTGAACGGAAGGCCCAATATACGGAAGTGAGGCTAAAGCAGCCATGCGCAGGACGTGACGATTACTTGGGTGAGCCCAGTACCAGAGCGCTGTGTGTCGGCTCTGCAAGTATGGAAGCCTCCTTGGATGGCGGGGAATGCCCATGGTCTGCCCCTACCTTCCCTTGAGGTCTCACCAGGATGTCTTTGGCTGTTCTATATGGGCCAGCTGGGATGGGAGATAACACCACAACAGTGAGAGTCTAACGTCCTAAGAAACCCCCGGGAAGGTTAACCCGGTCAACAAATGCCCGCAGAAGTCGGATGTGTCGGCCTAACGGCGCAAGAACGCAGCTCTGCTGTAAACAGGCAACGCAATCACGTCTGAAAAAAAACAAACTCCGGATGAACGCAGAAGAAGAACCTGTACTTTTGTACGGGTGTGAAGCGGGGACAATGAGCAGTCAAGCTGAAAAACATCTGATGACTGTGGAAATGTGGTTTCTGGGGAAAATGCAAAGAATACCATGGACAGACAGAAAAACCAACGAACAAGTCCTTCAGGAAACAAATGATCGTAAACTGATTAGAATCATTAGACGTAGACAGTCAAAAATTTTTTGGGCATGTTATGAGAAGAAATGAATTGGAGAACTTGGTGACAACTGGCAAGATCGAAGGAGGAGACCAAGGGGAAGACCTAGAAGTAAATACCTGGATGGCTTGGTCACGTGGCATGGTCGAGGCAGGAATACGGAGCTGATCCACGACTTTGGCGATCGAGTGAGATGGCAAAAAATGCCGCCCACGCTTATCGGCTTGGCACATGATGGATGGAACATATTAAACATATAAAAGGCTCTTCACTGACTGAGAAACTATGACGTATGTTATGATAGATGGTGCGTAAATAAACTTAAGTCAGTGCGTGCATGTATGTATAGGTATATGTATGTGTATGCGTGTGTATGTGTGCGTCTTCATGCTAGAAAAATGGAAGAGGGAGGGGGAGAGACAACAGTGGATTCCTATGGTCATTTCGAGACCATTGCAGTAGTGTGGTGACTACATCTGTCAATTCTTTATCTGGTACGACCTATAATCATTTCGTCTACTACTATCAATACATTGACTGTATTCATCGTTTAAAAAATTACCCATGTAATAGATAACATGGGAAATGCTGAAGAATTCAATCAGTTGTGCAGCAGAAAAAACTATTCCAAAAGTAAAGAAAGTTGGCCATAAGACATGGATGACTGAAGAAATTTTACAACTAATGGAAACAAGAAGACAGAACAAAACTAATCCTGCCAAATATGAAGAAATTCACAGAAAAGTTAGAACCTTATGTAAGGAGGCTAAAGAAACATGGCTTGAGAAAAATTGCAGAGAAATTGAAAAACAACACAATAGTAAAAATGCAAAACTAATGCACAAAAGAATTCAGGAGATTACTAATCAAAGAACACGTACATCAGCAGGCTGCCTAAAGACAAAAGATGGAAGAGTCATAATAGAAAAAGATCAGATTTTACATGTATGGTCAGATTACGTGAAAAACCTTTATGACGATAGCAGAGACGAACAATATATTGTTCAAAATAACAATGAAGGGCCAGCAATTTTGAAGATGGAGGTTCAGAATGCTCTTAATCATATGAAATCTGGCAAAACCCCCGGTCCAGACAGCGTCACAACAGAAATGATTAATGCTTTAGAAGAATATGGAATAGATAAAGTTACCAGTCTGCTTAATACAATATATGATACTGGAAACATACCTCATGAGTTATGTAATTCTGTATTTATTGCAATCCCAAAGAAATCAGGAGCCTTGGAATGTGATCAACATCGAACAATTAGTATAATGAGTCACATCACGAAGATTTTGCTAAGAATTATCATGCAAAGAGTTAGGAGGAAAATACAACCTGAAATAGGAGAAGAACAATGTGGGTTTGTAGTAGGCAAGGGTACAGTAAATGCTGTGTATATACTGAGAACCGTAATCGAACGTTCTATAGAAGTAAACAAAGATCTACACCTTTGCTTCATTGACTACACAAAGGCTTTTGATAAAGTGAGACATGTCAACATGATAAGGATGCTTGAAGAACTACAAATTGATGGGAAAGACCTTAGACTTGTAAAAAACATATATTGGAAACAACAAGCTGCCATAAGAGTTGATAATGAAGTAAGCCAATATCAGCCTATTAAGAGAGGTGTGAGACAGGGATGTGTAATGTCTCCAGATCTGTTTTCCCTGTACAGTGAAAATATTTTCAGAAATATTGAAAATATGGAAGGAATCAACATTGGGGGACGATGCATCAATAACATTAGATATGCAGATGATACAGTCTTGATTGCAGACAATGAACAGGACCTGCAAAATTTAGTAGATGCGGTTGTTACACACAGTGAACAACAAGGGTTAGAATTAAATTGTAAAAAGACACAGATTATGGTCGTCACTAAGAAGAACGAAATACCACAGTGTAATATACAAGTAAATGGGAATATTCTTCAACAAGTGAATAGGTACAATTACCTCGGAACAGTAATAACATCTGATGGGAGATGCCTTGAAGAGATTAGAACAAGAATCGCCATGGCAAAAGTAGCCTTTAGCAAGATGAAAAACATACTGACCAATAAAAAGATGTCAATTGAAACGAGAAAAAGAGTGTTGAGATGCTACATAGAACCTGTACTTTTATATGGATGTGAAGCTTGGACAATGAGCAGCCAGGCTGAAAAACATCTGATGGCTGTAGAAATGTGGTTTCTGAGGAAAATGCAAAGAATACCATGGACAGCCAGAAAGACCAATGAACAAGTCCTTCAAGAAACAAATGAAGATCGTAAACTGATCAGAGACATTAGACGTAGACAGTCACAATTTTTTGGGCATGTTATGAGAAGAAATGATTTGGAGAACTTGGTGACAACTGGTAAGATCGAGGGGAACAGACCAAGGGGAAGACCTAGAAACAAGTATCTAGATGGCTTGGCCTTGTGGCATGGTCGAGACAAAAACACGGAACTGATCCACGACTCTGTTGATCGAGTGAGATGGCAGAACATGACCGCCCACGCTTACCGGCATGGCACATGATGGAATAGATAACAGCCGGTCTCCGTGGCTAAGGTCCTGCGGGCGCGATTCGTGAGCCCGCTTACCTGCGTTCGAAACACAGCTGCGACCGATTTGGCAGCAGACTGTGTCGCGCTGGGTTTTAACATGTTAAGCAATGGCAAACTACTGAACGTAACACTTGCCTAGTACATCAATAGCAGCAGTAAAATGCTGGTGTTGACAGCGATGTACTGTAAATAGGATATGCGAGGGGAAAAAAATAGATAACAGCACTTTGCACTTAAGCACAGGTGAACAAATCAAATATCAAATACCACAACAGGGGATAAAAACAACCTGTAAAACCGCCACGCTAGCAGAAGTGACGAGCATAGATAAATACGGACAAGGGTAACCAGAGAAATGGCCACGCTGGCAGAATTGACAGCCTAGATAAGTGTGGACAACGCCAATCTTCAAAATAGCCACGCTGGCAGAACTAACGGGTAAAGTTCAGTCAAGTACAGTCCTTGCTGAACAATGATACAAGGAAGTGACGTAGCGTCTCCGGGAGACGACTAGAAATCACGTGATGTCTGGCGTGATATAGAGAAGAAAAACGATGGTTTTGTGTTATCAGCCTGCATGTGTAAACAATATAAAATGCCACAACATATTGTGGATTTACATAGCACAATTACGGCGACTAACCTTCATCAGCAAACAACTACATACACAAAACATATAATCACTGGGACTACTTTAAGACAGATGAGAAAAATGAGAAAAATAGAACAATGAGAAAATTTTTTTAAAAACGTGCTACTTAACTCAGAATCACAGACTGTGATGCTGTCTGTGGGCGTTCTGTATTCTCTCGACTTAACATATCGTAATTATTACACGATACATGATTTTGGGTTTGGGAAATTTTTTTTTTTTTTTTTGGTTAGGGAAAGAAAGGAACAGGAGGATAAAGATAATAACTAACACAACAAGAAATGCTCTGGGAAGCAAAGGCGGTCGACTCGACATCACAAGGCAAGTGCCAGTATGTCTATAAAATTTGGGTCTAACACCATGTGCCAATAAATACTACAAGACGTGTGTAAGTGGTTCCTTTCTGAAGTAGACGCCCTGGCATTAGAAGCGTTAGGATAACATTAGTAGCAACAGCTGCAGTGTTAGTATCAACAGCAATGTAGTAATACTAGTTGTAGCAACAACAGTAATAGTATGTGCAGTAGCAGATATAGCAGCAGCAGATATATCAGCACTCAATAAATGATATGGTCAATTTCACACCGACCGTCTTTACTTCCCAGATTATTTCCTGATTCTCATTTGAGGCTGAATCAACCTAGCATTACCTATAGAACATAAAAACACGTAGGTATGTGTATCTCCTGCGAAAAAGTGAGAGATAATAAATACAGACACGGAGTACATACATTACAAGGAACTCCACTACGGGAAACGTAAATCACTCAGGGAAGAGGGGTTGGGGGGGGGGGGGGGAAATCAATGATGATACCTTTCCCCCCATCCCCCCCAAAAAAAAACCGCCCCCCCCCACAAAAAATAAATAAATAAATACACTACAACACAACGAACCGACGTTTCGATTATAATAATTTGCATCGGGACCAACACAAAGATCTAAAGTAAAACATGGAATTAGAACATTTAATAACATTAAAACAAACAGTCTATGTATGAAAACGTTGGGGGAGTTGGTTGTAAGGTATGTACATTGTGTCTGTGCTTATGATCTCTCACGTACCAAGCTGTTTTTATTCCCTATTGTTATATCCCACTGTCCCACTGCTATATCCCACTGTCCCACTGTTATATCCCACTGTCCTACTGTTATATCCCACTGTCCTACTGCTATATCCCACTGTCCTACTGCTATATCCCACTGTCCTACTGTTATATCCCACTGTCCCACTGTTATATCCCACTGTCCTACTGTTATGTCCCACTGCTCTGTCCCACTGTCCCACTGTTATATCCCACTGTCCTACTGTTATATCCCACTGTCCCACTGCTATATCCCACTGTTATATCCCAATGTCCCACTGTTATATCCCAATGTCCCACTGTTATATCCCACTGTCCTACTGTTATATCCCACTGTCCTACTGTTATATCCCACTGTCCTACTGTTATATCCCACTGTCCCACTGTTATATCCCACTGTCCTACTGTTATGTCCCACTGCTCTGTCCCACTGTCCCACTGTTATATCCCACTGTCCTACTGTTATATCCCACTGTCCCACTGCTATATCCCACTGTTATATCCCAATGTCCCACTGTTATATCCCAATGTCCCACTGTTATATCCCACTGTCCTACTGTTATATCCCACTGTCCTACTGTTATATCCCACTGTCCCACTGCTATATCCCACTGTCCTACTGTTATATCCCACTGTCCCACCGTTATTTCCCACTGTCCCACTGTTATATCCCACTGTTATATGTCGCTGTCCCACTGTTATATCCCACTGTCCCACTGTTATATCCCACCGTCCTACTGTTATATCCCACTGTCCTGCTGTTATATCCCACCGTCCTACTGTTATATCCCACTGTCCTACTGTTATATCCCACTGTCCCACCGTTATTTCCCACTGTCCCACTGTTATATCCCACTGTCCCACTGTTATATCCCACTGTCCCACTGTTATATCCCACCGTCCCACTGTTATATCCCACCGTCCTACTGTTATATCCCACCGTCCTACTGTTATATCCCACCGTCCTACTGTTATATCCCACCGTCCTACTGTTATATCCATCCCACTGTCGTGTCCTCCTTTACAGTGTCGTCCCTGGAGTGAAGAGAGCCGACACCCACATTATAATATTTTTTCCCTCTCAATATTCTGGAGAATCCACCAGCTTCCGTCCAACACACTCCATCAGCCTATGGACACCTTTTCCTATCACTCTCTCACTGTCGTACTATGCCCCCTTCTCATACTTCCCCAACGCAACATACTCAACAACTCTTGCTTCTAGAAATTAATAAAGATTAATTTATTAAAATAAAAGTGTAACGTGTATGAGACGTGTATGCGAAGAAAATGTGTGACGTGTTCTATAAAGTGTGTAGACTCTGACTCTCAGACAGCAACCCAGTCAGCTGATCACAGCAAAGATAGACCACAGCACGTTACGTCAGAACAAGTACGTCTCACCCGTTGCCGGAACCATCTTGCCGGATAATGCTTTGCCTCTGTAGACCTCTGGTAATCCAATTTCATGAACATCCGAAATAGACACCGGTGGTATTAACAGTTAATCATGGACCGGTTGCGCTCTACCCAATGTCCGTTCCTAATGTTCCTAAACAAACTGCACAAGTCTTTTGTAGTGTGTACACAGATTAATGTTAATTGTTACTGTACTGGATCCTCCTTCGTGTCTATCTAGCCTCAAGTATCAAGTCTTGTGTTCTATTACACGAGATTATATCACACTATGTAATTATTAGACTTAATGTTTTCAGTTCGTTACTACTGTCTGATGCTGTGTGGTGCATCAGTACGCATCACTCTCTTTGGTGAATCAACTTCCTTCTGTATGCAACGTTCTGTATGCAACTTTATTGATTCTTGAACTGGTGTTCTTCCTAATGGGTTTTTTAATTCTTTCCCAAAACTTGTAGAGTTTCCTTGGATCTGGTAGGGAACCTTATGTAAAAACCGCCTCATTCCCGGGATGGCTACTACACTTTGCCATAACGGCACATGCTAGTTAATGTTAAATTAATCTAACACTGTAGAGCTCTCCCACAAACACGTCCATCATAATCCACGGTTCTTGGTCACTCCCCCCTAGTTGATCCCAACTCGGGTTTATATGGCAAACTCCTAAAATTGGTCACGTGATATGGGTGACGTCCTGCAGGTGTTATTTGCGCATATCATCCATTGTCAGGAAACTATTTTCCTGGCTTAAGTCCTGTCAAAGTTGTCAGTAATAGTTTAGATTCTCAAAACAAGCCAGCGAGTTTCTGTCGAGTTACCACAAAGAGTTGCGAATAACCCCGTCAATCCTCTCGATGTGCCGGAAACCAAGAATTGACAGATGCACTGTTTTCTGTCTCTCGCTGCCAATTCCGGTTTGTCTCTGACTGTTGACAAACTGTCAAGCTTCTGTTCAGTGGTGACAATCCCAGCAGCCATTTCGCCTGATGTCCGGAACTATAACTGACAGACAGGGCTGTTCCATGTACTGAGCCGGGCAAGGCTATGTGATTCTAAATGTTTATAAACTGCCAACGCATTGTATCCCTTCCTTCTCACTCACCACCAAATGTGTTTATGGGCTGACACGATGTAACCTGGGCAGCTGTGTTTACTCTGTTAGTACGACTGTTGTGGCCTAAAAAATATACGCCAAGCAAACGTCGGTATTATTATCTGGTTAACTCATGGCGAGCTCGTGACATAGGCCCCCTCTTAAGAGAGTAGTCCATCTCACTCTTCTCCACCATGAGTTAAATCCAGATGATTCATTCCTCTTCTTCAGGAGCTGGGTGTCTTGACAAGAAATCCGCTCCAACATTCTCCTTCCCCGGAATGTACTCTACTGTGAAATTATATGGTTGAAGTAACAACGACCACCGCATCAAACGGGCGTTGAGCTTCTGAGAAGTAGCCAAGAACATCAGGGGCTGATGATCCGACTGGACCCGAAACTTAACTCCATACAAATATGGCTGAAATTTTTGCACTGCCCATACGAGGGACAAGCACTCTCTCTCGACGGTTGAATAATTCCTCTCCGCCTGTAGAAGTTTCTTACTTGCGTATGCCACAGGTTTCAAACCCGAAGCATCGTCTTTTCCTTCCTGTAACAAAGCGGCTCCAATTCCAATCGCACTCGCATCCGTTCTCAACACAAATGGTTTGGAAAGGTCAGGGAGCTGTAATACAGGTTTGCTGACCAAGGCCTCCTTTAACTGACTATAGGCATTCTCACATTCTGGTGTCCAAATGATTTGATCCGGTAATCCCTTTTTCAAGGTTTCCGTCAACGGAGCTCCCAGTTCCGTGAAATGTGGGATAAATTTGTGGTAGAACCCACACAACGAGAGAAAAGATCGCACATCCTTCTTCGTTTTTGGCCTTGGTGCATTTCTGATTTTCTCCAGGTTCTTCTCTTCTGGAACAATGTGTCCTGGAGTGATGGTGTGACCTAGAAATTCCAGAGTCTGGTAACCAATCATGCACTTGGTTGGACGAGCAGTAAGCCCTGCTTCCTTGAGCCTCTTAAACACTCTCTCCAAGGATTGTAAGTGGTCATCCAAGCTGTCACTGGAAATCAGAATATCATCCATGAAAGAGATGATGGACGGATCCTGTAACGGATCTAGTAAAGTCCTCATCATGCGTGTAAACACACTAGGTGCATTGCTGAGTCCAAAGGGCATGACCTTGAATTCGTAGTGTCCACTGGGTGTACTGAAAGCTAACAGTGGTCGAATCTCCGGTTTGACTGGTATCTGATAGTACCCCCGACTCAGATCCACCTTTGAAAAGTACCGAGCCTTATGGAGCCTAGCGAATAACTGAGTTGGATTCGGCAAAGGTTCCACCTGAAACTGTGTATGACTGTTCAGAAGTCGGTAATCTATACACAACCTGTGTTCTCCACTTGGTTTGCGTAACAAAACTACCCCCGCATTGTATGGGGATGTGGATGGTGCAATCACATCATCCTCCAGCAATTTGTGTATTTCCTCCTCCAGGGCCTTTTCTTTAGAGAATGGCACTGGGTAAACCTTTTGGCGAACAGGCTCCTGTGTGGTCAAAGTCATCTCGAACTCCACCAACCTCGTTCGTCCTGGTTTATCAGTCAGTATCTCCTTATGAGACTTGAGAACCTGGGTTATCCTTTCCCTCTCCTGGGAGGTCAGATCAGGGTTCACGTGCACATCCCTATAGGTTTCCTGGTGTACCAAGGGATATTCCCTGCCCTCGCTGGTTCCCACTTCCGTCTCCATTGCAACTGCCATTGCCATGAGGTGCGCTGCCTTGTCTCCGGGTCTCTCTTCGTATTTCCGCAAGAGATTGATATGGAAAATCTTCGACTTTCCCCGGATCCGGATCTGATAGTTGGTTCTGGATATCACCCTTTCCACGGGAAATGGTCCTTGCCAACCTATCTCCAGTTTGTTGTTTCCCGTTGGGAGTAGCAACAAGACTTTATCTCCCACCTCTAGAGATCTTTCTTTAGACCTACGGTTGTAGTAAGCCGCATGTCTTTTCCTGGCCTTTTTCAAGTTTTGATTTGCCAGAGTCCATCCCTTGTGGAGTTTTTCTTTCAGTTCCTCCACGTATTGATAGGATGAGATCACTTCTTCTGACGTCCCCTCTTCAGTCCAACTCCTCAACATGGCTTCCAACGGTCCTTTGATTGGACGACCAAACAGCAACGTAGCGGGTGGTAGTCCTGTTGAGCCATGAGGAACTTCCCGATAGGCAAAGAGTGCTGCTGGGATATATTCATCCCACCTATCAGGTTTTTCCTGCGCTAATTTCCTGAGCATTGTCATCAACGTGCCGTTGAAACGCTCTACTTGTCCATTGGCTTGAGGGTGGTAAGGGCTGGTATGTATGTGGTTAGAGTGAAACACCCTAAATACCTCCTCCATGAGTTTTCCACAAAACTGAGATCCATTGTCCGTCAGAATTTGATCCGGAAAGCCTAATCTGGTAAAGGCCTCCATCAGTGCGTCCGCCACTCTTTTCGAGTCAATCGTGGTCAACGGTATAGCCTCACCCCACATTGTACAGCAATCCACCATTGTGAGTATATACATGTTCCTCTTCCTAGTCCTGGGAAGTGGACCCACGATATCGATGGCTACCCTCTCGAAAGGAGAGTTCATGATGGGCATCTCACCCAACATCACCGGTGCTGTCCAGTGTTTTGGTGCCACCCTCTGGCACTCAGGGCATGACTTCACATACCGACGCACATCATCTGTCATTCCCGGCCAATAGTAGTGGCAGGAAATCCGCTGCATGGTGGCGGCAATACCCATGTGTCCACTAAAGGAGATGGTATGCCCCATATGAAGAATCTGGGACCGATGAGCTTTCGGGACGACCAACTGACCGTATAGGTTGTCTCCCCTTCCTGCTCTCCTGTAGAGTATCCTATTCTTCATGTAGTACTGCCCCCGTCCTGGTGGATCAGCACTTTTCTGCAGCTTTTTGTAGCAAGGACGTAAAGTATCATCCTCACTCTGGGCAGTTCGTAGCTCCCCCCGGCATTGGGTTAGTCACAATTGCGTCTGCCTCTTCCGTTTTCGTCTGAGAGCGAGTCTGCATTGCTCCCATATGGATTGGCTCCCTGGGCATTCCCAGAAAGACATACCGGCAACCTAGGATGACTGGGAAAATGGGATCGGTCAATACAGCGGCCTTGATGGTGCCGGTGACGTACCTTGAGCGAATCTCCACATTAGCAATGGGCAACTTCATGGTTACAGCACTTTTCTGTGCAGGCTGTATATCCAATGTTTCACCTGTGAATTGTTCTGGATGTACCAGATCCGCAGAAATCACGGCCTCCCCGTCCAGTCCTGTGTCGTATAAACACTCCACTTGACGACCGTTAACCTCTACCAATTCCACTACAGGTGGTTTTTCCTGGTCTGGAGTCTCTTCCTCGGCCTCGACCTGTTCGGTGGGATCCACCTTAGGTTTCCCGGGGCACACGACGAATTGAGTGTCTCCTGACTCTCCTCTGCAGTCAATAGCATTGTGCGTATTCGACTGGCATTGGTTGCACCATTTCCCTGTCCCAGATTTTCTATTGTCGGACTTGAGTGAGCTCTCCTGGTGGCGAGCTTCCTTGTTGACCTTGGCATTTTCCGTGACAACCTCCTTGGAAGTCACTTGACATGCTGCGAAGTGAGGGTTCTTAGCCTTCGATTTGCAGTCCCTCGTATTGTGAGAGGGTGACTTACAAATTGAACACCACTTCTCCGACCACGGTCGTTTTGGTGTAGAGCTTGAAGTGCTCTTGCTTCCCTCCTTCTTCTTCTCTGAACTATCCTCTGATTTTTGCACATAAGGTTCCCACTTTTTTGTTCCTGAGTTTTTGGTTTTCTTCTTGTCATGTTTCTCTTGACTTTTGGTGTTGGTGGAAAGGTTTTCCCCTGCCTCCCCATGTACCTCGACGAACCGTTCTGCTAATTTCGTCACGAGGTCAATACGTTCCGCTCCTTGTTCTCCCAGGAACGTCCTGAGAGATTTAGACATTTGCTTCTTCAGCTGGTCGACCACCATGAGCTCTTCCAGACTCTCATAGTCATGTGCGAACCCAGCCAAATCCATCCACTTATGGAGATAAGATTTTAGACGCAAACTGTAGGCGGCAAACAACTCCCCCGGTTCTCGTTTCGCTGCTCGAAATTTTTTCCGGTAGGTATGTGACGTAACCTCGAATCGTTTCAGCAGAGCCGTCTTTAACTCGTCATAATTGTTCTCATGTCCTGGTGGCAGGCGAGTATAAACCTCGTAACCGGTCCCGCGTAATCCCTGGGATAGCTTAAGATTCCATTTGTTACGCTCCAGACCCATAGCAACTGACATAGCCTCGAAGCGTTGAAGGTACTGGTCAATCTTCTCTTTGTCCTCCTCGTAGACCGCCAAAGGAAACTTCATGGCCTGGTACCCATGTCCACCTACTGGTGTTGATCCTGGGATGGAGGAACCTCCAACTGCTCCCTCAGTTTCTCCATTAGATTGACTCTTGAGCTCGAGTTCCCGCATCCGGTACTCGTGCTCCCTTTTCTGTGCTTCCTGTTCAGCTTCTAATTTCCTAGCTGCTTGCTCAGCTTCAAATTTCCTAGCTGCTTGCTCAGCTTCCAATTTCTTAGCTGCTTGCTCAGCTTCCAATTTCTTAGCTGCTTGCTCAGCTTCCAATTTCTTAGCTGCTTGTTCCAACTCCATCCTTCTCAATTCCAGCTCGGCCTTTCGATCATCCCGTTCCGCTTGACGATACTCTCTCTCCACTTCCTGTATGTAATCCGTTAGAGAAGACCCAGACAGTCCCATGTCTTCCCCCTTTGCCCTTAATTCTAACGTGGTAAGTTTAGGGGTGGCCATTATACAGAGAGGTAAGCTAGCAGGTCGAGTACAATATAACTGCAAATTACTATACAGATATATGAACAAGTACTATAAATCTAGATATTACCACACACAGTACATTCACTCAGTGACAAGAGTAGAATCAGGACCACAGACCTATGCAGACGTGTGAAGTGTGAACAGGTAAGATATTAGTCCTAACCCCTATCCACATTCACTCTAGCTGGATTCTCCAAAATGATATCTCCCTTTTATAACTAAGGATCCCGTGTCAAAAGACCCCGTTGTCAGAAGATCCCACTGTCAAAGGTTCCTGTTTGCAGGAGATCTCGCTGTCCAAGGATTCCGTTTACGGGAGATCCCGCTGTCCAAAGATTCCGTTTACGAGAGATCCCGCTGTCCAAGGATTCCGTTTACGAGAGATCCCGCTGTCCAAAGATCCCGGACGAGCCCCCAATAATGTCGTGTCCTCCTTTACAGTGTCGTCCCTGGAGTGAAGAGAGCCGACACCCACATTATAATATTTTTTCCCTCTCAATATTCTGGAGAATCCACCAGCTTCCGTCCAACACACTCCATCAGCCTATGGACACCTTTTCCTATCACTCTCTCACTGTCGTACTATGCCCCCTTCTCATACTTCCCCAACGCAACATACTCAACAACTCTTGCTTCTAGAAATTAATAAAGATTAATTTATTAAAATAAAAGTGTAACGTGTATGAGACGTGTATGCGAAGAAAATGTGTGACGTGTTCTATAAAGTGTGTAGACTCTGACTCTCAGACAGCAACCCAGTCAGCTGATCACAGCAAAGATAGACCACAGCACGTTACGTCAGAACAAGTACGTCTCACCCGTTGCCGGAACCATCTTGCCGGATAATGCTTTGCCTCTGTAGACCTCTGGTAATCCAATTTCATGAACATCCGAAATAGACACCGGTGGTATTAACAGTTAATCATGGACCGGTTGCGCTCTACCCAATGTCCGTTCCTAATGTTCCTAAACAAACTGCACAAGTCTTTTGTAGTGTGTACACAGATTAATGTTAATTGTTACTGTACTGGATCCTCCTTCGTGTCTATCTAGCCTCAAGTATCAAGTCTTGTGTTCTATTACACGAGATTATATCACACTATGTAATTATTAGACTTAATGTTTTCAGTTCGTTACTACTGTCTGATGCTGTGTGGTGCATCAGTACGCATCACTCTCTTTGGTGAATCAACTTCCTTCTGTATGCAACGTTCTGTATGCAACTTTATTGATTCTTGAACTGGTGTTCTTCCTAATGGGTTTTTTAATTCTTTCCCAAAACTTGTAGAGTTTCCTTGGATCTGGTAGGGAACCTTATGTAAAAACCGCCTCATTCCCGGGATGGCTACTACACTTTGCCATAACGGCACATGCTAGTTAATGTTAAATTAATCTAACACTGTAGAGCTCTCCCACAAACACGTCCATCATAATCCACGGTTCTTGGTCACTCCCCCCTAGTTGATCCCAACTCGGGTTTATATGGCAAACTCCTAAAATTGGTCACGTGATATGGGTGACGTCCTGCAGGTGTTATTTGCGCATATCATCCATTGTCAGGAAACTATTTTCCTGGCTTAAGTCCTGTCAAAGTTGTCAGTAATAGTTTAGATTCTCAAAACAAGCCAGCGAGTTTCTGTCGAGTTACCACAAAGAGTTGCGAATAACCCCGTCAATCCTCTCGATGTGCCGGAAACCAAGAATTGACAGATGCACTGTTTTCTGTCTCTCGCTGCCAATTCCGGTTTGTCTCTGACTGTTGACAAACTGTCAAGCTTCTGTTCAGTGGTGACAATCCCAGCAGCCATTTCGCCTGATGTCCGGAACTATAACTGACAGACAGGGCTGTTCCATGTACTGAGCCGGGCAAGGCTATGTGATTCTAAATGTTTATAAACTGCCAACGCATTGTATCCCTTCCTTCTCACTCACCACCAAATGTGTTTATGGGCTGACACGATGTAACCTGGGCAGCTGTGTTTACTCTGTTAGTACGACTGTTGTGGCCTAAAAAATATACGCCAAGCAAACGTCGGTATTATTATCTGGTTAACTCATGGCGAGCTCGTGACACCCACTGTCCCACTGTTATATCCCACTGTCCCACTGTTATATCCCACCGTCCTACTGTTATATCCCACTGTCCTACTGTTATATCCCACCGTCCTACTGTTATATCCCACCGTCCTACTGTTATATCCCACCGTCCTACTGTTATATCCCACCATCCTACTGTTATATCCCACTGTCCCACTGTTATATCCCACTGTCTCACTGTTACATCCCACCGTCCTACTGTTATATCCGACCATCCTACTGTTATATCCCACCGTCCTACTGTTATATCCCACTGTCCTACTGTTATATCCCACTGTCCTACTGTTATATCCCACCGTCCTACTGTTATATCCCACCGTCCTACTGTTATATCCCACTGTTATATCCCACCGTCCCACTGTTATATCCCACCATCCTACTGTTATATCCCACTGTCCCACTGTTATATCCCACCGTCCCACTGTTATATCCCACCGTCCCACTGTTATATCCCACCGTCCTACTGTTATATCCCACTGTCCCACTGTTATATCCCACCATCCCACTGTTATATCCCACTGTCCCACTGTTATATCCCACCGTCCTACTGTTATATCCCACTGTTATATCCCACCGTCCCACTGTTATATCCCACCATCCTACTGTTATATCCCACCGTCCCACTGTTATATCCCACTGTCCCACTGTTATATCCCACCGTCCTACTGTTATATCCCACTGTTATATCCCACCGTCCCACTGTTATATCCCACCATCCTACTGTTATATCCCACCGTCCTACTGTTATATCCCACTGTCCCACTGTTATATCCCACCGTCCTACTGTTATATCCCACTGTCCCACTGTTATATCCCACCGTCCTACTGTTATATCCCACTGTCCCACTGTTATATCCCACCGTCCTACTGTTATATCCCACTGTTATATCCCACCGTCCCACTGTTATATCCCACCATCCTACTGTTATATCCCACCGTCCCACTGTTATATCCCACTGTCCCACTGTTATATCCCACCGTCCTACTGTTATATCCCACTGTTATATCCCACCGTCCCACTGTTATATCCCACCATCCTACTGTTATATCCCACCGTCCTACTGTTATATCCCACTGTCCCACTGTTATATCCCACCGTCCTACTGTTATATCCCACTGTCCCACTGTTATATCCCACCGTCCTACTGTTATATCCCACTGTCCTACTGCTATATCCCACTGTCCTACTGTTATATCCCACTGTCCTACTGCTATATCCCACTGTCCTACTGTTATATCCCACTGTCCTACTGTTATATCCCACTGTCCTACTGTTATATCCCACTGTCCTACTGTTATATCCCACTGTTCTGTTATATCCCACTGTTCTACTGTTATATCCCACTGTCCTACTGTTATATCCCACTGTTCTACTGTTATATCCCACTGTCCTACTGTTATATCCCACCGTCCTACTGTTATATCCCACCGTCCTACTGCTATATCCCACTGTCCTACTGTTATATCCCACTGTCCTACTGTTATATCCCACCGTCCTACTGCTATATCCCACCGTCCTACTGTTATATCCCACTGTCCTACTGCTATATCCCACTGTCCTACTGTTATATCCCACTGTCCCGCTGTTATATCCAGCTACAGCCATTACTTCTCTTACCTAGCCCTAATTAGCAGCCAGGTGAATTTAAGCAACAAAATCAATCATTCATGTCTTGATGGGAATTCGAAAACATGACTACAGGGTCGGCAAGCAAGCGCGCTAGCCACTGCGGCTCCCCGATAGCAAATGTAGGGTTAAAACAAACAACAACAACAACACGTTATTTAGACACGGACATTTATGGACGACTGAATATCTAAACACGACAGTGAAGTTTATACAAGAGACAACATATATACAATAAACATAAATATCATCAGACACTTCAAGACGGATGAATCTCATCGGAAACGCATAGAAAACTATCATATCAGAGACACATAGACACATAAATCTCATCAACAAGCATAGACAGATGAGACTCACTAGACAGACATAGACAGACTAATCTAACCAGAGACGTCATTTTGCATTCCCGTTTGCATAATGTACAATTTGTTCATAAAAAATAAATGCCGCGCGAGCAGTAAAACAAAGCGGCGAGAAAAAAAAAAAATCCTAACAATCTAACTGTTTGGTAGACTGACAGCATACAGACAGACATAAATCTTGGCTGGACAGAAAAGAGACAG
The DNA here is from genome assembly GCA_963921405.1 of Cepaea hortensis. Classification (NCBI taxonomy): domain Eukaryota; kingdom Metazoa; phylum Mollusca; class Gastropoda; order Stylommatophora; family Helicidae; genus Cepaea; species Cepaea hortensis. Next base: position 77,377,195 of record OY992889.1, on the reverse strand, counting down.
ACACAGACAGAAAACTTAAGCAGATAGACTGACGGGCGGACAGACAGACAGACAGGCAGACGGACGGACAGGCAGACAGGCTAGCAAGCAGACCGACAGACGGACGGACGAACAAACGAAGGGACAGACATGCGGATGGACAGGCAGATTGGCGGACAAACAGACGGACAGACAGACATACATACGGACGAATAGTCAGTGTTATACAAACAGAGAGACATAACGATAGTAGAGGTTTCTAAAACAAATTGTTATTTACTTGTTTCGTTGTGACTACAAAGGTCAACATTTTACTTCACACATGTTTAAATTAATTAATGTAATAATTCTACATCTTAATTTGCTTCTTCTTCTTCTTCTTCTTCTTCTTCTTCTTCTTCTTCTTCTTCTTCTTCTTCTTCTTCCTCCTCCTAAACGATGGCGTCTGTGGCTTAGGGGTTAGTGAACGCCGTTTCACGATTCCTCAACATACTGAGTCGAGAGGTTAAAATCAACGACTGGTCGCTTTGTGTTGATTTCGAAGGTATGAGCGTCAAAGTCAACCTTTCACACTTTCAGAAAGCAGTGGCAAACCACAAAACATTTGTTTAAATGTCCTAGTAAATCACAAACGGCCAACACATGCTAGGGTTGAACTGTAACGTCCTGTAAGGGATATAGAACTAACTATAAATGGAGCGAAATTTAATATTTATATACAAATATATGCATTGGTGTGTGTTTATATATTTGCTTTTTAGTGTTGATTATGAAGTACTGATTACTTACCGGTTGGCATACTGTTAACCGTGTGGTGGCGTTGTGAGTCCCTTGTGAAACAAACAGGAGACGATAACTAATCTGTTTGGTGGAAATCTGCTGATTTCAACACACACTTTAAAACAATCAGTTATAGTTCTCGGTAAGTTACCAAAAACAGTTTCACTTCGCGTAAATTTCCACAATCTGTGCAGTGCGCGGTTTTATACTCGGCAGTGGGCAGGAATTTCGGGGTATAGCTCAGCCACAGTCACCACCAATTTATATAAATATGAAACAGCAAGAATAGTTCATAGGCTCCGCCTTGCTTTCAACACCGTTAAAATATTCCGTCAGCTGGTTCTATCAATCACTGTAATCACTCGTAATGAACTGACACAGTATAAAAACTGACGACTAAGCGAGTTAGCTGGGTACGGGTAGGATACGTTGACAGAGGTAAAAGTAAAAACAAACTAAGCGATCACCACCGCACAGACTGAGAGCATGATCTTCAAGCTTTCCTCCAATTGCCACGGAGATTTGACCAGAAGAGTTGGCGATCACATCAGCGTTTCGCTTTCTGCTTGGGTCAAGGTCAAGCCAGAACCATGAAAACCACGAGATTCTTTTGTTTGGGAGAAAATCGTTTGCACGATGCAAACTATTAACTATTCTTATGGGAATATGGTAAATGAAAACAATGGAATATATGTTTAGTTTTAATGTCTTCCAAAAACATTTTATTTGTATTTGAATTCGTTTATTCCAGACATTTATTATTAGTTCTGTCATGGACAGTAATTATTTAAAACCAGCATGACACAGCTGTTTCTCTAACACCTAAGGTACACAGCAACTCAACTTCTTTTGGTTCATCCAGTTGTTACTTTAATCTATTTTATATTTTGTTCCAGAAAATGGTTATATTATCCCACTTTATATTGTGTTCCAGCCTTAGTTCCAGCCAATTGTTACTTTAATCAACATTTTTTCTTTTACTCCAGCCGGTTGTTATATTAATCAACCTTATGTTGTGTTTCAGCCTATTGTTACATAAATCCACTCTACGTTGTGTTTCAGCCCATTGTTACATTAATTGAATATCTTTTGCTCAGATGAATAATTTATCTTATTGTTACAGTAATCAACTTTATGTAAAGTTTCAGTCAATTGTTAAATGAATCAACCTTAACTTTTGTTCCAGTCAATTGTTACATTAATCCACTTTATGTTATGTTTCAGCCAAATGTTACATTAATCAACTTTACCTGTTGTTCCAGCCAATTGTTACATCAATCCACGTTATCTTGTGTTACAGCCTTTTTTCCAGCCAGGTTGTTATATTAATCCACTTTATCTTCCTTTTGTTTTCTTAACTTCAATATTACTGTTGCAAACAGTGGCGCGCGCGCGTGCGTACGTGCGTGTGTGTGTGTGCGTGCGCGCACACACACAGAAACATCGGCATACTACTGCGTGTAACATTTCCCAATAAATCGTAATTCTTTGTTTACACACTTCAATAATCTCTGCCAATTGTCATGTGTGGTGCTAATGATAAAATGTGACATAAATAGCTCATCTGCAGAAGCCAGTTATACGTTCTTCTTCTTCTTCTTCTTCTTCTTCTTCTTCTTCTTATTATTATTATTATTATTATTATTATTATCATCATCATCATCATCATCAGCAGCAGCAATAATGCCGCTGCTGCTACTACAGCTAATACAATATTCAACAACAACAACAAAAACAACAACAACTACTACTACTACTACTACTACTACTACTACTACTACTACTACTACTACTACTACTACTACTACTACTACTACCACTACTACTACTGCTGCTGCTGCTGCTACTGCTATTAGTACTACTACTACTACCAGCACCAGTACATTTCCTGGTACCTATTTTAGGCTGCTTTCTTTAGTATGCTCTGGCCAAATGTAAACAGTCAGAGACAGAATGCGCGATGTTTGGGATTCAAGAAGAATAGCCAGTTACTGACAACGAGTTGCTTGGACTTTAAAAAGTGCTAACGTAACAACTGGCTGTCGGCGTTAAGGGTTAGTGAACGCAGTTTCAGATTTCCCCGACATACCGGGTCCAGGGTTCGAAGTCAGTCGTATCCCATTTGGAAAAAGATCGCTTTGCTGTGATTTCGATGGTATGAGCGTCGGCCGTTCAGAAAGTAATGGCATACTAACTACTGCACGTAAACGTTCCTAGTAAATAACAAACATACAATAAATTCTGGGGTTGATTGCACCATCCTGTAAAGGGGGTTTATTATTAGTTTTGTTAATATTATTATTTTTATATATAATAACAAAACCACCGTTTACGAAACTATGTGATCACCTAAATGAAAACACCACATCCTAAATTTGTGATGAAACAAAGAATTTTCAACATCTTCTGAATAATTTGGTCTTTGCAGTCAATTAACAAAACTAAAGTACGGCAGTTGCGTTTCTACAAAAATAGAACTATCTTCTTCAAGCAATCGCCAGAAGAAGAAAAAAAAAAAACTGTAGAAACCGCAGTAATGCTTTATTATCATTATAGCTTGATTACTTTGTTGGCTACAAATTTACAGTGGTTATTTAACACTGGGTCTTGAGATATCCACGTTCGTGCCTCATCTACGGCTGCTTTTTGTATATCCTTACTGTGTATCCCTGTATACTCCCGCGACACCCGGAGTTTATTGGAAAATACTGAAACTTGTTTCCCCCCACTTTAGGTCTGTAGGGATAGGAGCCGGCTTTTGGGTCAAAAGGTCAGGTGGTAGTCCCGGCCGGTTCTAACCAGATAGTGAAGAAAGGAACCGAAAGATGTAGTGTATTTTTTTTCTTTCATTCGCTCGCTTTGAACCCAAGCGTAGTCTACACTGGGCTGACTTATGCGTGTGGGCTTGATTTCTCTATTACCAGTGTTCCTCGCCATTAGGTGAACTCACTCCGACTTCTGAGATACTTGTAATTTACATCCCTAAGTCAAGAGACGAAAAGTCAACATTTTAGTCCAACTGAAAGGTGTAGGGGTTGAACCCGCTACCACGGATGTTTAAGACCGAGCTGTTTTATCCATTCGGCCATGCTAACCTCAGAAAGATTTAGTTAATGTGTGAGCGTGTCTGTGTGTGTGTGTGAGAGAGAGAGAGAGAGAGAGAGAGAGAGAGAGAGGGGGGGGGGGGGAGAGATCAACGGACTTCTACTATGCAAATGTATTAATAAAACTAAAGCAGACAGCTAATCTGCCGGTCTCCGTGGCAAAGACGTTACGGATACGGTTCTTAATTCCGCTTACCTGCGTTCGAAACACAGCTAGGACCGATTTGGCAGCAGACCGTGTCGCGCTGGGTTTTAACGTGTTTGTATGGAGGCCGGTCGTTCAGAAAGCAATAGCAAACTACTGGACGTAAACTTGCCAAGAATCAGAACAGCAATGCTGGTGTTGACAGCGATGTTCTGTAAAATAGGATATGAAAAGAAAAAGAAAAAAAAAGTATTGTGCCTACATTGTTAAAAACCCACCAAATATGAGCAAGAAGCTTGACGGATTAAAGAAAACAACATATTCACTGGACAACGTTTCGACCGTAGTCTTTGTCAACAGAAAAACAAGAAAGAAACAATACAAAATAATTAGAAGGCCAACAACACATGTACATAATGTGACTACACATATATTATTGTGGTGTGTTGCTTGCCGCGCGCTTGTGTTCGTTCTCGCCTGCTTACGAGATGCCCTAGGAGGAAATGAACTGGAAGAAAATAATAGAAAAATATTGTAGCCAATCAAATCTATCGGATTCGGATGAGTAGATTAAAGTGGGAGGGCGGGTGATCCTTTCTCGTCTCTTCGGCCTTGTATCCCCTGTTGGGACATAGCAATATAGCCCCTCCACCAACTCACATCATGTCGTCCTTAGACATGGTGACGGTTTCTTGCATTCTGTCCCTAAATTTGTCTACGAGACGAAGTAGCCAGACCAAAGATGTCGAACAACACCAAAAGATGGACTGAGGGAGTTCACTACAAAGAAGCAGGACAGAGGGCGTTGAACACTCATTGCAACTTTCTTAATAAAGGGGGAGATGGTATATGGTGCATTTTAATGACTATGCAGTGTTTGAAAATATTGCCGGTCCAAGTTTTGTATTCGATCTCCGTGTAGTTCATGCAATATAATAGGTAAATACAAAACGTGGACTGGCAATATTTTCAAACACTGGACATTCATTAAAAATATATCCTGTACTTGATTGACCTAAGACCTTATTTGAGAGAAGCTGTACTCTAGAAACCTCAGCGTAATCATATAAAACAAAAAGTACAGCGTGGCCTATATTTACATTGCCCGAGCAGTAAATTTCCATGCACAAATCTAGGACAGAAAAAGCGTAAATCGAAAGTGGCTGTTTCAGTTACATTTCCAGTCTTCATGCTGGAGACAATAATAGCATGCCGCACAACGCGAAACCAAACCAAATATTGAATACGATCTAAAATTAGACATTGCAGGCATCAATGGGGGTTATGTAGTTGTAAAACTGTGTCAAACACCGTTAGGTTATCGACCTTGGAAGCGGAAGTTTGCACAGCGCCAGATTACGCCATTTCACGAGTGGTTCTCAGACTGCACTACGGTGCACACATCTAAGTATACAATAAACATGTATGCCTACCTTACCTCTAGTCTACACTGAAAAGTTGCGTGTGACCTGCTCTTCTGTAAAGGTGCAAATGCTTGACAGCAGGCAATGAAATGGCGGTGAAGCTGGAGGTAGTGGGGATTTAGTTGGTGAGAAACCCGGTGAGGTTATCGTGAGCAGAGAAGACAATTGTGTAGGGGTGTAGTTGGTGAGGAACCCGATGAGGTTATCGTGAACAGAGAAGACAACAACCGTAGAGGGTTTGTTAGTTGCATAAGTTGCTAGATCACTTATCATAACCGCAAGGGAGGTCAGCATGACCGAATAATAAGATCGCTCGTTCTTAAACATCCGGTGTGCTGTTGCCAAGGTAGCGAGTTCAAGCCCTACACTGGTCAGGTCAGCTGGACTAAGATGTTGACTTCTCGTCGTTGACTTCATGACGTAAATTACAAGTACCTTTGAAGTCGGAATGGGTTCACCTGATGGCGAGGGACACTGGTAATAGGACAAGCTAATCCACGCGCAACTATCAATCCAGTTTACTAGAAGTAGTAGCACGTGCATGGATTACGCTTGATTTCAAAATCGAGTGAACGCAAACAACAAAACAAGAAACATAACACAAGGACAAAACAAATGATATCTGTGGGACATTTCAGCAGAAGAAGTGGAATTGAGAAAGTAACATCAACGGGGACAGTAGTCTCTGGGGAGATTTTGGTGTCGCCGAAAGGTTTCACACGCTCGAGCTTAACATTTCTCTTTTGACGACGGCGTGGGTGAACCGGTCGGTAAACTTGACTGTTGACTTTTCGTTCAGAAAGCAATCACAAACTACTGAACGTAAAATTATCTGGTAAATCACAGATAATCAATAAAGGCTGCGGTTGATTGCAATCTTATATATAAATTAGGATGTGCGTATTTATGTATCTCTGTATGTATGTATGTATGTCCTTTATACGTTCGCGAACGGCCCATCCGATTGAGATGAAATTTTCTACACGCCTTCCTTTCATTCCAGAGCTGTCAACTGTGATATTTTGTTAGTGTGAAATCGCCTGCTTACTCAGTATTATTTCATTTTTCATTTTTCATCATAATTTCATATATCTCAGGGGACCTAACTCTGTAAAAGTTATTTCAAGGGGCATAACTTTTCTGTATAACTTATAGTCATATTGTGGCATCGTTTTCAAAGATTTATAAACTCTTTGTCCATAGTTATGTACCGGCATATGAGTTATAATAAATAATGATACAATCTGTAAGGCATTTTCAAAGTTTTCATAAAAATGATGCACAATGCATAACATTGTAACTCATCTTTTTTTGCTTAAGAAGTTACTGTAGTCATGCAGGTGATTAGAAAGAGTTTTCATTAAAAATAATGGATGGTGTGTGGTAGAACGTTCTTTTAAGTTAAATTTTTTTTTTTGTTGTATGAATTTAATGAAGCCGGACAGGGTCAGGCAGACAGATAGACAGACAGACAGACAGATAGACAGTCGGGAACAGGAACTTATATGACTACTTATATAAATTAAATGAGATGCTTCACACCAGGAGCTGGGCGATGTCGGGCCGGGTCAGACAGACAGACAGACAGACAGACAGATAGTCGGTAACGGGAACGGGAACTTATATGACTACTTATATGAATTAAATGAGATGCTTCCCACCAGAGACTGGGCGAAGCCGGGCAGGGTCAGCTAGTGTTCTATAAAATAGGGAGTCTCCATGGCGAAGTGATCAAGCCTTGCGCTCCGAAGATTGTGGGTTCACATACGGGCTATGTCGTTCTGTTCACAAGTGCATTTTTCTCAGAGGCTGGGGGTCGTCGCTTGAGCTACGGAGTTCGAGCTTTGTGCGATGCTTTTGGCAATCCTCCCTGCGGAAGGAGACCGAGCCATATGGCATAAAACTCGGTGCACTGACTTTTTTAAAAAAAACAGTCCTATTAAAAAGAACATGCAAATGTGTGCATGTGTGTGTGTGTGCATGTGTGTGTGTGTGCATGTGTGTGTGTGTGTGGTTTTTTTTTTTTTTTCAGAGGCAGAGACAGACGGAGAAAGTGTATGTTGAACATGTAAACAGCATGACAACAAATAATACTACAAAAATCACGATTTGTGTAACACTTAGAGGTCGTAGGTATTTGAATCGGATTGTGTTCTCTCTGAGTTTTAATTTACTCTTGCAGATTAACAGATTCAGTGTCAAACAAAACGTAGGTTTGAACTAAACATAAATGGATGGCGGAAAATGGGAAGTAGGGGGGGGGGGGGTCTCGCGGTTATATCTTAAAAGTTGTTAAAAATAGTAGCAGACATGTTGTATTATTTATTATATTAAAGGAAGTTACATAGGGAAAACTACCGCATTGTTATTTTAACTATAGTTTGATTTATAGGCCTATAGCAGTTACGGGAAGTTCTAATAAGACAATTTATCAGCCTATGGCACTTACTAAGTTAAATGGTCAGCGCCGAATGTTGGGCGGCGCTCACCAAACCCGACACAAATGGTAATTATCTCAGCGTTGTCAAGACGATAATGACATTATAAGAATCATCACGTAGCATGTCCTTTACAGAACGTCGCTCTCACGACGACGCTAAGAAAAGCCTGTCGATCTCCTGTTATTTCTCTTGCCTCGTGCAATGGTCACATCCAATGTGCCTGTAAAAGATTAAAGATTTAACACTAAGTCCTTCTGTTGTCAATCTCAGGCAGGCGCTGTTGTCTTCAAGCTGGAACTCTCTTTCCGTTATTAATGGGTTCAGCAGCGGTTGATATGCTGAGTACTGGGTCTGTCATAATGTTTCTTTTAGCAGATTCTATAAAGTTGTTTAGCTTTAGTCTTCCTCTTTCAGTGCCATTAAACCTCTGATTTTTTTTTTCAAGTTAAAGAACATTGTTGTAATGAAGCTAAAATGGAAATTATACAGATGCTCGTTGGTTCAGAAATATCATGGTTATTTCATTGTTTCTCAAGCTCAGCCCAAAACCGTTTTACTTCTGTTGACATCGATGTCCTGTAAATAGGATATGGAAAAAAAAAAAAAAAAAGGGAGGGGGGAGGGGGGGGGGGGAGAATGATACAGTTGGAATAATTTATTTCCATGCTTGATAGCGATAGATCTTTAGATTCCAGGCTGTATATGTTGTAGATTCCTTTAGTATTTACGGAGATTTCACTGTATGGTATTGCATTGTGTATGAGAACTAGAAGGCCAGCCTTTTGTCCTTCACGGGCGGTCAGGACGTATTGTGTGATATTGACAATTGACATTATAGATGGTAATAATAAGGGGGATATTTACAATTTATAACCAGGTCAAAACGAAACACCCCTCTGCCGTGCGTCCACCTTGACGAGGTAGAGGGGCTTGCGCGTTCCAATGACCCCAAGAGCTATGCCGACGGTAGCACTGCTACTGGTAGGGTCACCCATGTCGGACAGGTCAAGGGAGAGGGACCAGACGAAGTGACGCACAAACCTGCTGCCTTGTAGGTAGACTGGGGACAGTCAAAGGCTAGGGAAAGCATCCCGAAAAGTGCTTGTCGAAATCGGATGTACTGAGCCACAAGCTTGACAAAGAAGTGCAACGTAACTTTATCATTTCATGATGCCACAGATGAAAATTAATCGTTATGGTGCTAATCCCGTGAAGTCCCATCAGGCGGTGATAGTGCCGGGCCCCCTGCCTCGAGGGGGTCCACCCATGACTACTGGTGGTCACCTTCCCCTGTGCTGTGGAGTCAAGGCACAGAGGAGTAGGTTAAGAGCTATTGACCAAATAACAAGGACACTCAACATACTACAGTGGAATGCCGAAGGAGTTTATAACAAGAAAGAATCCCTGACACAGCGTCTTCATAAAGATAGAATAGATGTGGCATGCATTCAAGAGACACACCTCAATGCCAATCGCAAATTTTCAGTCAGAGGATATCAGGCCACACGTTTCGACCGCGAAGGACATAAAGGAGGAGTTCTAATACTTACACGAAATACAATACCTTGCAGCGAAGTATCTGTGATCTCTGACAACCAAACAGAAATTATAGGTGTTGATATAATGATAAAGGACGTGAAAATAAGAATCTACAATCTGTATAGCCCAGCAGATAAGGACCTTACACTCTCAAACATGAAAATAACTGACACAAACTGCATTATTGTCGGAGACTTTAATAGCCGTTCAGAAAGATGGGGATACCCAGATACTGACAAAAGAGGAGATGAATTGGAGGACTGGGAAATAGACTCAAATCTCCATCTACTCAACAAAGCGGATGACACACCGAGCTTCTACTCCAGAAGATGGCTTACCACTTCTACTCCAGACTTAGCTTTCTGCACAGGAGACATCCTCCACAAAATCGATCGCCATGTGCTGGACCAATTAGCAGGTAGTGACCACAGACCAATCAAGCTTGTAATGAATATGGAGTATGTTCCACAGGAGCAAAAGCCCTTGCCCCGCTGGAATTACAAACGAGCAGATTGGGACAGATTTGCCATACTAACAGACAAATATTGTGAAAACATAAATACACGATATGGCAACATAAAGCAAATGGTGGAAAGTCTAAACAGAGCGATAATACAGGCAGCCACTGAGTCCATTCCTAGAGGAGCGAGGAAAAATTACAAACCATACTGGACTGAAGAACTACAAAGTTTGGAGGACAAAGTTGAAGATGCCAGGAAGACAGCAGAGAGAGAACAAACAATTGAAGCGAATATCTCTCTCAAAGCCATCTCAGCAAAATATAAAAGAACAGTAAATCAAACAACAAGAGATTGTTGGAGGGAAAAAACAGAAAACCTGAATTTTGACAGGGATGGAAACAAACTATGGAAACTAGTGAAAGCCATGAACAATGAAGGACCTAGAAACAAACAAATAACAATTAAACAAGGAAATGCCTTGCTTACAGGAAAAAAGGCTGCAAATGCACTAATGGAACACTATGCAAATGCAAACCACATTGATATTACAACCGAACAGAAGAAAGCAATCAAAGACAAACAGATACATCATAGAAATACAGAGACAGCAGCAGAATATATGATGGCAAATCTAACAATGGAAGAAATGGAACAGGCAATGAATACCCTAAAAAAGAAGAAATCACCTGGAAAGGATGGAATCACAAATGAAATGCTAATAGGACTAGGCACCAAGGCAAAGAAGAAACTACTAGCAGTCCTAAATAACAGCTGGAAGAGAGGAATAGTCCCACAGGCATGGAAGGAAGCTATACTAATACCAGTCCCAAAGAAAGGAAAAGACCTGGAAGAACCAAATGGCTATCGACCTATCAGTCTATTTAGCTGTGTAGGAAAATTAATGGAACGCATTATCAATGGCAGGCTAACATGGCATCTGGAAGAAAACAAACTCTTAACACCACACCAAGCAGGATTCAGAAAGTACAGATCCACTGAAGATCAAATAACCTATATAGCTCAGGAAATAGAGGATGCCTTCCAAGAGAAAAAGCACACACTAGCAGTCTGGATAGATTTAGAAAAAGCATTTGATAAAGTATGGAAGGAAGGACTGAAAGTAAAACTGCAAAACATGCATGTTTGTGGAAAAATGTATAAATGGATCAGCCACTACCTTGAGAACAGAACTGCCAGGACAAAAGTACAAGGACAAACAAGCAAAATGATGCTGCTGGAGCAAGGTGTCCCCCAAGGAGGAGTTCTTTCACCAACATTATTCCTAGCATATATAAATGACATCACAGAAAATTTTCCAGCCAGAGTACACACATCCTCCTTTGCAGATGACCTAGCCATATGGACATCTGAAGAATATATTAGTACAGCTAACAGCAGAATACAGCAAGCCTTATTAGCGCTAGAGGACTGGTCAAAATCATGGCTAGTGAAGATAAGTGAGGAGAAAACAACATGCACAGTGTTCTCCTTCTCAAATAAACCTCAGCAACCTAAGCTGGTATTGAATGGAAAAATATTGCGCCATGAAGAAAATCCAAACTATCTAGGAGTCACCTTTGATCGTCGCCTGACATGGAAGACACAGGTTGAGAAAAATCGAACAAGAGCAAGGCAGAGAATGGCAATCATGAAAAAGCTTGCTGGTACAACGTGGGGAGCAGATGAGAAAGTTCTCAAGAAGTTATATACTGGACGGGTGAGGCCAGTACTGGAATATGGCATTGCAGCTTGGGCAACAGCAGCTAAGTCAAACTTTAACAAAATAAGTAGAGTCCAAAACCAAGGAATGCGAATCATAACTGGAAGCCTGAAGACAACGCCTATTAATGAACTAGAAAAGATCACTTGTTTACAACCAATGCAGGATAGAAGAGATAGCAGAGCCCAGCAACAAGCAGAAAAATTTAGAAGATTGACAGACCACCCTATGTACAACAGATTTAATGGTTTTGGAAAGGGAAGACTGAAGCGTAGCAACTTTGTAGAAACTGCAAAACGAAGGATTAGGGCAGATCCTATTCTTAACATATCAACAGTCAAGCCCATACACAATGCACACAAGTTCCCAGCTTGGAGACAGCAGCAACTGCCTGAGATGATAGAAAACATTCCTGGTATTGAGAAAAAGAACACTCAGCATGAAACCGAAAGAAGAGAAATAACCCTAAACTACATAAAAGAACATTACCCAAGCAGGAATTGGACCCATGCATATACAGATGGATCAGCCAAAAATTCAATAGAGAATGGAGGAGGAGGAATTCTCCTAAATTTAAAAAATTGAGTGAAAAAAACACATTCAATGGCAACTGGAAAATTTTCAAGTAACTTCAAAGCGGAGGTAGAGGCTCTGAAAACTGCAGCAGAAATGCTCCTGATGGAGGAAAATAAAGAGAAGCAAATAGCTATCTTCACAGATGCAAAGTCAGCTGTCTCAATACTGAAGAGCAATAACAGCACAGAACTAACTGACCTAAGAGCAGCACTCCATGGTCTATGCCAGAAATCCAAAAAAGTTGTAATACAGTGGATCCCATCACATTGCAGTATACCTGGAAACGAAGAGGCTGACAGACTGGCAAAAGAGGGCAGACGACTACCACAGCCTGACATAGACATAACCTATAATGAGGCAAAGAGGTTGATAAAAAGCACTTATAGAATCAAATGGGAATCAGAGCATACAGGCCATCAGAAGGATGATGCATATTACAAACTCGACCGAAGAGAACAAGTAGCAATCTTCAGACTCCGCACAGGACATAACAGGCTGAAATACCACTTATTCAATAAACTAAAGATAGGAGATACCGATGAATGTAATTGTAGAACTGGAAAAATGACAGCAAAACATTTGCTGCAGGATTGCCCAACGTATGCAGAACAGAGAAAGATATTTTGGCCCACACCTGCTTCATTTGAGGACAAGCTCTATGGAGATATCAACAAGCTAAAGTTGACCGCAGATTACTTTAACTATATACAGGTTGACATTTAAAGGTGCATGAAGACCCAGAGGCATGAAATGGAATATTGCTTGGATAGCAAATCCATTATGTGGAAAGTCCAAATCGAAAGCTCGCTGTGTGGGCTTCATAAAAGGTGGAAAAGTGTCCTAGTGGCACGAAATGGAATATTGCTTGGATAGCAAATCCATTACGTGGAAAGTCCGAATCAAAAGCCCATTGTGTGGGCTTCATAAAAGGTGGAAAAGTGTCCTAGTGGCATGAAATGGAATATTGCTTGGATAGCAAATCCATTACGTGGAAAGTCCGAATCAAAAGCCCACTGTGTGGGCTTCATAAAAGGTGGACAAGTGTCCTAGTGGCACGAAATGGAATATTGCTTGGCTAGCAAATCCATTACATGGAAAGTCCGAATCGAAAGCTCACTGTGTGGATGTCATCTGCAGACTGCATACTTCTGGTTTCCGGAAGAACAGCCTATGGTGAACGGAAGGCCCAATATACGGAAGTGAGGCTAAGCAGCCATGTGCAGGACGTGACGATTCCTTGGGTGAGCCCAGTACGAGAGCGCTATGTATCGGCTCTGCAAGTATGGAAGCCTCCTTGGATGGCGGGGAATGCCCATGGTCTGCCCCTGCCTTCCCTTGAGGGCTGACCAGGATCTTTGGCTGTTCTATATGAACCAGCTGGGATGGGGGATAACACCACAACTGTGAGAGTCAAACGTCCTAAGAAACCCCCGGGAAGGTTAACCCGGTCAACAAATGCCCGCAGAAGTCGGATGTGTCGGCCTAACGGCGCAAGAACGCAGCTCTGCTGTAAACAGGCACAACGCAATCACATCCGAAAAAAAAACTCCGGATGAACGAAGAAGAAGAAGAAGAAGAAAACGAAACAAACAGTTCAATAGAAGTTATCATAAATGCTTGGATCATCCGCCCCAAATACTTGTTTCCCGGTCTTTAAGAATTAAAGCATCAGACGACAGAGAGGACTAGCGGGTCATAATCGCCAATGTCTGTTCTTGACCAGCTTTTTTTAAAAGAAGGGCTCACGGTTCCCAGAGGGGCCAGAGCCGCCCCACTAGCTACTGGAAGAAATATATCTCTCCTGTACAAATCTCCAATACATTTCGCCAGAACGAATGCATCAATAGAGTTATTCAAACGAATAGAATAAGACACATTAGTTCCGGAAGCTTGAGTTCACGTGACCAGACAAAGAATAATCCCATGACGTAATATTCAAATTAGCACAAGGACTTGCACGAACACAATGTGAAGCTAGAATGTGTGTTTTAACAATAACCAAAACCCAAGATGTGAACACAGATGATGTGTGTCAGCGAGTAGGTAATGGTGTCTTTGTGTTATTGTATGTGTAGCGTTGACGTTTGCATAAATATCGCTGACGACAATCTATGAGAACGACTTCTATGAGAAGTTTGTTTCGTTGAAAATTATGTAATTTAGTTCAAGGCAAGTCTGTTGGTACGGAGAAGTCCCGAAGATGATGCTTACTTGCTTGTGTTCGCTGGCTACGAACTCCAGCGTGAAGTCCTGTATGTCGGATGAAGACACCCTGTTGTCCAACATCAGTGTTATGTTATACAGGACTTGAGGTTTGCGTGAGTATCCGTTGTCCCATGTCTGGCTTATTGGTGTGCAGACTTGTGGGACCTCGCCGTGCAGGCAGACCACTCTCCGACTTCGGAGGAATCAACGATCCTGCTGACTTTAGCCAGGACCCCAAAGGGACCTGTTGCCCAGGACGCTCGACGAGGACGCGTCAATAGGTCTTGGCCAGTATAGAACCCAGCCCTGGTGCCTTGGAAACACCTCTGCGTCCCCCGAAGATGATGTCTGCAACCAAATAATTAACTACCCCTGAATTACATACACAGTGGAGATATCTTGAATGAAATTAACTCCGGAGGTTAGCATGGCCGAATGGATAAGAGCTGTGGAAAGATGGGGTGGGGGTGCCGTGGCAGAGACGTTAAGGTGTCCGTTCTACGTTAAGAGGGTACATTGTTCTACCCCTGCATTTCTATGAACCAAGAGTATTTAATAATATCCCTCGTGCACTTGATCGCTTGGGTAGTGAGACCGGATACCTAGCTCTTCTCGGATAAGAGCAGAAAATAGGAAGTCCCGTGTCTAGAGGAAGTAAAATTTACAGAGACAATAAAAATGTAAAACAAAAACATGTTCTACTTATCATTCTTCATTGTTCTCATTTTTCATCTTTTCATTCTTCTCATCCCGTTCTTGTGCCTTAATGTAGTCACTGTAGGGTCTTCCGCGTGACTATATGTTGTGATTTGTGTATGTATTTGTTTACTGATGAAGGCTAGTCGCCGCAGCGCACTGTGTTTTCCGTAATTGTGTTTTGTGAAATTGCGTTACTTTATGTTATTTTGTATCGTTTATATTTCCACAGCTTTACCGCAGTTCCATTAATTTTATAATAAAAGAATACTGTTCGTTTCCTTATAGTTGTATATAGTGTTTTACTTTCAAGAGCCTCTGCCAGCCAACCGCTGTGCTCTTTGCGCAAGTAAAAAGAAAGAACAAAATTTTTTAGGCAGCTGACAGTAAAAGGAGCAGGCCGATTAGTTCGCTGTTCGGGTTAAATTTCCAAATTGTATTTAGTTACTCATAAAAATAATATTTATATCATTTCTGATTTGGTATACACGCGTTTGAATCTTGCCTTGAGCTACGGAGTTCGTGCACAGGGCTAGAATTTCCTTGAGATTTCCGTTGAATGAAATAATGTATGAGAGGAATTAGAGAAGAATGACAGAATGTCAAATGGGCCTGCGTGCCCAATTCTTAACCCTTTGAAAATAAAGATAAAGATAAAAGATAAAGATTGAGTCATTTGTAGGAGGAGACTGGGGCACGTATGGAGATATCCGCGTGCGCTGAAAATGATCCTTAACTAAGAGAAAAACGTCAAGTTTACAACTAGGTTTGACTTAAACACTGACTCCTCGTTCAGAAAACAATGGCGAACTTCTAAACGTACAATTACTGTGTGAATACGTCAGTTGTATATATAGCTTGTAGGGTTTATCTGATTAGATTATGTTGTGTGATTTCTGCAGTACGGAACAAACGAGATGCAGCGAACTGTGCCAGGAAATAAATAATGCAATTTATTTTTTGTGTCATTGTTATTAAAATTCACTACGGGAAAACATTGTTTTGAAAGTAAAGTTGCCTAGAAAATCAACATTGGGTTGATTACAAATTTCCTGCAAAAGACATGCAAACATTGTAATGGCACATATACTGCCGCCACCAGTTGACAGAGAAACACCGGTAGAAAGAGAGACACATCATTTGTTTGTTTTAAGGCCTCTTAGGAAAACGACATCACCTTAGAGGGGGCTGAGTGGTTTCGAGGTATGGTGCCCGCCTCGAGTGCTGGAGGTCCCGGGTTCAAGCCCAGGTGAAGGCCGGCATTTTTTTCACATAGACTTCTAGTAGTAAAAATTCCTCTGGTCTCTGGGTAGTGAGATCGGACGCCCGTGTGTATTGTTGCGAACGTTAAAAAATCCCTTGACAATTGGAAATTGAAAAAGAGTAGCCTAAGGACGTTGCCTTGGCAAAATTTCAAGTTAAAATTCGACCCATTTCAGGATCCTTGCCGGTGCTACGGAGTACGTGCACTGAGCTGAGATTCTACGGACAGGCTTGAGTTAGGAGTAGAACGGAGCACTTATGGGTTACACCCGTGTGCCGTGATGTTGATCCGCCTTCTATACTAAATAGAACTAAACTAAGGCCTCTTACTCCCACTATGTGTCTTACGGCCCACTGTGGTCCACTATGTGCCTTTCAGTTAATTGTGGTCCACCAAGGCCTGTCTGCCAGTGTTAGTGGTCAGCGATTAGGACATCGTATTTGTCTGTCTGGATGACCGCACCAGCTGGTGTCCCCCCGGAGACCCTGGCCGTTATCAGCACGCCATTGTTATACACTATACACCCATGAAGGTCACCTGTGGGCTGTTTACTGACCACGTGATTCCTACAGGCATCGAAGAGTTGAACATTAAGTGGGGAAGCGGATTGTTTGATCAAAACTTAAGAGCCCTTAAAAGCGTTTATCATATATGGGCTGAATTGCCACAGGACCGAGTTTGGTAGAAGTGTCATAAATGTCCGCTTCATTAGTCTGTACATTCGCGAGAGAGAAGCTAATATTGTCACCACACTAACAGCTGCCAGCATTTATTATGTTTACAGAGGGTGACTGTATTAACTCTGTGGCGAAGTGGTCAAGCCGTTTGACGTTTGACTCGTGAGCCGAAGGTTGTGGGTTTGATTCCGGGCCGCGTCCTTCGGTTTACGAGTTAAATGTTTCGGAGACTCCCATGGGTCGTCGCTAAAAGCTACGGAGTTCGTGCTTTGTGCGACGCTTTCCGTACTGCGGAAAGAGACCGAGCCATATGGGATAAAAACCCGGTGCAATGAAGTCGACCCTGTCGACTTTTAAGCGACTTTTTTTTTTATTAAGTCAGCGCTGTGGTTATGAGGCAGTGAATGCGATTGACAACTCACCAACACATCGAGTTGAGGGGTCGAAATCAGCCTTGCGTTGATTGCGATGATATGGGTGTCGGTTGCTAAGAAAGCAATGGCAAACTACTGAACGTAAAAATTGCCTGGTAAATCACAAAACAGCCAAAAAGTTGCCAACGCTGATTACGTTTATCCTGAGATGGAGAAGGGAACGAAGAAAATTAAGCTGATTAATCTTCGTTCATCTTAAGATGTCACTATGAATAAATCCAACGGAAGTAGCAGTTAACTTAACATTATTGACATCTTCATAGACCAGTGGTTCTCAACCGGTGGGGAATTCCCCCCACCCCCAGGGGGGAATTTGGGGGTTTCCAGGGGGGGGGGGGGTAATGAAGATTATTTCAAGATCGTGTTAATACAAGAACCGATTACTTGATCTTGTTTTTCTCTGCATACTTTACGGTTCTGTATGTCTCACCCTTCTAAAATTCATTTTATAAAGTAAGTAGACCCACAAATCATGTTTTATGTGGACGTCTAGACTTGTTTTAGTTTGTGCTTCCAATATTACGTATACTGTGTAGGGGCGGGAGGGGGGAATTTTTAGGTAGGAAATACGAAAGGGGGGGGGGGGAATGACGTTCTGAAAATATGGTGAAGGGGGGCACGGGCCAAAAAAGGTTGAGAACCACTGTCATAGAGTTTGTCTTTAAATGAAAATAAGATACGAAAAAGCTGCAGGCCAAAAATAGTTGTATGTTGTGCTTATGTTGGTCACTCCAGCACGATATGTTGAATTGTCATTTGACCTGTCCCATCGCTGCATTCACCAGTATCCCCTAGTTTGAGGTTATAACGAAGTTGTGGGGGGGGGGGGGGGCTGTGCTTCTGTATGGATGCGAATGGTCGAGTGAGTAACGAAACGGTGAAGAAACTTGAGACAGTGGAGATGTGGATTTTCTTTAGAAGAATCTTGAGAATATCGCTGACAGAGAAGATAACACGGTGAAACACAGAGAGCTGCTTGTGTTACACAATCACTCACTAAAACTGAGCACCCGGATGTGGAGAGAATGATATGGCGGGGGGTCGGCAGGGGCTCTGGACGAATCTTAAAACTGAAAGGGAAGACCAGGAGAACTTTCAATTAGATGGCAGTTGGAACCATTAGCAGTATGACTCTTCGCTGGCTGTTGAACGAACGGACGGAGCACGTATAGGAATGTCCTGAGTGCAGCGACGTCGTTTCTTAGCTCAACTTAGCTCATTAAAACCATAAAGAAAAAACAAAACAAATGCAATTGTTAAAGCAGAGAGGAGGTGGGATAAATGAATTAGCCTTATGTCGGAAAGTACTAGCTAAGAGAGGCAGCACATTGTTACCTTGATATACTTTATTCGTTGTTCAATGCAGACAGACACAGACGCAAACGACAAATAGAACTGCATTCGGAAATAAATAATACTGATTGACATAGAAGCAACAAACAAGAGATTGCAGCGGATTGAAAAAAGTTTAGGGCAGAGGCTCCGTTTGGAGGTTTAAGGCAGAAGAAGAAAAGTATTATTATATATTTACCAGCGGGCGTGTTAGTATAATCTGAATAACGAAGACACAGATAATAGATTGCACGATTTATTGACTGGCATATTTCGCTGCATCTCGTCAGGTACATAATGCAGAAATCACACAACTTACGTGAATTAATTAGATAAATCCTTCAAACTGAAATATACACATGTTCGCACAGTAATGTCGATTGTCTACCACGGTAATTTTAAACTGACTAACATGTCTTTCTGCTTGCACAAGGACGGCTTACGAAGGTTGATTATTATAGCTTCAGCAAACTTTAACAATCGACTACTTTGTGTGTTGAACAACACACGGAAGGCACTGTCTCTTCCAACCATGTGACCGCTCTCGAGCACATGTCTCCCGACCGATGAAGCCGGACTGTTCCGGTGTGTCGGCCTGCCTAGCTACCATCTTATGTGTGTAGTATATTGTGCACCCAATTCGGAATATGTTCCGAAACCCTGCAATGTAACTGTCGCTCAGTTCTGCCTATGTAGATGGCCTCGCATCTGCATGTAAATTGGTAAATACAATTGTATGTACCTGACGAGATGCAGCGAAATATGCCAGGCAATAAATCGTGCAATCTATTGTTTGTGTCTTCGTTATTCAGATTCATCAGGGGAAAACATTGTTTTGAAGTTAGTATAATCGCTAGAATAACGTTGTATCCAGTCACAACAAGGATACAGATAAGTAAAATAAATATATGCCGGTCTTCTTGGCCAAGGAGTTAACGACGTTGTTCGTAATCCCGTATATCCATGTGGGGAAAACAGCTGCGCGAGATTCGATAGCGGATCGCGCCGCGCTGGTAACTTACGAGGGTATGTGAGCCAGTCGTTCAGAAATCAATGGCAAATAACTGAACGTAAAACTTGCCTAGTACATCAACAGCAGCTGAAAAATGCTATGTGTTGACTGCAACGTCCTGTAAGGGATATGCAACATGAAAAAATCCTATATATGTATATTTCCATGTAGTGTTTTCCATGTAGTTGAATTGGTTTGTTTATTCTGTGCTGACGAGGGCTTTTGTTTCTTGTAATTGTGTTCTAGTAAAGCTTACAATCTACTTCTCGTTGTCTGGTGATTCATTCATGGCCTAGTACAACCGCTAGGGGTTATGCTGGTAGTGTCATGATCACGGTCAGGTCGGACGAGGGTTAGACGCCTGCGTTCGTCCTTCGCTAAGTGAGATAAAGACTGACCACCTAACCTGCGTGCACTCCGGCCAGCAAAGTGTGATAGTCCTGGCACTCCACTGACCCACAGCAAGTTCTTGCTTCGTGTCTTTTTTATGTAAAACATTTGTGTGTGTGTGTGGTAACTATATATATAGTGTCTTTATTACTCTCTATATCATTGTAGTTCGAGTGTCATTTATGTTAAGTTATGACCATTTACAATTTACATTTATGTTGCTTTTGCTCACTGTGTCAACAAATAGTGTGTTTTCACCCAGGCACGCCAGAAATGGAATTCAATGGACTTGATGATTTGGACTTTGCCGATAACACTGCACCCATGTCACACACACGTAATTAAATGCAGGATAAATGACTCACACTTGATGAGATGTTACAACAATGAGGTCTAAAAATTCATAAAGGAAAGAAAAAGATAATAAGATGAATTCAAGTAAATAACAATCCGATCTTCCTTGGTGAAACTCCACTTCAAGAGGCAGAATCATACACCTATTTGGGAAGTGATGTGTACAAAAATGGAGGAAACAGATAGACACACAACATTAATAATAGAAAAGGCACTAGGGAATTTGTGGAACTCAGAAGAAGTTAGACTTAGTACAAAACTTAGAATTTTAAACTCCAATGTTAATTCGTTACAACTATATGGGCCAGAAACACAGAGACCAAGTAAAATGATTATTAATAAACTACAAACAATCACTAATTGGTGCCTGCGCAGAATAGTGGGAATAAAATGATGTGATAGAATAACCAATGTAAAGCTAATGGAAAGAACTAAACAAATCAGGATGAAACAAGAGTGAAGAAAAGACGCTGGTTCTAAATAGGAGGCACACTGACAAAACCTGAAGACAATATAACTAGAAACTCTCTTGCCTGTAATCCACAAGACAAACAAAATAGCAGAGGCCTAAAACACTTAGAGAAGAGAATTACAGAAATGAATAATAATATTAATATTGGGAGGACACGGGGAGAGCTGAAGGAGGTAGAGTAAAATAAGACGCCTTGGAGTGGTTTGGCTGAAGGCCTAGGCCCCAATGTGGGGAGTAGCAGAAGAAGACCCCTGTCTGTCTTGCGTCTGCAAGGCACATTTAAACGGACTTCTTCCAGCCCATTTGTGGATGAAGTGCACCTACATGTTAGGCTATCTTCCTACAGCACGCCCATCTCCAGCACATCTTCTTACAATATGGCGGAAGTAACTTCCGCCTAAAATAGGTAACAGGAAATGTCTTGGGAAGTCAAGGCGGCCGATGTGATATTGACCACATCACACAAGGAGTACCGATTGGTCTATACTAGTGGTTCTCAACCGGTGGGGAATTGCCCCCCCCCCCCCGGGGGGGGGGGAATTTTAGGGTTTCCGTGGAGGGGGGAGGTGGAATTAAGATTATTTCAAGATCGCATTTATACAAGAACCAGTTACTTGATATAGTTTTTCCCTCTAAATTTTACGGTTCTGTATTTCTCGCCCTAATGAAATTCGTTTTATAACTTAAGTAGACCCGCAAATCACGTTTTATGTAGATGTCTAGACTTGTTCTAGTATGTGTTATTAAATATAACTTCAATTTTTATGTATACTGTGCAAAGGCGGGGGGGGGGGGATTTATAGGGAGGAAATTCGAAAAGGGGGGGGGGAGGAGATGACAGTCTGAACATATGGTAAAGGGGGGGGGGCATGGGCCAAAAAAGGTTGAGAACCACTGGTCTATAGGCCTACCATATGTTTTGTTTTTTTCGCATATCCTTTACAGGACATCGCTGTTAACATCAGCATCTATTCAGCTGATTGTTGATTTCTTGGCAAGATTACGCTCAGTAGTGTGCCATTGCTTTCTGAGCGGCCGGCTCACATACCCCGTAAGTCACCAACGCGGCGAGAACCACTACCGATTCTCGCGCTAGTTACGTTCCACATATGGATATACGGGATTACGGTGAAAGTCGCTAACACCTAGGCAAGGGAGACCGGCATATACCATATGTTTTTGTTTTTGTGTTTGTTGTTATTGGAAGGGTATATGCCTGGGAAGAGAGGAAGAGGAAGGCCAAAGAGAAGATGGGTGCAGGATGTGGCGGATGATCTCCAGATGGGTGTATCAGACGCGGGACATCTTGCTTATCGAGAGGTTTTCCGGAAGGTTGTTATGGGAGTGAGGTTCTGCAAAGGACATGCTACTGAATGAATGAATGAATGTTATTGCATAACCATTACAGGCCGTTGCAGTCAACACCAGCATTTTCAGCTGCTGTTGATGACTTTAGCATTATATGCCCAATACGCTTTAAAGCGTGTACAATCGGTTGGGCCTTGACCTGAAATGTAACGGCCATTCAGTATCCCATACTGCCATAGGGATTTAACCTAAACATGGTCACGTGCTTATCACGGTCGATTCAGGGGACGGATTAATGTCTTGTGGTGGCCTAAGTACAGCTGAACAATGGTGTGCCCCTAACTGCCAATCTTGACCGTATCCACAGCCAATTATTACTGTACTGCCTCTAGGCGCTGGCTAGGATCACTGGAGATTTGAATAAATTAGCCCGACCACGGGGGACAGAGCCCGCTACATTGGATGTAATCTGTCAAGAGGAAGTCTCCTGAGGGAGACGGGAGACGTGCGGTGAGCGTGCAGAAGGAAGATATGGGTGCACATAATCCTCAGATGGGCTGTAACAAGCCCGTTTGAATGTGCCTTGAATTCGTAAGACAGACAGGGGTCTTCTTCTGCTACTGCCCTTCATCCCACATTGGGGCCTAGGCCTTCAGCCAAACTACGGGAGACTCCGTGGCCAAGCCGTCTGACTCGGGCTCCGAAGGTTGTGAGTTCGATTCCGGGCCGTGTCCTTCGGTTCACGAGTGCAGATTTTCGGAGACTCCTGAAGGTCGTCGCTGGAGCTACGGAGTTCATGCTTTGAGCGATCCTTTCCGCGCTGTGGTAAGAGACTGAGCCATATGGGATAGAACGCGGTGCAATGAAGTCGACTTTTAAGTGACTTTTTTGTCCAGAGGAAGTAAATCACACAAAGCAACAGGGCAAACTAACATGAGGCGCATAACTTGGCTGGACGCACTCCCCTCTAAAGCAAAAAGTGGAGAAACAGAAGAAGAAGAAGAAAAAGAAGAAGAAGAAGAAGAAGAAGAAGAAGAAGAAGAAGAAGAAGAAGAAGAAGAAGAAGAAGAAAAAGAAGAAAGAAAGAAAGAAAAGAAGAAGAAGAGAAGAAGAAGAAAGAAAGAAAGAAAGAAAAGAAGAAGAAGAAGAAGAAGAAGAAGAAGAAGAAGAAGAAGAAGAAGAAGAACCAGAAGATAAGAAGAAGAAGAAGAAGAAGAAGAGAAGAAGAAGAAGAAGAAGAAGAAGAAGAAGAAGAAGAAGAAGAAGAAGAAGAAGAAGATAAGAAGAAGAAGAAGATAAGAAGAAGAAGAAGAAGAAGAAGAAGAAGAAGAAGAAGAAGAAGAAGAAGAAGAAGAAGAAGAAGAAGAAGAAGAAGAAGAAGAAGAAGAAGAATATAACCAGATGCTGTCATGTAGTTATGAAGTCTTCACAAATTCTAGGTCATGGCATACTGAGGTGGGGTGGCCATTTCTTTTTCTCTCTGGTTTTCCTTCATGGACACATCCTAGAAATTATTCGTTGCCTATTTTAAAACACGATTGACTCAAGGACTCAACTGGTAGGAAACAGAATCCTGCTCTGTTGGCGAATCAACCTGGAGATGCGTTGTCACTGGCCAGCAAACATACCTTCCCCTTTATCACTGCGTCTCCTAAAGTAGAACAGGAATGGTAATCTGTAAAGCTTTTGTCTTTCCACGGAACATTATTTACTCAAGGCACACACGGAGCCAGGCTCACTTCCTAGACCGTCAAATGAAGCTTCTTTAAATATAAGAACGAGTCAGTTTTTAGTTTCGAATGAACACATGTTTTACACTGCTAATTCTTTCCCTTGATCTGCCTAACTACCACTAATCTTTACAGTCATCACCGAGGTAGCGCGTGCAACCCCTACACCGATCAGTTGGACTAACATGTTGGCTTCTCATCCTTGACTTGGGGATGTAAACTACAAGTACTTCTGACACTGGAGTAGGTTCGCCTGATGGCAAGGGACGCCGATAACAGGGAAAGATAATTCACCTGCAAAAATGAGCACAGTGCACTAGTAGTAGCACGTGTATGGACTACGTTTGAATTCAAAGCGAGCGAATAAAAATAACAGCCGTAGAACAGTGTCTTTCTTATAGTCGTGTACAGTGCAAACAGCTTTAGGCTATCTCGGATGTGGCGAATTTCTGTTGTGAAGAACACTATTGTACTGTACATTGTAAATGCATTACTGATGCTTGAACTCTTATAAGAGGAATTTCTGATAAGAACTATTTCTAAGGTCCCAGGCTTGTTCACCTTATCAGGACTGCTCTGTATAATGTTCTACTTTCATTAGCCCCTTCGAGGCAATGGTTGTTACCCACTCTGAATGTCCAAGGTATTTGTGACATATCTGGACTGCCCCTAAGTTCTAATTTCTTCGTTCACATCCCGAGATTCACTGCCATACCACATAACAGATTCTATAGACAACAGAACAGATTCTATAGACAACAAACAGATTCTATAGAACATTTCAATTCTCCCTTTCTGACACTCAATAGAAATGATGTACTACATCAAATACTTTCATCTTCTGCTCCTAATTTCTGTCACACATATTCCATCTGGTGTTATGTACGCACGTAATCACACTAAAACAATGAACACGACCCAGCATATTAAAACATTGTTTAATATTAAGAGTGTACGGTCAAACATCATATGACAGAGGTAATCCACCTCCAAAATGTCAAGCAAGTGTTATACACAGCAACAAATGTACAGTCCACACGGTTGACATTAACTCACTGAGTTGGCTCAGCTCTACTGAGTTGGCTCAGCTCTACTGGGTTGGCTATGCACTACTGGGTTGGCTGTGCACACAATATCAGGGTGTCCACTACTGGGTTAGCTGTGCACATGAGATCAGGATGTGCACTACTGGGTTGGCTGTGCACACAATATCAGGGTGTCCACTACTGGGTTAGCTGTGCACACAAGATCAGGATATGCACTACTGGGTTGGCTGTGCACATGGAGACCAGGATGTGCACTACTGGATTGGATGTGCATTACTGGGTTGGCTGTGCAAATGGAGATCAGGAAGTCCACTACTGGATTGACTGTGCACTACTGGGTTAGCTGTGCATACAGCATCAGGTTGTCCATTACTGGGTTGGCTGTGCACTACTGGGTTAGCTGTGCACACAGCATCAGGTTGTCCACTACTGGGTTGGCTATGCATACAAGATCAGGGTGTCCACTACTGGGTTTAGTGTACACAATAGACTTGGTTGTGTACTACTGGGTTGGCTGTGCACTACTGGGTTGCCTGTGCACACAAGATCAGGGTGTCCACTATTGGGCTTAGTGTAAAAAATAGACTTGGTTGTGTAATACTGGGATGGCTGTGCATAAAGAACTTGGTGTGCACAATTGGGTTAAATATGCACAAGAGACCAGGGTATGCATGACCCGGTTTTATGTGCACAATGGATCTGGGTGTAAACAATAAACTTGGGTGTGCACTGCACTACTGGGAGGTCTGTGCACAACATACCTTTTTATGCACTACTGTTTTAGTTGTGCACAACAGGCTTGGGTATGCACTAATGGATTGGCTGTGCACAATAAACTATAGCCTGCATATCAGACTTGGCTGGGTGAACACACCTTTGCCACACACTGAAGTAATCTAGACAATTTTAATTAACTGTGACACAGTTTAAACTGCAAGAAATCAGTAAAACAGTCACATTAATTTACATTAACATAAACTGATAGCAATAAATGTATACACCAGATTTCATAAT
The DNA here is from genome assembly GCA_963921405.1 of Cepaea hortensis. Taxonomy (NCBI): domain Eukaryota; kingdom Metazoa; phylum Mollusca; class Gastropoda; order Stylommatophora; family Helicidae; genus Cepaea; species Cepaea hortensis. The sequence continues at coordinate 77,351,092 of OY992889.1, read as the reverse complement.
GTTAATATCATACTGGAAATGCTAGCAGAATGCAAGGAAATAATAGATATAGAGTTGATTTTTTAAAACTTTCTTCAAACTGGCTTTGTTTGTCTATCTGACAAGCTCAATATAATGATGGCCTGACTTTTGCGGTTAGAAATCAGAATAGGCAAAGACAATTACACCCATATAACAACAGAACAGAAATATCATGACAAATATAGAAATCCGCTCAGTGTTAAGTAATCTATAGTCTGGTCTTCAGCACAGATACAAGTGATGAGCAATAAATAATGAAATGATAATAAAAATGAAGGCAGTGGAGATGATGTTTTTGAAAAGAATATTGAGAATATCATGGACAGAGAAAATAGAACATAGCCAAGGTACTGATAGCTGCAGCTGTTGTAAGATCACTTGTCTACATCACCAGGCATTCATGAGACAGAAGAGGTAAAACAGAGACATGTAGTGAGCATGCTAATTACTGCACTACCACAGTTCGCTTTGTTGTACACTATTACACATGTCTGCAGGAAATGAAAACAGGAAAAAGAAAGCAATAAGTTTTGTTTAATTCTGAGGCAATTGTCAGTCGCGGGGAGGGGGGGGGGGGGGGGGGGGGGGCAAGACTAACAAATTCTTGCACGAGGTACCAGAAGACAGTTTTTTTTTTTTTAACACAACCACAAAACAGTAGCCAATGTAACTAGATTTAATGTGGCAGAATTGCTGGGACTAATAACTGTTCCCAACTACATTTGTTCAAAGCATGGTGTTCTAGCTGGGTGATAAGGGCAGATAAACAGGAAGTGCTGTGTGTTAAGTGCCCATGTTAAAGCTCCCTCTGCTGTTGCTATCATCAATGGTAGGCTGTTATTTGTCACCGTGCTGTCAACATTTATAACACTAGAAATGCTACCAACAATAGAAAACACAGTATGTAAATATCTTACGTCATATAGAAGGTAAGGGGAAAACCACCACATTTTCCCCAAAGGAATTTTATGAGCAGTTACCAAGTTAAATTAATGGCATGGTGGAGTGTTATTAAAAAAACACACATCATGTACGTCTTTGAATTAAATATCCTTGCACGATGTGTGTTCCAGGATGTTGCCAAAGTAAACAGGGGACAGAATGGGATCAAGCAACAACTGACTTAAATCATAGGTAAAGAATCTATTAGGATAGAATGGGATCAAGTAACAGCTGTTTGGGATAAACCACTAGGATAGAATGTGATCAAGTAATAGCTGTTTGGGATAAACCACTAGGACAGGATGTGATCAAGTAACAGCTGTTTGGGATAAACCACTAGGACAGGATGTGATCAAGTAAGAGCTGTTTGGGATAAACCACCAGGTCAGAATGTGATCAAGTAATAGCTGTTTGGGATAAACCACTAGGACAGAATGTGATCAAGTAATAGCTGTTTGGGATAAACCACTAGGACATGATGTGACCAAGTAACAGCTGTTTGGGATAAACCACTAGGACAGAATGTGATCAAGTAATAGCTGTTTGGGATAAACCACTAGGACATGATGTGATCAAGCAAGAGCAGTTTATCACAGGAAATAAAGAAACCACTAAGACAAAAAGGAATCATGAAATGACAGCTAGTGGTCTGTGTTACAAGATGCATAAAAACCGAGCCAGCTGTTTTAACAACTTCTGAGGCAGACCGAGTCACTGAGCATGAAAACTGTCACTATTTAAGTGTCCTAACACAGAAGTGTAATAAACAATATCAATATTATAAAACTGCACCATACAAAACTAAACATTAATAGTGATAAACATACAACAATGTTCTAATTCTTAACCATACTTCAAAGTGTGTTTTGCTGCTGTAAATATTTTAATGTTTTACAAAGTGGTTTAAAACTTACAATGTGCTATACTTGTGATTCTCAAATTATATTATCTGAACCACAATAGATAAATCTTCATCTCCTCTTTGTCACATGAAATTTTGAATTGGTAAGATACACACTTTAAATTGGTAATGAAAAAGGGGACTGGCTACTGCCGAGTTATTAGGACCATTTTTCCAGAGGAAAAACAACGATTCTTAAACTATTTTATCAGGGCTGGACTCCAGGAATGGAACTTTCCTCTCAACATATGAAATGTTGAATTGGTAAAAAGTACTTTCTATAACAGCAACTGAGAACAATATTTCCAAAGAAACCTGATGCCATGCTCGTGCCAGATCTCCATGCAGTGGATCAAATGTCTAGCTTTCCTAGACTAGAATAAAACATAGACATCTCATATGCAGGGTGCACACATTAAAAGTATCCCTGCAGTTTTAAACTGTCAAGAATGTCCCATACATCCACTGCCCTGTCAAGACTTTACAATTCTACAGCCTACTCACAACATAATATTTATTCAACAAGTGATTTCTGGTACACACACAGACTGGAATCTTTGACAGTCTCACAGAATATATGCACTAACCTGAATACCTTCTAGTGTTATCAGAGTAGTCATGGATACATTCATAGAGCCAGGAACCTGGTCCAAGACTCCAATTAATGAATAAAATTCATTACCACATGTTTACTATTCCAAACTCATTACCACAGTTATACCATTCCAAACTCATTACCACATTTGTACCATTCCTGGACATGAGCATGTCAGAAAATCTGAGGAATAAACACTGCTTGGCCCAGGAAAATTGCCACACAGTGTATTGATTAGAGCTCATGCAAGTAGATGGATAGGAGTGCCCACTCTTAAGCTTCCGGTGTGCTGATGCCGAGATAGTGGATTCAACCACTACATCGGTCAGGTGGACTAAAATGTTGACTTCTCATCCTTGACTTAGGGGTGTAAATGACCAGTACTTCAGAAGATGGAGTGGGTTCGTCTGAGGGCGAGGGACATTGGTAATAGGGAAAGCTAATTCACCCACAAACATCAGCCCAGTGCACTAGACATAGTGTGTATGGACTACACTTGAGTTAAAAACAAGCGAGCGCTCCCCAAACAATTAAATAAAACTATATAAACACCACGCTATAACACAACGATAAGTCTTTCTATTGCACCTATCACCCTCAGGTGTGCTGGGCCTCTGTCAATCAATGCGCTTAACTGTCTTGTATACCCAAAAAACACTATCGCACAAAGATACACTCATGGGCACAAGTCAACACAAAGATATCTGATTACATCTGTTTCATGGAATGATCAGGTGGGAAACATCTGTAAAAATATTACAGCTGCACTTATAGAAGTTTGTATATCCATTGCCGATTCGCATCCTGATGTTGGACAATAGGATTACTGTAAGAAACAAAAACCTTCGTCATGTTCCACCAAATAATAATAATAAAAAAACCTGTTAAAAAATAAATCTGTTTACACAAATCTTATAGACATATGTTTTTGCACATAGTAAGATCACATGTTGTGCGACTGTGCATCTATCTACTTGCAAACACTGCAGTTTGACATCAAATATGTGACATGCTCAAATACTACAGTGGAAATAAATGGGATAAATAAAAACTCATATGTTAATTGCAGATGCATTGACAATAAATATACTGTTAAACTGCTACATGTGGTTGAGAGAAGGGAAAATTACAAGACGGTTTGAGGAATCTGTACAAAGAAAGAATAATCTTTGGATGCCAGGTGTCCTGCCATTGTTGCTGTCCATCGTGCGTAAATTATCTATCACATCTTGAATCTGTCTATGTTGTGGTCTCCCTGCCTCTTCTCCTCTTCCCTGGTACTCCTCACCCCATAATGATCTTTTCCAGACATTTATGTGTTTATATAGCCACGGTGCTTCAATTGCCTTATCTTGATTTCATTCAGCAATGTTATCATCAATTCAAGGTTTTATAATACTTGTTTGTTTGTTGTCACAAGACTGGCTTCTGCCGATTAATGGTGATTGCTTCAGCGACCTTCAGTGCCCACAATATTTCTATAGAAACAAAATAACATTCAAACTGTCATACAGTGCCCACAATATTCCTATAGAACAAAATAACATATAAATTTCCACAAATTGCACACTATATTTCAATACAACAGAAATAGATTGGATGGGCTTCTCTGCTGTGACAGGTTTCAATAGTCCGATTTACTTAACTACATGTTTGTGATATTAAACAATTTGTCTGTGCTACTAAACAATATGTCTGTGCTATTAACACTATGTCTGTGCTACTAAATATATGTCTGTGCTACACACAGGAACTTATCACAAAATATTAAGAACACTTTATTCAACATGGAATACTCATGTCCAGTCATTAACAACACAATCAGATGTGAAAATTCAATGTTACTACAGATTGTACATCAAAAAGCATACAACTTAACAGATACACTACACTGTGGGGGTCAGCATGGCCAAATGGATAAGGGTGTTTTCTCTCAAACTTCTGGTGTGCTGATGCCGAGGTAGTGGGTTTAACCCCTACACCGGTCAGTTGGACTAAAATGTTGACTTCTCGTTCTTGAATTGGGCACATAAATTACATGTACCTCAGAAGTCGGAGTGGGTTTGCCTGATGGCGAGGGACACTGGTGACAGGGAAAGCTAATCCACACGCAACAATCAGTCCAGCGCACTAGAAGTTGTAGAACATGTACGGAGTTCACATCGAGTGAAAACAAAACACCTTCCTCCTATCCATTGCCTGAGAAAGAAAGAGTTGAATCAGCCATCTGTATTACTGTGTCTGTATTAGGCTGATGTATGTTTGCATGTAAGTAATGTGATAATGCAATCTAATATAGGGTGTAGTTTTAATGACTATGCAGTGTTTGAAAAAAAAGGGGGGGGGGGAGTGGTGCGTGGTCTCGAGGTATGGTGTCCATCTTGAGTGCTGGAGGTCTCGGGTTCAAGCCCAGGTGATGACCGGGATTTTTTCTCGTGGACTTCTAGTAATAAAATTTCCCCTGGTCTCTGGATAGTGAGATCGGACGCCCGTGTGTATTGTTGCACATGTAAAAAAATCCCTTGGCAGTTGGGAATCGAAAAAGGCACTGCCCAGGCAAAATTTCAAGTTAAAAATCTACCAAGTATTTCAGGATCCTCGCCGGTGCTACGGAGTTCGTGCACTGAGCTGAGTTTCTCCAGACTCAGGTTTGAGTTAGGAGGAGAATGGAGCACTTATGGGTTTCACCCGTGTGCCATGATGTTGATCCATCGACTAAACTAAACTAAACTAAGATACACTACACAAGTAGATTTCTGTTGTACCATCTGTGATGTTTAGTTCAGTCACAGGAAGCTATTCTTGGTTGATTTAAATAATTCCAGTGGAACATAAGCCACAAACTAGCTCACACTGTAACCAAACATAAACTACAATCTAGATCATACTATATCAATCCATTAGCAACAAACTAGCTCACACTTTATCAATCCATAAGCCACAAACTAGCTCACACTTTATCAATCCATGAGCCACAAACTAGCTCACACATTATCAATCTATAAACCCAAACTAGCTCACACATCATAAATCTATAAGCCACCAACTAGCTCGCATTACATCAACCCATAAGCCACCAACTAGCTCACATTACATCAATCCATAAGCCACCAACTAGCTTGCATTACATCAATCCATAAGCCACATAACTAGCTCGCATTACATCAATCCATAAGCCACCAACTAGTTCGCATTACATCAATCCATAAGCCACCAACTAGCTTGCATTACATCAATCCATAAGCCACCAACTAGCTTGCATTACATCAATCCATAAGCCACCAACTAGCTCGCATTACATCAATCCATAAGCCACAAACTAGCTCACATTACATCAATCCATAAGCCACCAACTAGCTTGCATTACATCAATCCATAAGCCACCAACTAGCTCACATTACATCAACCCATAAGCCACCAACTAGCTTGCATTACATCAATCCATAAGCCACCAACTAGCTCGCATTACATCAATCCATAAGCCACCAACTAGCTCGCATTGCATCAATCCATAAGCCACCAACTAGCTCACATTACATCAATCCATAAGCCACAAACTAGCTTGCATTACATCAATCCATAAGCCACCAACTAGCTCGCATTGCATCAATCCATAAGCCACCAACTAGCTCGCATTACATCAACCCATAAGCCACAAACTAGCTCGCATTACATCAATCCATAAGCCACCAACTAGCTCACATTACATCAACCCATAAGCCACCAACTAGCTCGCGTGACATCAATCCATAAGCCACCAACTAGCTCACATGACATCAATCCATAAGCAACAAACTAGCTTGCATGACATTTTCCCATACCCATTTGGTATCTTACTTGCACGACAGTCGCAAAGATCTATAGTATTACTGTACCATTTCTAATGTTGCTGAATTTGTTCTATTTAAAAGAGTATTCATATTCCATCATCTAAAATTGTATTCAATCATCTACAATCTTGTTCAATCATCTAACATGCATGAATCACAAGTCAAAAGTAGCCAGACACCACATTCTCACACCCTAGGTCTTTCCATGTTTTTGCTAAACCACCTATATGTAGAGGTTTTATCCATATATTTCAGGCTTCAATATTTCCACCATCTAATGCATGGGTCGACCAAACTACGGCCCACAGGCTGGATCCCGCCCGTGATGTCATTTCATCTGGCCCGCCGACAGTACTTGAACTTGCTGGATATAACGTGTAGAACACGAGACGTTCTGATCCAATTTAAATATTATTTTTAGAATAATAGGAGATCCTCACAGGTGTGGAGACCTCCTGGATGCTATGTGTCTTAAATTTACTATTTTCAATTATAAATTATTGTATCTAGATTTTCTTGTTTATTGTAATGTTTACTTATTTTGCGACATCCCAAGTCCTTCCCTGGCTTCAGGTAGCGCCGCCTACGCTCTGACATTATCATGGTTTCCATGGTCACACACAAATCTATCCCTCCCCTAGATGCATCCAGCTGTCAACACAAGTCCGATGCTGCAGAAATATTTACTTCTTTTTGCCAGTCATCCATTTTATAGATATGTAAAAAGGAATTTTTTGGTTTGGCAGTGATAGGTAAGTGAACTACAAGTGTGAATAGAGGCAATAAAGTAGCAAACAGCATTAAAATGCCATAGAAGCCTTGTGTTATTATGAAAATATTATCCCCAGCTCAGAAGAATTCCCCGGTCAAGGTGTTAACCAAGTTGGTCTCTAGGCCAGTGGTTTTCAACCTTTCTGCTGGAGCAGATCCTTACGCAAATGTTTACGTTGCTCAAGGAATTCTGTGTGATGATCCAAATGCCCCTGTCCTACTTTATGTAATAAACCAGATGGGTAGAAATGTTGCATTTAGGCGATTTTGGTCTGTTTTAGCGGAACCGCTGGTTGTCACTCGCAGAACTCCAGGTCCGGGAAGGTTAACCCAGTCAACAAATGCCCGCAGAAGTCAGATGTGTCGGCCTAACGGCACAAGAACGCAGCTCTGCTGTAAACAGGCACAACGCAGTCACATCCAAAAAAAAAAAATCCGGATGAACGAAGAAGAAGAAGAACTCCAGGTGAAAAACTCTGCTCTAGGCTGATTATTTAGGTCGGCCCTATTTATATATTTTGCAAATCTTATGAGATATATTCTATTACCAAAGTACCCATAAACTTTATATGTACCTTTGGTGAGCTGTAGCTTCACCAGTGACTCCTAGCCCTCTGCTTTTCTTGCGTTTCAAAAAGATTTTAATTGTGTTTCTAATTCAATGTCTTTTTCATTTTCAGATCCCGTGTACTTCACCCTTCATTATGGCTACTAAGAAAAGAAAAGTGGACGCAGAGTGTCGTGTTTTCAATGAAGAATGGGGAGTAAAGTACTTCTTTGTGGAAACAAAGAACAAGAAAACCAGTTGAGTAATATGCAGCGAAAGTGTTGCCGTTTTAAAAGAGTACAATCTTCGGCGTCACTACGAAACAAAACATCTATCAACATAAGCAAAGCTTTCTGGAAAGTTATGCTCTGAGAAATATGAGTCCATGAGATGTGGTTTAGAAACACACAGAAATCTCTTCACGAGAAAGTTTGCTGAAAATGAAACTGTCACTCGTACAAGTTACAAAATAGTGCATAAGATGGCAGAACGAGGAAACCGGTTTACTGATGGCAACTTCATCAAAGAGTGTATGATAGAAGCAGCAAATGACTTGTGTCCTGAGAAAGCCGATTTGTTTGGAACTATCAGTCTTTCGGCAAGTTCAGTTGTGCGAAGAACAGAAGAACTTGGAGAAAACATAATGCTACATATACACGAGAAAACTAGGAACTTGTTGTGGTATTCTCTGGCGCTGGATGAGAGTACTGATCTCTCGAGTACGTCACAACTTCTCGTGTTCATTCGTGGTGTTAATTTGGACTTTCAGATAACAGAAGAGTTGGCATCTGTTTGCAGCATGCATGGAACAACAACTGGAAAAGACATTTTCATGGAAGTGCAAAAAGTTTTGCAAAACTATAACCTTCAGTGAAATCAGCTTCGAGGTGTTACAGTTGATGGAGGAAAAACATCACTGGAGTGAGGAAGGGTCTGATAGGGCAGATCAGGACTCAGTTTGAAGATTTGCAAATTCCGGACGCTCTGTTCATACACTGCATCATACATCAGCAAGCACTCTATGGGAAAGACTTATAGTGTACTGAAACCAGTCATTTCTGCCGTGGGCTTCATTTGGGGACATGCACTCAATCACTGTCAGTTCCAGACTTTTCTTGAAGAAATTGATTCTGAATTCTGTGACTTGCCTTATCACACATCAGTGAGGTGGCTCAGCTGCAGTAAAGTCCTGCTTCGTTTTTACAAGCTCTGAATCGAAATAGATGTTTTCCTCACTGAAAAAGATTGAGCTGATCCACAGCTGTCAGATCCTAACTGGATGTCAAAGTTGTCATTTTTGGTTGACATCACATCCTACACAAATAAGTGAATTGGAAATTTCAGGAAAAGGATAACCTCATCTGTGATCGCTACAGAATCATCAAAGGATTTTGGAGAAAGCTGTCATCGTTTGAAGCACAACTAGAAGGAGAAAACTTTTCTTCTTTTCACAGTTTCAAAGAGTTTTGCACTACAATCGCTGAAGATGTCAACCTCGATTTTCAAAAAAAAATATTCGTGACTTGAAGAAGCATTTTTTGGAGAGATTTTCAGATATTGACAGAATTGAGAGTGACATTCTTCTGTTCCAGAATCCGTTTGATTGTAACCTTGATGATTTGCCAGTTGAACTACAGTTGGAGCTCATTGATTTGAAAGCAAATGACTTGTTGAAAGAGAAGCCAAGAGAAGGAAAACTTGTTGAATTTTACAGCTGATTACCTGATGCTGAGTTTCCGAAACTGAAGAAATTTGCTGCTGGTATGGCATCAGTGTTTGGAACAACTTATGTCTGTGAGCAAACATTTTCAAAAATGAAGTATATGAAGTAAACATCGAACAAGATTGACTGATGAACATTTGAAAGCAAATCTCTTGATTGGATGCAGCAATTCCAAACCAAACATTGATGATATCTTGAAAGCCAAATATCAGTTTCACAAATCTCACTAACCTGTTTTGCTGCTTAGTTTGTGAGATTCAGATATGTGAACACTAGGTCTGATGTAACTATCTTTTTGCTAACGTTGCCTTCTTTGATAACTTTTTTTAGTAAATAAATATGTTGGTTGTCTTTGTATTTTGTGCATTGCACGTCACTCACCCATGATTAACTTAGTTTTTTGTCTTTTTTCCCAAGCTTTCGTTCTGGCTTGCAAGTATTGTTAAAGATAGCTGCATATCCTTTACAGGACGTTTGCAGTGAACAGCAGCATTTTTTGCTGTTGTTGATGGCTTGGCAAAGTTTATGTTCAGTAGTTTGCCATTGCTTTCTTAAAGACCGGCACCCATACCATAGCGTAAAAACCAGCGCAACGTCGTCTGCTGCCAAATCGCGTGCAGCTGTGTTTCGAATGTGGGTATACGGGATTACAAACCGCATCCGTAAGACCTTCGCCACGGAGACTGGCGCAAGTACTGTACAGAATGAGTATGTGGCCCGCGCTCATCATTTTCTTATTCGGCCTGCCGTGAAAAGTTTGGTGACCCCTGATATAATGAATTCTACAGCAAGGACTGGCTTTGAGTCCCACTTGTTTAATATTCTTTTTTCATATCAAACTATTTCACTAAAAATGAGCCTTATTTGCCAATTATTCTCACCAAGAATGAGTGTTCACTTTACTGAATTAAATATTCAATTAATCAGGTATATCTCACTATGAAAGAGCAAAAACTGTAAATTAATGTCACCAAGAATGAGCAGAAATGTCAACTAATCTCACCATAAATGAGCAAAACTGGTCGTTTAATTGAATTAAACAATGAATTCACCAGGTCTCTCATTATATATGAGCAAAACTGGTCACTTAATTGATGACTTTACCGAATTAAACAATTCATTAATCAGGTACCTCCCTAACATCACCATAAATGGTCAAACTGGTTATGTTACTGAATTAAACATTTCATTAACAGGTATATCTCACAATGAATGACCAAAACTGCCTAATTTCACAAGAAATCAGCCATAGTAGCAGTTTTCAATGAATGAGCCAAACTGAACAGTAACATGAGTGAAAAGAAAATGTAACCTTTATTTTCTATTTTGTAGCTTGCCGGCAGACAATCTCATATAACACTAGCAATATTTAAGAAGATTGTTCAAATATTTATTTAATGCAGTATATTGTAAGTGAACAAGCAAAAGTAACCAATGAATGAACAAACTTTGTTAAATTTGGACACATCATATGCAAGGCTAATCCAACAGGAGTAATACACACTCCACATTTGGTTATGCATAAAAAAATGCAGATATTTTCAAGTGGAGTATTAACTGGTAAAAAACACATCACAGAGATTTAATACACAAGTGAATGATAAGGTAATATGTAGGCCCTGCGCTGCAATTAATGAGGGAGGAAAAACAATTACACAAACAGTAAAAACATGAATCAGAAGTAATTACATTTTAGGCTCACAGTAACATATCTCACAAAAATCTGGACAAATGAAATGGTAGATTACAATAATGGAAGTTGAGAGATGGATCAAAACGTGATTTAAAACAACTGATTATGAAACACAAATATGAACATAACAGTATGAAAATCTTGATGAGATTATAAGACTGGTGCTACATCACATGTGGTATTTATATGCGGATGAGGTCAGATTAAAAATATTGTACAAACAAATGCAGTGTTCAACTCCTGTGAACAGATTCATCTTAGCTAACATAATTCAGTGAGAGAAAACATGAAAAATATATATGCATGTATTGATTAACACTCACAGAAGATATAGGATAGAAGTAGAGATGAGCGCACATTCAGCAATATTCACTGATTAAGTGCCATGGGATGATTAATCGTCTTAAGTGATTTCTCATATCTGCCATGAGCTTATATACAGTAGTTTTCCTTATACAACCCCCTTTAATTTTATATACAGTACAACATATCTGCTACTATTTAAAAAACTTTAAAGTCATAACTGTGACACACACCTACTTCCTATTTAAAACCATCCATTTATTTAGGTTCAAACATTCTTTTTGTTAAATTCACATCAAGATTTAAACCTGTCAATACCACATGGAGACAGCACCTCACTGATGTCTAGTGGTATCAACTGATGTCTTGTGTATCATCTTATGTCTAGTATAGCCTCTACAGCCTCATATATCCTCAACTACCTACCTCTTTCCTATGTCTTCTATGATTACCAACCAATTTCTGTTACATTCTGACAGAACATGGTATACAAACATGGTTACACTACATACACACCACACATCACATAATAATAATCAACCATCACGAAAGCACACTGTACTATTGCTGGTGGCTGCTGGGAAGATTCTCTTAGGGGACTGTTCAACAACATTAAAAACACTATTTTAATTGCTAATTATTAAGTAAATTGCTTGATCATGCTATTTTAATTGCTAAATTAGAAAGTAAATTGCTTGAACTCACATTATTTTAAATGCTAAATTAGCAAGTAAATTGCTTGAATTCACATTATTTTAATTGCTAAATTATCAAGTAAATAAATTATAAAGTAAACTTGTCTCACTCCTTCCATCCCAGACAGTTATTACTATAGCCCCAACATCTTAGTTATTGAAATTACTGTGTGAATATGTGTGCTGTATATTTCAGCTTGAAGTGGAAGATACCAGAGTGGTAAGAGGAATGAAGAAGGGGAAGATACCAGAGTGGTACAAAATCATATGCGGTATTTATAAACATAACAGGTCATTGTTACAATAATGTCTATACAATGCAGTCCCTATATCTGTGCAAGTCAGTGAGATATATATATATACTTGTACAGATAAAATGTATGTTTATACAGATAAAATGTATGTTTGTACAGACAAAATGTATTACGTTTTAAACATATGACACAAGATACAGGGTAGAAGTATTTTTAAGTGATAACTCAAGTAATAAAGCAATGAGTACCATGTAGGATAACATTATATGCAATCATTATCATGACATGACTACAGGTCTGAGAATCAAACACAAATATTCAGAAGTGTGAAACTCACACATAACTTCAATGTACAGTACGTAAGGAAACAAATGGCTGATTTCAATGACTAGATTTGCTTGAAAGATGTCTCCAACCTTTTTCATTACTACCAATATCGCCTGTGTTACCGGGACCGACGAGGCAAGCAAAGAAAAGTAACATGGCGACCTACCGTGTCATAAAAGGCAACCAAGGAGGGTAGGCCTGAGAGTGGCAACATCATCCTACAGAAAGCTTTAGCTGCAAAATTCAGCCAATCATCAACAAGTCTACAAGAGCTTGGCATTAGTTGACTGAAGGGTTAGGCTCCATTGATGAAAGGCAGCAGCAGATACAGAAGGAAGAGGAATGAACAAACAAACTTGATTTTCAAAGGGTAACAAATTGGGCTTGTCTAACATTCAGTACTTCCACCCACTCACCTTTCATACATCAATTACCTATTGTGCATGTTACATTCACACTGAAAAAACATTATCAAATTAATGCTGTGAACATAAACAATGCATATTACCATGTTATGAGACAGGCAGGCAGGCAAGCAGGCAGGCAGCCAGAGACACACACACATTTATATATACATACACAATTTACACAAACTCTCAGTTGTGCAATCAATCAATCAATCAATCATGTGCCATGCCGGAAAGCGTGGGCGGTCATGACTCGCCATTTCACTCGATCACCAGCGTTGTGGATCAGCTCAGTGTTCCTGTCTCATCCATGCCATGTGGCCAAGCCATCCAGGTATTTTCCTCTCGGTCTTCCTCTTGGTCTGTTCCCTTCGATCTTGCCAGTTGTCACTAAGTTCTCCAATCCATTTCTTCTCATAACATGTCCAAAACATTTTGACTGTCTACGTCTAATTTCTCTAGTCAATTTACAATTTTCATTTGTCTCCCGTAGTACTTGGTCATTGGTTTTTCTGTCTGTCCATGGTATTCTTTGCATTTTCCTCAGAAACCACATTTCTGCAGCCTTCAGATGTTTTTCAGCTTGACAGCACATTGTCCAAGTTTCACATCCATACAAAAGAACAGGCTCTATGTATCCCCTCAACACTCTTTTTCTCGTTTCAATTGACATCTTTTTATTGGTCAGAATGTTTTTCATCTTGCAAAAGGCTACTTTCACCATGGCGATTCTTGTTCTAATCTCTTCAAGGCATCTCCCATCAGATGTTACGACTGTTCCAAGATAATTGTACCGATTCACTTGTTGAAGAATATTCCCATTTACTTGTATATTACATTGTGGTACTTCGTTCTTCCTAGTGACGACCATAACCTGTGTCTTCTTACAATTTAATTCTAACCCCAGCTGCTCACTGTGTACAACAACTGTGTCTACTAATTGTTGTGTGTTATTGAGTCAGTTGTACAATGACTCAATAACACACAAATACACACTCCCTCACATACACATATATCCACTGAAGTCAGGAGGAGCTAGCAGGAGAAGGAGAAGAAGAAGAAGAAGATCTTTAGGCTAGATAAAACCGTAAGTGCAGTGAGCTCCCCTCAGGAATCAATGCCAAATCTCCTAAAGTACTCGAAGTTACAAATTTTGTGGCAATTTTTGTTCTGTGAAATGACTGGCAATACAATCAGCACATGGTAATGTATTCTTGAGTAAAACAGTCAACACTTTCTTCTTCAAACGGAAGGTAACTGGGTGTAAAAGATAAAACAATAAAACAATATTTACATAGAATACAAGGAAAACGTAATGACTGATGTAAGAAGAAAATCATGAATACAAAAAGAAAGTCATGAAGACGAGAAGAAAGTCAGGAATAAAAGAAGCTAAGTGAAAAAAAAGGAAGGAATAAACCAAACATGTCAGGAATTATAGAATAAGGTAAGTGAAAAAAACAAACAACATGTTCTGCATAATCAAGCAACACTATCAACATCATGTGCCATACCAAAGATCATTGGTGTAAGTATTGGGGTAATGTAGGGAGTAACAATAAGTGCTGGGGTCATCTAGGGAGTAAGTGTATGTTGTATGGTTATGTACGGAGTAAGTGTACATTGTATGGTTATGTACGGAGTAAGTGTATGTTGTGTGGTGATATAGGAAGTATACATCGTATGGTCATATGAGGAATAATCGTATCTTGTATGGTCATGTAGGAAGAAATTGTATGTTGTATGGTCATGTAGTAACTGTAAATTGTGTGGTCATGTAGGGATAAACTAAGTTGTGTGGTCATGTAGGCAGTAACTATAAATTGTGTGGTCATGTAGACAGTAACTAGAAATTGTGTGGTCATGTAGGCAGTAATTAGAAATTCTGTGGTCATGTAGGGATAAACTAAGTTGTGTGGTCATGTAGGGATAAACTAAGTTGTGTGGTCATGTAGGCAGTAACTAGAAATTGTGTGGTCATGTAGGCAGTAATTAGAAATTCTGTGGTCATGTAAGGATAAACTAAGTTGTGTGGTCATGTAGGGATAAACTAAGTTGTGTGGTCATGTAGGCAGTAACTAGAAATTGTGTGGTCATGTAGGCAGTAATTAGAAATTCTGTGGTCATGTAAGGATAAACTAAGTTATGTGGTCATGTAGGCAGTAACTAGAAATTGTGTGGTCATGTAGGGATAAAATGTAAGTTGTATGGTCACGTAAGCAGTAACTAGAAATTGTGTGGTCATGTAGGCAGTAATTAGAAATTCTGTGGTCATGTAAGGATAAACTAAGTTGTGTGGTCATGTAGGGATAAACTAAGTTGTGTGGTCATGTAGGCAGTAACTAGAAATTGTGTGGTCATGTAGGCAGTAATTAGAAATTCTGTGGTCATGTAAGGATAAACTAAGTTATGTGGTCACGTAAGCAGTAACTAGAAATTGTGTGGTCATGTAGTGTCAAACAGTTCAGTAGTGTATGCATAATATCCCCCCCCCCCCCCCCCCCAAAAAAAAATAAGATAAGGGAACCCATAAACAGGGGTATAGTTGACTGGACACCGTCCAAGGGAATACTCATTTGTGCTATTCATGTTTTATACATTTATTTATTGTTTCATGTTTGTTGTTCCGTTGATAAGACTTCAGTTGAAATGATCGCCTGAATCTGCGAGTTTTTCCATCCGTCGAGCCTCTCAGTTCTATTGTTTGCTTTTACTTGTACTATCGTAAAAGCTCAGCAACAGCAAACCCCTTTTATCGATTCCCATAAAACTTGAAAGTGGTGTTCATCATCATCAAGTGCCCTGCCAGTTGGCATAGGCGTTCATGGCTCTTCACAGATCTCAGTCTTTGGTGTTCTGGATCAACTCTGCTGATGATATTCCTCCATGCCACCATCTCAATCCATCCAGCATCATTTCTCTTGGTCTGGGGCAGACTCTCTTCCCTTTGATATTTCCAATTGCCACGATGTTCTCCAATGCCTCTCTTCTCATCACATGACCAAAGAAAGCTGTTTAATGTGGTGTTAATGCTAATTTCTGCATTCCTAAACAAGACAGTAGATTACCAACCACTACAATGCAAGTAAAGCCACATACCAACAACTAAGCAACCTTCAGCAGTCGCTTGAACTACAGACACTTTACATATTAATATACCAGTCTTTCAACTGTATTAACTGCATGTACATACTGACATGTGACAAATACAACGGTAGTGGCAATACATTACAAAAGATGATCACAACTGACAATCACACATTACCAATGAGACCTGAAAAACAAATACCTCACCAAAGACAGCATTAAGAGATCTGCACAACACCAACAGAAGCAACTGCAGTAAGTACATAGTGGAGTAACAGTGCCACAGCATGGAAACATACACTACTGCACCCCCCCCCCATTAACATACTAAGAGTAATCAGTTTTATTTGATTAAAAGGGATAACCTAAACTGGTTAAGTCCACGTTTGTTCAAACTACAGTTTACATGTTTCTTTTAGTCTCCAGAATTCTATGAAAAGTAAAACTGTGTTGTCATTACCATGATCAAAACATTACCACAATCACACATCACCACATTACTGAATACATCATGTTTGCTGAAACTAGAGTTTACATGTTCCTTAAGTCTCCAGAATTCTACTGAAAGCGAAATTTTGTTGTCACCATATTACCACAATCAAAAATCACCACATTACTGAACAAATCACATTTGTTCAAAATACAGTTTATATGTCTCTATCAGTCTTCAGAATTCTACCACAAGTAACATTTCAATTATGAACGCTCTCAAATAATTACTGACTAGGTTGAGTTGTAAGCAGACAATAATTATTTATGAAAGACAAAGGAGGGCCACAAAAACTGATTACTACTATTCATATTTCTACGAGTAAGGATTTTTCCAACTGCATATGGCTCTACAGATTTATACAACCCCCTAAAATGGTAACGAAATATTTCTCTGGTCAAGAAAAAAGGCAGTGCAGAAAGGAACTTGGCACTGAACTATGTAATACTGTTACCCAGAATATGCAGCGTTCTATCACTTCACTCCCTGTAGCAGCATCTGCCTTCATATTGCTCTTATTATATTTATCGAGCTACAACAGTATCTGAGTACACAACAAAAGATTAATCACCACACTACTGAACAAAATACAACTGTAAAATCACAGATTAGTTTCCCGATTTGCAACACAAAAATGTTTTCAAAATAAAGCACATAGGGATGAAGTATCTCTCACAAGCGACTGTATGCATGCAATAAGTACAGAAACATCATGACAACATGAAAGAAAAATCTGTCTGCTCTCCTTTAATACAAGAATACATACAGCAAACATATGTGTGTATAATAAGTATATATGTCATATAATAACATAAAGCATGTACATAATCTCAATCATTTTTGAAATTGTTACAAATATGAAAGTGGCATGGAAGTAAGTAAGTACAGCATGCATAAAGGGAATATATATATATATATGCCAACTGGCATATGTGATCATGCATCTCCACAAATATAAAGGTAAAGGTAGTCCCATAGCAGATTCTAGGCTACAACATATGAAGTGGATGACCAGTTTCCAGGCAAAATTTTGAGTTAAAAAATCTATCCAAAATATTTCAGGATCCTTGCTGGTGCTACGGAGTTCATGCATTGAACTGAGTTTCTCCAGACTCAGGTTTGAGTTAGGAGTAGAACGGAGCACTTATGGGTTACACCTGTGTGCCATGATATTGATCCGTTGACTAAACTAAACTAAACTAAACCAGTTCCCTTCCTCATCACATCTCTTTCCAAGAAATTTCTGACATGTCTACTGCTCAATTTTATGAGGCTAGGTCGACCTCAAATCCGTTGTGGTAAACAATAAATCCTGACACACAGTTGAGAACTGAACCCAGACCATTGTTTTGACAGGCACATATACTAAACACTATGTGTGTGAGAGGTAAATCTGTAAACATGCAATGAATAAAAAGAAAATCCAAGAGAGGGTGAGTCGCACAAGGACACACACACGTGCACATGCACACACAGCTAATCCCATAACAGGTCCTGCCGCAGGGATGTGAAGTGTGAGACCTCCCCATAATCAGGTCATGGAATGATGGGAGGCCAATGTGGCATATTGCTGTCATGGCACTAGGCTTAAACTTTTGTGATTAACTTTTATGCTGTCTGGCATGGCACATGATGATGATGATGATGATAGTTCATAACATTGTCTCAAAAGCGTACACTTGTTTTAAAAAAACTGCCTAAATTGTTCGCAATTGCCACCTTACCACACAGTACCAATACAACTTTTAAGTAAAACATTCAGTGTGTTGAGAGTAGTGCTTGGTTGGGTGGCTGGAATACCCATCTCACACACCATGGGACGTACGCTATTTTCCTATGAAATGCTCAGGGTTCATATCTACCACAAATGAAATAAAAACTCTGCATGGGGACAGTGTGCGCAAGTGGCCTTTAATTTTATTCCTCAGTCGAGAAAACCCTTCCTGCAGGCACTAGCATTGGCACAAATGCAGCAATGACAGTTTTGTTATTGAGTTGAGCATATTACCAACATATGTATTAATCATGAATTTAAGTAATGTAAGCTCATTTATATGCCACCAGGCCAAGTTGGGGGTATCTAAGTAAAACAACAATTTCAAAGGACCCTTTTTACCTGCCTTGAGGTGTACTGGGCATGAGATATTAGCCCCATATTCACTTCAATGCAAATGTTAACCCTGGCCAGCAGACAAACATGCTAACCACTGCTCCCTTGGGAGTATCGAGTTAAATCCTCATTTATAATGACCAAATGGCACACGAGGGGCAATAATTACACTAGCTGCCCTTACACTCTCAAAACTCTTGATACCTATTTTTAAATCATGTATTAAACTTTCAATTAAGCATGAAATCATCCATTCACTACCTATCCTCTTCTACATTAGGGCACAGAGTCATGAATGATGCTCTCATAATTACACTGTATTGATTTGATGAAACAAAGCCAAGTGGGTTTTAACTTCAAACCCCAACATGTGTATATGGTTAAAATAATTCTCTACCATGAGACACCAGCAAACATAACTTACAAAAATTGCTACATGTGGCTAGGCATAAGCCAAAATTCAACAAGGGATCAAATTATAAATATCACTTAGGAGAAGTACAGCACACAGAGCAAGAGAAGAACAATTAGCATAACAAGTATTAAATGTAATTCTTACCCAAAATAAATTGAATCTTTTGACTTGCAAATAAAACGTAATGCTTACCCTAAGTAAATGTACATAACTTGCAAACAAGCAACTGTTACCTCAAGCAAATGGGAAGTATATAAATTGCAAAATATACATCAGCAACTAAAAGGAATGACAAGAAACAGCATAGTAGTGGTATTTTACATTAACAATAATACAAAAAATAGTCAGATTCAGAAATATAACACATATTTTATCACCATACACACGCAAACCTACATGATGATTAATAGAAATTAGTACTCCATGGCCAAAGTGACTGACTTAACTCATTTTCTAAAGTAAAATAAACAAAACGGAACGTTTGCTGCTTTGAAGAATTACAGAAACTCATTTTCTAAAGTAAACAAAGTGTGGCTTGTCAAAAATAATTTACAGACATTTCATAACAGACATCCTTCTGTAATAGCCTAGAAGGTCCTTGAGGTACTAGCTCAGCTGAAAATATAGTGTCATTGTTGTGTACCAGGCTGACAAGTGTGAACATCAAGGCTCACTGTCTCACATGAGCAGTAGGGGAATGCTACCGAGCTGATACTGAAAAATGAATGAACACAACATATAACTCGCAAGCTCTAGTAAAAGAAAGACACACGAAGATAGTTTTCTAGCCAAGCATTCCTGGATATTTTTGGGTGAAGACTTTTGCCAGAATGCCTGCTTGTATCCGTGTGTCTTATCTTTCATTGAGCTGCCTAGTTATATTTGCTGTGTTTAATTCATCATCATCGTCATGTGCCATGCTGATAAGCATGGGCAGTCATTTTTTGCCATCTCACGCGATCACCAGTCATGGATCAGCTTAGTGTTCTTGTTTTGACCATACCAAGTGGCTAAGCTTCTCTGCCTTCCCTATGTTCTCTTCCCCTCAATCTTGCCAGCTGTCACCAAGTTCTCCAATTTATTTTCTCTCACATTGTTTTATGCTTTTCTTTATAATGTCCATCTGACAGGGGATTTTTAACATGGGCAAGATGTGCATGAGACCTCATATTTTGTGGCACCTGTCCAAGAAGGGAAGTCAGTCAGTCAAGGACCCTTTTAAACACCTTAAGGTGCACTTTGCATGTGGTGTTAATTAAACCCATGTTTTGATAGACCAATTGGCACTTGGTGGGTGATGTGCCAGAATCATGCCATCCGAAAAAGGTTAAGTATCTGATCAAATATATAAACACCAGGGGGAGAAAAACATCATCAGATTTGTATGAAAATTGTGTCAAATTGGATCTAATCCGGTACTTTGTGTGTTAAAATCAGTGACCATATCTCTATGTCATTCTGACTCCCTCAAAACACATGAGGGAAGCTCTGAAACTCTCTGAAACCATGAGAAAACTATAAAAATGAGAATTAATGAAATAAAGTCAATGAAATAATAGACAAATATGGCACAAATGTGAAAAAGAAAGAAAATAATGAATCCACTATTTGCTAACCAAACAGGAGGGAATTTGAAATGAATAGTCATGATTCAGACTGTAGGATGTTGGGGCAGACTGAAGAAACAATAAGTAATTTACAGGAGACTTAGGTAGTCACCATGCTTGCCAGCAGGTCATTTGTTTGAACCCCCATAAACACGTTTGTAAAAAGTCGCTTAAAAGTTGACAGGATCGACTTCACTGCACCGGGTTTTATCCCCAGTTCTGTCTCGTTCCGCAGCGCAGCGTGCCGAAAGCATCGCACTAAGCATGGACTCCGTAGCTCCAGCGATGACTTTCAGGAGTCTCAGAATAAATGCATTTGTGAACCGAAGGACGCGGACCAGAATCGAACCCACAACTGTAAAACTGACCTGAACGCCTGGATCAACCCAGCCTGAAACAGGTACCAGGAAATGTCCCGGGTAGTAAAGGTGGCCAACTTGCTACTGACCTCATCATCCATTGAATCCCGATGGGTCTATAACAATATGGGAATGGCACCATATACCCATTATTCCTTTAGTTGTGGAAAAAGGTCCTTCACCTTTCTATGACTGACATAAACAATTTACTACTATCAGTTGTCAATGGCTGCTAGATAACTTGGACCCAGACTGGTTAGCTGTGCTAGGAAAATAATTATGTCAACAAACACATGACTACAGCCCTTCAATACCAGGAATGAAAGTTATGTCATGACAACTGACTGCATGGCTTTTTTCACACTATTTTAATAAATATTTCAAGAGCTTAATTTACTGAAAGTTAATGTCTTGGCTGTTTATGTAACATCCTCAAGAATATAACCAGAGGAAAGTTGAGGTCTTGGCTGTTTATGTAACATCCTCAAGAACATCACCTGAAGAATGTTGCTGTCTTGACTGTTTAGATAACGATTTCAAGAACATCACCTAAAGATAGATAATGTCTTGACTGTTTATGTAACAACCTCAAAAACATGACCTAAAGGACATTGATGTCTTCACTGTTTAAATAATATCTTAAGAAGGTCCCTTAACGAAAGTTAATGCCCTAACTATTTAGATAAGATCTCAATAGCTTGACTTAATGATAGCTAATGTGCAAGTTGATTTACAATGGTCTCAGATAATGTTATGCTAAATATAGTAACGCCTAATTTGTTCTTATAAAAGTTAGTTCATGAATTATTATTAGTCAGGAGAAAGGTGTGACAACCAAAAATATCAACTGTGTTAGAGACAGAGATCCACAGAAGGAGAACATTCTAGGTGAGTTAACACAGTGGCAAAGGTCAATGGTTGAATGTATACAGAACACAGAGGAATGATTTTTTTGGAATAACATGACTGCCTATGAGGCCTGGCAAGACAAACGATGATGATGATAGTTCCTAAAACTGCTCAAAATTGTACAATTATTTTATAAAAACTGTCTAAATTGTACAATTATTTTATAAAAACTGTCTAAATTGTACAATTATTTTATAAAAACTGTCTAAATTGTTCGCAACTGCCACATCACCATACAGTACCAGTACAAGTTTTATACATTGTTCAAATGGCTGTCTCAGCATTGGGAAGAACAGGACACTACTTGAAAACAAGGTGGTTAAAGGTTTCATTAGGGTGAGAACAATTTACTACTGTTTGAAAAACAAGCAGGAAAAAGTGCTGTCTAAATTAATTACAAAACTGTCTCAAATAGCACAATTTTCAGCCTAAAAAAATGATTTCTCCTTATTTATAAAGTACAAAATCTCACAGACTAATCACACCCATGTACACTGCAAGTTTCCATGTACGCAAAACATGAATACCTAACTAAATACAGCATCATTAATATTTTTGATTATCGAATATCATACATGATACACAACATTTGGAATACTTGTATTATATAATAAGCTGCTTTTCTAAATAGACGTGACATCCTGGTGTATCTTTGGTACATTAAAGTAATTAAAATGAGAGATTATGAAATATAACTGTTCGATTTGGTTTACATCTCTTTAGAATGGATAACGATAATGTTCGAACCAAAAGTGGGGTACAGTGCCATAAAAATAAAATCTATACATTCACACATAGCATACACAAAATTGCACTTACACTATGTGTGTGCGCACACACGCACACACACATATTTATATACACACATTTATATATAGAGTATATAGAGACATGTTACATAAATTGAGATTCAGTTAATTAGGTAATACAGCAGTGCTATTTCATTCAGTCATTCACAACTAAACACACAAAAAATGCATATTGAACAAAAATTAATGAATAGTCTTTCATTCAGTTGCACATTTTATATACATTGTTTTCATTTCATCATTAGTTGGGTAAAGCTCTGGCAAAAAATAAATACAAAGCTGCAAATTGTGTTTGCATTTTACAAACAGAAGGGAAGAGAAACAACAACATATTGTATCACTAAGTTGTGGAAAAGCCAATGCTTCTCAAGTTATTTAACTCGTAATTGTTATTGGCCGATTCACTTGGTTTATCATAACCCCAGGTAAGATCTGGTATATTATATTTTAGGGTAAGATTCTTTAAAAGACTATACTATACTATCCTAAAGACTATTTCAGATCTATCCTTTCTTTGGTAACACCTGTTAAAACAAAACAAAAAGACACCCAGTGTAATGTACCTGCAGGCAATATCTTTCACAAGACACTTGATCTCGATTATCTTGTGGCGAAACCTTTTAAAAGGCACTTTGTGTATCCTACAGCAAGTTAAATTTTTAAAAAGAGGTAGCGCAATATCTAAATGCTTTTTCAGACAGTATTTTACGTTGACCAGACTTTTTTTCTCACATCAAAGTAAATACAATTCTAAACGTTTTGCCAGAAAGAATGTTCAGTCATATTGTAACTTTCGCCTACAGAAAATAAAATCAATAATATTAAACTGTCCTGCGTGTCTAACATCTATGAAGGCTCAGGAATGCTTAGAATATATAACAAATACCAAATGTGATGTTACAAGTGGTTCTTGAAATGCTCAAAGTGAATCTGCAATTTGTAATAGTGCAAACTTTCAGATGAAGACATTGCATTACAACTATGTAATTTTGTGTGATAATAACACAAAAAAATTGTGAATCATATATAAAGATTAATTATTTAACATGCTTGGTATGGTAAAGCTGAGCAACGCTTGCCTTCATGTAAGTTAACAATTAGGGATGTTTAATGGAGTGATAAATGGATTCTGACAATTTTTAGAGAAATATCTTCAGAAATTCATGATTAATATGATGAATTAATTATTAAATATATAAGGATAAAATCTGTGAAATGTCTGTTACATTTATGCTGTGCAACAATGTTTGTCATCATAGCTTATTTAACAGCAAATTTTTGGATGAGAGAAGTGCATTTGACAATTTTTTGAGACATTTTCCAGAAATGTCATGATAAATATGAAAAAGCTCGAAGAATTTAGTAAACATCAACCCTTTAAAATGTCTGTTATGGTTATGCTACATACAAAGTTTACCCGTACACCTCCATCTACGCCATGAATATTTATGGGGTAAAAAGTGACTTCCGATAAATGATCAACAAATATCTAAAATAAAATTGATGACAAATAAGGTGAAAATATAATAAATTATATTAAGACAAACTGTTTAGTAATTTATGATGTGCTAAAAATATTTGACATTATACCTCCCTATTTAGCGTAACTAGCTTTCAGTAATTTGTGTTTGTAGAGTGAGTTTGGGATTTTGGCAATTTGTAGAGGCATACTTTTACAGAAGTCATGGTCATAATTTCAGAAAACAACAATACCCTCTCTGAAGATATCTTTTCTGTATTGCAAAATGTACTACATACACAACAACAGCTGTTAGACTGTACTATCACAATAATTATTCTTATACTCATAAAGAAGCAATTCCTTCAGGTTTTCAAAAAAACTATTTCAAAATGACACTTATCTGACAGAATATTCAAATAGAATACTTCCTGAAAATTGAAAAGGCTTGCAATGTCTTTTTAATTCCTTGACTCTGGCACATTATAAGGTCAAATTATACAAATTACTAGGTGTGATATCACATTAAAAATAAATTATGTTTGTGTGCATTTCTGTGGTTATAGAAAAATATTATGTTTACAGCCACTGAATATGTTAAACTTAGAAGAAATACTTACAAATAAAAAGTCCATTCTTTGAGATAGTAACAGACAATATACCCTATTAGAGTGAACAGCATATAATCTTTAAAAACATTACAGAACATTTATTTTCTGAGGTTTCAGTCCTAACACTTTAACTAAATGAAAAATATGGTATAAAACAATCTTATTTTATAATCTTTGTATATAATTACAAATATATGAAACAATAACAGACACTATATCCCAGAGAGTTTAATAGGAAACTATTTTTCTTAAACATAAAAAAAACCAAAAAAAAAAATAATATTCATGTTCTAAGTTTTTGGTAATTTAATGCTTACAGGACATATGATTTTTAAATGTATGGTGCAGGATGTTTCTGTCTCTTTGAGTTTTCAATATTGCTGAAGTTTAAAGATAGTTATTGTAAGAATTTTTCTTTTTCAAAACCAGACTAATGCAATGCATGATTATGCAGGAAGTATTTAAAAAGTATAACCAGGGGAGAAACAAAACAAAGACTTTCTGAAAGTTACTAGCCAAGATTGCTGGCTTTCCATTACTGGCTCCAAATACTGGCTTTCCAGCCTTTAGGAGTTGTATTACCTAATAGGAAAAATATAGGATAAAATAATCTCTTCCCTCCTCCCATATATAAAAAAGTAATTAACTAGTCTTTCTTAAAAACAAACTGCACGAAATCTTAAAAAGCAAAGCAAATAAACTTTAGCTTGTAATTTAATTCAAGCAAGCCTAACTGGCAATAATCATCCTCTTATTATTATGGTTTTTCATACATGTATAACCGTAGAAGCTGTAAATTATAACTATTCACACAATCTTCTGCTAGAATTTCAATAATAAACAAAATTTCATGAACTCCTGCTGTATTTCACATGTAAATTCACAGTGTATCAAATGGCACTGACATTAAATGTCTTTTTATGCTAAATATAAAACAGATCAATACTGTTAGTTTTCACTTGTGTTTACAAAGTGGAATATTTTCACCAATGACTATTGAACATTGACTGTGAATCTGTTTTGTACTGCTCCAGACTCTGAAAAATACATTAAAAAAGAAGTATTTTTAGAACTTAAAATAACAATATTTTAGAACTTAAAATAACAATATTTTAGAACTTAAAATAAAATTTTAGAATTTAACATAACAAAATAATAATACTTTAGAACTCAAAATAACAATAATTCATCAATAACATTCTTCTTCCTTGTCTAAACAGCAAATAATGATATAATTAATTTTATTTGAAAGGGTCACAAATTTGACACATAATACTGTTTTACATTAGATCCTTCTAACCAATCACTTTTCACACAGCAATTACATACTACATGTTAAATTAATATAGCAATAAATGTAAATGTCAGTACAGAATAATATTATGAGACATACATACCTTCTCTGTCTGTCTGTCTGTCTTTCTCATACACATACATTCACTTACAAACCAACATACCTAACCAGGCACTCGCATACACAGAGCCAAACAGACAGACATACTCAGATACTGCGTCCAGGGTCATCACTGAGATGTGGAACAGGGTTTTGCTCAGCCCAGGCAGTAAGCAGTCAAGTTATGAGTTGTTGACTGCACTCACCACTTTTGCTGCCCAGTGTAGATGTCCTTGGTGTTCTGGATCAATCCTACTGATGATATTCCTTAATGCCACTGCCCCATTCCCAGCATCATTTCTGTCTGTCCTGGCCTCGTCTATCACTGATGTTTGCAGTCATTATAATGTTCTCTAATGCCTCTCTTCTTATTACAATACCAAAGAGCACTGTTTGTCTCCTCCTTATGTGTAATGCTCTACTTTTTTTTAGCCTTTTCGTTGTTAGTTACTCTGGCCATTCAAGGTATTCACAACAAATGTCTCAGAAACCACATCTTCATTGCCTCAAAACTCTTTCTAATTTATTCATTCACATTCCGTGATTCACTGCCATACAGTAGGACAGGTTCTATATATAACATACAATCAGTATATATGGACATAAATGAGAGTTAGACAGAGAGCAAGAGAGAGTCAGAGGATGTATGAATTAATGTTTGTGAATGGGTATGAGTGTGTGTGGGTGTGTTATTGAGTGGGTGTATGACTGTGTGTTTGTGTAATTGGTATATGATTGTATGTATGAACATGTGTATGTAGGAATGTATATATGTGTTTATGCATGTGTGAGTGTATGTATGTGTTTATGCATGAGTGAGTGAGTGTTAGAGTGGAAAGGGGGATGTTTTCTCTCTCTCTCTCTATCTTCTGCCTGACTGTCTCATAACATGGTAATATGCACCGTTTGTGTTCACAGCATTCATTTTACAATGTTTTTCTTTCCTTTTTTGAATGTAACATATACAATAGATAGTTTATGCACACAAAAAAAGAAGAGTTGTTAGAGGGGATGAATAAGATGGGCCTGCATGTACAATTTGTGACCCACTGAAAACAAAGTCTGTTCATTTGGTCTATATAACATTTCCATACTCTCCTTAACCACTAACAGGAAAAGCTATAGCTAAAGGCACATTCTGAAGAACTGAAATATATCAAAAATAATAACACAAATATTAAATAAACAACATTAAAAGTCATTGTCAAAGGGTTAAAAAAAAAGGTTGGTTGGTTGAGAATCCTTTGATGTTTAACTCTTAAATGTGATGCACTGGAATTCAGGTAATTTCACGGCTTCACTCTATCGGAGTAGCCAGTTGTGCGCCAACTCTCAGCCACCTCCTATCACATGCATAGTAGGTTACAGTGTTACTGTTCTTTGCTTCCCTCACGGGCTCTGGTAGCACACACAATTTCATTTCACTGAAGCCAATTTCAACAGCGCAACATATTTATTCATTACTGTGTTGAAATGAGTTAATCTAAAATGAAAGTGATGTTCAGAATACATATGGGCCAAATGGAACAGGCGGGGCTCAGCTGGAACAGTAGACAGAAGATCAAACTGTGTGAGCATCATTACTAATTCATACTGAGCCACAGTCTTGACGCAACTCAAATAATCACATTATGTCAATCACTAGTGGGTGATAACATCTTTATTATGCTGCAGTACAATTCTCATCTAATGACAGAGTATCGCAAGAGAGACATTCACAAAGACAGATGATTACTCCATCAGGACAAGACAAATCATCATTATGAGAGGAGAGAGTCTGGAGAATCCTGCAACAGGGAAGATTGATGTTATTAGAGACAGGTCGATAGATGGGTTGGCAGAGTGGAAATGAGTGACAATCAGTGTTGGAGCTTACGAAGAACTCAGAAGACAAATGTTTGTAGAGTTGCATGATCATCTGCCATGGCACATGCTGAAGATTACGATGACATGTGCCATGAATCCTTTTCAGGCGTAGCATTTCACCAACTGCAGAAATGTATAAGACAACTGTGGATGCAGGTGAAATACTCCAAGCTGACAATAGTTTCATTATGTCTTGTAACCAAGCTAGAGCTACGGAGTTTGTGCTCTGTGCGACACTTTCCACGCTGCGGAAAGAGACCGAGCCATATGGGATAAAACCTGGTGCAATGAAGTTGACCCTGTCGACTTTTAAGCAACCAAGCTACTGGATGAAGAGGCTGCAGTCCTGCATTATAATGACACATGAGACAATATTAGTCACTCTGGTTACAATGGACTGCAATTATGAAAATGAGAAGAAACATGACACCAAATACAGCAAATATACCTATACTTGGTTGATTCTGGGGCAGGAAGGCATGTCTGCATCACCAGGAGAGGCAGGAGGGCAGGGGTAGCTGACATCTCCAGCGGGCCCTAGAGGAGTTGTGGCAATCATCTGAAACCAACAGAAAGTTCAGGTAAGCTCACCCGAGGAAGGAAACCATGGTAGCACAATAGTTAGCACATTTGCTTGTCAGCTCAGTGGCCCTTCGTAGCAGGGATTTTTTCTCATTGACTTGGGCTCTCAGGTGACCCCAGACTAACATGGGTACCAGGAAATTTTCTGGGAAGTAAAGGTGGCCAGTGTGGTACTGACCACATCACCCATCGAGTGCCCACTGGTCTATAACAATATGGGACTAGCACCATGCACACAACGTGCCTCAACGCGTGGAACATTCCTTTAGCTCACTCTTTGTATGACTGCTGGCCTTTTGTTTGTTTCATCTCCACGATTTGTAAGTATCTACTGTTCCCTGGAAAATAAGACCGGGTCTTATATTAATTTTAGCTTTAAAAAAAATGCACTAGGTCTTACTTTCAGCAGATGTCTTATATATATATACTAGCTGACCCGGCCCGGCTTCGCCCAGTCCTTGGTGGGGAGCATCTCATTTAATTCATATAAGTAGTCATATAAGTTCCCGTTCCCGTTACCGACTGTCTGTCTGTCTGTCTGTCTATCTGTCTGTCTGACCCGGCCCGGCATTGCCCAGCTCCTGGTGTGGAGCATCTCATTTAATTCATATAAGTAGTCATATAAGTTCCCGTTCCCGACTGTCTATCTGTCTGTCTATCTGTTTGTCTATCTGTCTGCCTGACCCTGCCCGGTTTCGCCCAGTCCCTGGTGGGGAGCATCTCATTTAATTCATATAAGTAGTCATATAAGTTCCCGTTTCCGTTACCGACTGTCTGTCTGTCTGTCTGTCTGTCTGTCTGACCCGGCCCGGCTTCGCCCAGCCCCTGATGGGGAGCATCTCATTTAATTCATATGAGTAGTCATATAAGTTCCCGTTCCCGACTGTCTGTCTGTCTGTCTGTCTGTCTGTCTGTCTGTCTGTCTGTCTGTCTATCTGTCTGTCTGTCTGTCTGTCTGTCTAATCATTTATTGGTTGCAGTTAGAACAACCTTAGATAAACGAAGACCAACTTGGTAATATATTAACTTGGGTAAATGGAGCAGCGGCAGCAGCAGCAGAAGAAGAAGAAAAAGGAGGAGTAGGAGCTGGGAGGAGGAAGAGGGAGGAGGAGGGAGGAGGAGGAGAAAGAGAGAAGAGGAGGATGGAGGAGGGAGAGGGAGGAGGGGGAGGAGAAGAGGAAGAGGGTAGGAGGTGGAGGAGGGGAGAGGAGGAGGAGGAGGAGGAATATAACGCATATGCCTGTAGATTTAATAATGGCTGAGGTTGTTCCATGTCTTCTTAGAGTTGGCGACAGTGTAAAGAAATATAAAATCTTCAAACTTGATAGAGATAAGGTAACTATTATTTATTCATTCTTTAAGCAAAAAAAGATGAGTTACAATGTTATGCATTATGCATTATTTTTATGAAAACTTTGAAAATGCCTTACAGATTGTATCATTATTTATTATAACTCATATGCCGGTACATAACTATGGACAAAGAGTTTATAAATCTTTGAAAACGATGCCACAATATGACTATAAGTTATACAGAAAAGTTATGCCCCTTGAAATAACTTTTACAGAGTTAAGTCCCCTGAAATAGATGAAATTATAATGAAAAATGAAATAATTTTGGGTAAGCAGCCGATTTCATACTAAAAAAATATGACAGTGGGCTGCGCTGGAATGAAAGGAAGACGTGTAAAAAATTTCATCTCAATAGGATGGGCCGTTCGCGAGCGCATTAGGGACATATAGACAGACAGACGGACGGAGATCGCCTTTTATATATAAGATATACCCATCCATGTTGGGTTTTCCTCTTGTCCGCTTACTCGTTAGGCCTCCCTCCATATACATCTTTTCCAGACTCTACACGCCCAAAGTATTTCATTTCCCTCACTTTCGTTTGTCTTAATAACCACATTTCTTTGACAATGAATCCCTGTTGAACGGTTCAGTGTGTTCTCTATTTCGCCCATGCAGGAGGAGGAGAGGGAGGAGGAGGGAGGAGGAGGAGAGAGTAGGAGGAGGGAGGAGGCGGAGGGAGAAGGAAGAGGGAGGAGGAAGAGGGAGAAGGAGGAGGGAGAAGGAGGAGAAGGAGGGGGAGGAGGAGGGAAGAGGAGGAGGGGAGGAGGAGGAGGAATGTGAAGGGAGGAGGAGGGAGGAGGTAGAGGGAGGAGGAGGAGGAGGGAGGCGGAGAGAGGAGGGAGGAGGAGGAAGAGGGAGGAGGAGGAATGTGAAGGGAGGAGGGGGGAGGAGGTAGAGGGAGGAGGAGGGAGGAGGAGGGATTAGGAGGAGGAGGGATTAGGAGGAGGAGGGAGGAGTAGGGTGGAGGAGGAGGCGAGGAGGAGGGAGGAGGAAGAGGGAGGAGGAGGGAGAAGGAGGGAGGAGGAGAATGCAGGAGGAGAAGGGAGCAGGAGGAGGATAGGGAGGAGGAGGGAGAGGGAGGAGGAGGGAGGAGGAGGAGAGAGTAGGAGGAGGGAGGAGGCGGAGGGAGAAGGAAGAGGGAGGAGGAAGAGGGAGAAGGAGGAGGGAGAAGGAGGAGAAGGAAGAGGGAGGAGGAAGAGGGAGAAGGAGGAGGGAGAAGGAGGAGAAGGAGGGGGAGGAGGAGGAGGGAAGAGGAGGAGGGGAGGAGGAGGAGGGAGGAGGAGGAATGTGAAGGGAGGAGGAGGTAGAGGGAAGAGGAGGAGGAGGGAGGCGGAGAGAGGAGGAGGGAGGAGGAGGAAGAGGGAGGAGGAGGAATGTGAAGGGAGGAGGGGGGAGGAGGTAGAGGGAGGAGGAGGGAGGAGGAGGAGGGAGGAGGCAGAGAGGGAGGAGGAGGAAGGAGGAGGGGGAGGAGGGAAGAGGAGGGAGGAAGAAGGAGGAGGAGGGAGGAGGAGTGATGAGGAGGAGGGAGGAGGAGGAGGGAGGAGGAGGAGGGAGGAAGAAGGAGGAGGAGGGAGAAGGAGGGATGAGGAGGAGGAGGGAGGAGGAGGAAGAGGGAGGAGGAGGAATGTGAAGGGAGGAGGAGGTAGAGGGAGGAGGAGGAGGGAGGAGGAGAAGGGAGGAGGAGGGAGGAGGAGGGATGAGGAGGAGAGAGGAGGAGGAAGAGGGAGGAGGAGGAATGTGAAGGGAGGAGGAGGGAGGAGGTAGAGGGAGGAGGAGGGAGGAGGAGGAGGAGTGAGGAGGAGGAGAGGGAGGAGGAGGAAGGAGGAGGGGGAGGAGGGAGGAGGAGGAGGAGGGATAAGAAGGAAGGAGGAGGAGGAAGGAGGGAGAATGAGGAGGGGAGGAAGGAAAGAGGTGGAAGGGGAGGAGGAGGGAGGAGGAAAGAGGTAGGGGGAGGAGGAGGTAGAGGGAGGAGGAGGAGGAAGGAAAGGGAGGAGGAAGAGGAGGAGAAGGGAGGAGGAGGGTGGAGGGAGGAGGAGGAGGGAGGAGGTAGGAGGAGGAAGAGGGAAGAGGGAGAAGAAGGGAGAAGGAGGAGGGAGGATGATGAGGGAGAAGGAGGCAGGAGGAGGAGGAGGGAGGCAGGAGGAGGAGGGATGAGGAGGAGGAGAGGGAGGAGGAGGAAGGAGGAGGGGGAGGAGGAGGAAGGAGGGAGAATGAGGAGGGGAGGAAGGAAAGAGAGGTGGAAGGGGAGGAGGAGGGAGGAGGAAAGAGGTAGGGGGAGGAGGAGGTAGAGGGAGGAGGAGGAGGAAGGAAAGGGAGGAGGAAGAGGAGGAGAAGGGAGGAGGAGGGTGGAGGGAGGAGGAGGAGGGAGGAGGTAGGAGGAGGAAGAGGGAAGAGGGAGAAGAAGGGAGAAGGAGGAGGGAGGATGATGAGGGAGAAGGAGGCAGGAGGAGGAGGAGGGAGGCAGGAGGAGGAGGGATGAGGAGGGAGAGGGAGGAGGAGGGAAGATGAGGGAGGAGGGGGGAGGAGGCGGAGGGAGTAGGAGGGAGGAGGAGGGGAGAGGAAGAGGGAGAAGGAAGAGGGAGAAGGAGGAGCTAGGAGGGAGAGGGATGAGAGGGAGGAGGAAGAGGAGAAGGGTGGAGGGAGGAGGTAGAGGGAGGAGAAGAGAGGGGGAGAGAGTTCGCCATTCCGAATTCATACTCGTCTAGTTCTTCCCTTCTACACGACTGTAGATAACTTCCTTACACATAAAAAGATGAATTGTTATTGATATTGCCGTGGCATGGAGGAATATCAGCAGCAGAGTTGATCCAAAAAACCAAAGACTGAGATCTACGGAGAGCCATGAACGCCTACGCCAGCCGGCACGGCACTTGATGATGATGATTGCCGTGTGACGATTCTGTGTAGTCACGTCATTTTCTTCCCTTTCCCTAGCGTTTTGGTTCGGGGATTCTTTCACCATCATCATCATATATTTACGTACGTATTTTGGGAGGGGGAGGAGGGAGGAGGAGGAAGAAGAAAAAAAAACTATGACAGTTGACAGCTCTGGAATGAAAGGAAGGCGTGTAGAAAATTTCATCTCAATCGGATGGGCCGTTCGCGAACAAATAAAGGACATACATATTTACATACATACATATATACATACATATTTACATACATACACTTTGTTTTATAAATATAGATATATATATATATATATATATACATTTTTTTTTCAGATACAAAAATTTACATTTATTCATGTACAAAATTCTACATTTATTCAAATACAGTCATATCATCTTCTTATTTAACACGAGTGACATATTGAATTATGAACTAATTCCGTTCATTATCAAATGTTGACTGGTGGCGTCTATACTCCGACTGGCCATTTGGCAACAAGTCTCTCATTCTAGCTGACGATCTTAACTAGGGCTTATTTTAGAGGTAGGTCTTATATTAAAAGCATGCTGAAAAATCATGCTATGGCTTATTATAGGGGTAGGTCTTATTTTTGGGGAAACACGGTATTATTTCAACTGAATGAGGTAAATTCTGAAGACATGGCACTATATATATGACTCTTCACTTAAACTTCAAATAGAAGCCACCAAGTGTAAATTTGCCTCACAGATTTGTTAACCTGGGCTGGTCTCCTAGGTCGACCCAGTTTAAAATGGGTACCAGGAGATGTCTTAGGAAGTTGACGCTGCCAGCGTGATACTGACCACAACATCCCTTCATAGCCGATTGATTGATCTATACAAATATAGATATAGATATATCTAGGCACACCTTCTGGTCTAGAGAAAAAACAGTGGGGGATAAATTCTATGGACCACTGAGTGAACTAAAACAAGACAGTGAAGTTCATACAAGAGACAACATTACAAATATAAACAATTTCAAGTATATGAAAGAAGAAGAATCATGGATATGGCACCATATGTCTAATAAGCCTTCAGGTGTGTAAAAGGTCTTTTACTTGTTAATTTTTAATGAAACTTCAAACATGGCTTTTATCTAGACTATTCTATGCATTTTTACAATGAACTTATTGTGTTATTATCATCAATGTAACTTACAATGAACTTATTGTGTTATTATCATCAATGTAACCATCGTCAAACCAGTTCTCAAGAACTGTACATTGTTTAGAGTTCATATCTACATCCATACACCTTTGAGCATTATTGAGCTTGGGCCAGTATATCTTTATTAATTGACAGAACAGAAGACAATCCTATAAAACAGACACCGACTATTTTTTTTTTACTGCACACAGGACAGGTGCTTAATAATCTGTTGTGTTTGCTCATGAGCATGAGAGAGAGAGAGAGAGAGAGAGAGAGAGAGAGAGAGAGAGAGAGAGAGAGAGAGAGAGAGAGAGAGAGAGAGAGAGAGAGAGAAAGAGAGAGAGAGAGACAGACAGACAGACAGACAGACAGAGTAAGAAACACAGAGAGGAACATAATCTTCTCTGATTGTGTGCCAGTAAAGAACACAATCTTCCCTGATTTAGTGAAAATTAAAAACACAATCTTGTTTGATTGGGTACCAGTAAAGAACACAATCTTCTCTGACTGTGTGCCAGTAAAGAACACAATATTCCCTGACTGTGTGCCAGTAAAGAACACAATCTTCCCTGACTGTGTGCCAGTAAAGAACACAATCTTCCCTGACTGTGTGCCAGTAAAGAACACAATCTTCCCTGACTGTGTGCCAGTAAAGAACACAATCTTCTCTGACTGTGTGCCAGTAAAGAACACAATCTTCTCTGACTGTGTGCCAGTAAAGAACACAATCTTCTCTGACTGTGTGCCAGTAAAGAACACAATCTTCTCTGACTGTGTGCCAGTAAAGAACACAATCTTCTCTGACTGTGTGCCAGTAAAGAACACAATCTTCTCTGACTGTGTGCCAGTAAAGAACACAATCTTCTCTGACTGTGTGCCAGTAAAGAACACAATCTTCTCTGACTGTGTGCCAGTAAAGAACACAATCTTCTCTGACTGTGTGCCAGTAAAGAACACAATCTTCTCTGACTGTGTGCCAGTAAAGAACACAATCTTCTCTGACTGTGTGCCAGTAAAGAACACAATCTTCTCTGACTGTGTGCCAGTAAAGAACACAATCTTCTCTGACTGTGTGCCAGTAAAGAACACAATCTTCTCTGACTGTGTGCCAGTAAAGAACACAATCTTCTCTGACTGTGTGCCAGTAAAGAACACAATCTTCTCTGACTGTGTGCCAGTAAAGAACACAATCTTCTCTGTGTGCCAATAAAGAACACAGTCTTCTCTGATTTAGTGCAAGTGAATAACACAATCTTGTCTATAGCAGAATGTTTTTTTTCCATGATGCTATTGTCAGTACTTACACCTCTGCTGTAAAGTTGTTTCTTAAAATATTGACTTTTCCAAAAATTACACACGTAAAGTCTACACATCCCACCCAATGAACTACATTATTCAGAAATGCAGACTTACCTGAAAGTGCCGTGTGTTAGGGTCATAATGATAGTATGGGTAGGAAGGGGCCCAGGACATATGCCCATCTGTGTGCACATCGTCGTTCTCATCTCTGATTTCCACACGGCCAAACACACTCTCTTCATACGTTGGTGGAGCTAAGAATTTTAAAAAAAGAATTGAAGACAGAATGACAGGAGGGTGGTGCTCAAGACATGGATACATTCTTTCTAGAATTGTCTACTTTTTGTTTGTTTGTGTGTTCTTGTTCACTCGCTTTGAACCCAAGCTTAGTCCATACATGTGCTATTACGTCTAGTAGCTGCCACTACTGGGAAGTGCAATGGACTGATTTAGCGTGCGGATTAGTTTTTCTTATTACCAGTGCTCTTCACCATAAAGCGAATCCACTCCGATTTCTGAGGTACTTGTAATTTATGTCCCCTAGTCAAGGACACTACTGGGGAGTGCACTTGACTGATTTTGCGTGTGGATTAGTTTTTCTTATTACCAGTGTCCTTCGCCATCAGGTGAACCCACTCTGACTTCTGAGGTACTTATAAATTACATCCCCAAGTAAAGGAAAAAAAACTCTAGCTGACCAGTGTAGGAGTTGAACCTTCTACCTCAGCATCAGCTCACCGGAAGTTTAAGAGCGACCGCTTTTATTCATTCGGCCATCTTGGCCTCCATTTTCTTCTTCTTCTTCTTATAGTCCATGTTATGCAATGTTGGTGATCATGTCTGTCCACAACCTTCTGTCTCATGTGCTGCCAATAATTTCTGATACCGACATTCCTCCATGCCATGATGTTGTAACTGCCCAGCATCTTCTCTCTTGGGTCTCTCCCACCTCTCTGCCTCTCCAAGCTTCCCATTGTAATGACATACTACAACTTTCCCCTTCTCATGACATGCCCAAAGAATGTTGACTGTTTTCTTCTGATGTGAGTTAACTAGTTCTCTTTATGAGTTAACTTCTTTCAAGATATGTTCATGCCTCTTTTTATCCATCTAGTGGTCTCATCATTCATCTATTAAACCACATCTCCATAGGTTCCTCATAATGCCTCACTTTACTAATTTCCCATGATCCACTTCTGTACATGAGGATTGGCTCAATATATCTATTAAGAACTCTTTTCCCTGGAAGGTTAACCCAGTCAAAAAATGCCGAAAGGCACAAATATCGCAGTTCTGCTGTAAACAGGCACAACACAATTATGTCCAAAACAAGCGTTCCAGATGAATGAAGAACTTGTTTCTCACCTTCGTTGACAAAGATAAACTGCAAGGAATATTCTTCATCTTGTGAAATGCTGCTTATAATTGAGCCACTCTATATTTAACTTCCTTGATACATCTGTTGTTATTAAAGTACCCAAATAATTAAATACATTGACTTGTTTCATACTGATTCCATGCACTTTGATGCTGCATGTGGGTACACAATTTTCCTGTGTAATAATCATTACTTCTGTTTTTCTGTTATTCAAATTATGTGTGAACCTAAATAGTTGAAAATAAGCATACTGTGATGTTAAAGTGTGGTGTGTGTGTGCACATACAGAACTGTTTGATTTGTCCAGCCAACAGCAGTTTGAGCCTACAGAGTAATTAAACACAGGACATTCACAGAAGTAGGTTGGTACACCACTAGTCTTCTTGATGATGCTAGGTTTAAATGCTATAATAATAATGTTTTGCGTATCCTTTTACAGGACTTAGCTGTCAACAGCAGCATCTTTCAGCTGTCTGTTGATCTCTTGGCAAGATTACGCTCAGTAGTTTGCCATTGCTTTCTGAGCGGC
This sequence comes from Cepaea hortensis, assembly GCA_963921405.1. Taxonomy (NCBI): domain Eukaryota; kingdom Metazoa; phylum Mollusca; class Gastropoda; order Stylommatophora; family Helicidae; genus Cepaea; species Cepaea hortensis. The sequence continues at coordinate 77,313,760 of OY992889.1, read as the reverse complement.
CGGCTCAGTATCCGCAAGTCACGAGCGGGGGTCGAACCACCTCAGTTCTCGCTCCGCTGCGAGACTCTGCGTGATAAACGGGATTACAGAGAGAAAGTGTTGTAACCCCACAGCCAGAGAGACCGGCAGGTTTAAATGCTACAGAAGTAAAAATAAATATAGGCTGGCACATCATCATCAAGTGCCTTGAAGTCTGGTATGGGCGTTTATGTTGCTCCACATCTTGCGATTGTCAATGGCATGTATCAATTTGTGTGCTGACACCTATTGTGGGATGTCAAGTATTTTCTCTTATTGTCTTCCTCTCTCGCTTTCAACAAAGCTTTCCAATTGTTACAATATGTTCAATTTTTTTTTTGGTCATTCTTTCTCTATCTATGCACTCACACACACACACACACTCACATATATAATACATTTATCTAACAATGGCAAATGAAATGAGAATGATAATACCAGAATAATGTAATAGAAGGCAAGAGTGAAGTACATAATGCAAGAAATAATGAGAGGAAAAAATCAATAAAAACTGAACAAGCATTAGTTACAATTAAAAAAATGGAATAAATAACAAATAAAAACACAATCAAAGTGAAATAAAAAAGTCAACAAGATGGACACCACCACAGACACAAACCACAGAGTCTGCACTTACGCTCCTGGTAAGGTGGAGGCTCGGCATCCAGCGGCGGAGCTGTGGGACAAATTGGCAGATCCATTGCAATATCACTGAAAGATGGAGGTGAGCTCAGGGGAGTTTGTAGAGGAATAGTTCCCACGATGATTTCTTTTTCTATCTTCAGAGATGACCATCTGAGCTGGGGTTGCATCTAGAAGAAACAAGTACTTGCTGAATGAGTATGGTAAAACTGCCAACGGAGTGTGACACCGAAATATTAAGCTTTCACTCATGGCATGAGGAGGCTGTGGTGATCAGTTCCATTCCTCAACACTTTTGACTGACATAAAAATCTCTAGTTTAACTAGACTGGATTCTGTGGCAAAGGGGTTACGGCACAAAGCACAAACTAGTAGCTCTGGCAATGACCCCCAAGAATCTTCGAGAAACTTGCATTCTTTAACTGAAAGACAATGAGATACCTCCTTGACTTCCTGACCATGAACCACAGGATCAAGATCTGGAGAGCTCGTGCAAACTTAAAAATAAGTGCAGATGAGCAGCACACTCTGCATGAAGATATATTCAGAGAAAAGGGTGACAGGCTAAAGAGGGGCAAATCATGGATGGGTCAGACGGAAGATGTCATCAGACAGGTCTGCAGTCTCACCAGTATCAACCCTGGCAAGGAATGGGTTCTCCTGCATTATCACACCTGACAGACGGTGTAGAGAACAGAACTCTGCTGCTGTCAATGCAGAGGTCAATGCTCATTCATGAACACTCAGACAACCCCGAAGTGCTCATCTATACAGATGGATCTGTTGTAAAGCAGCAGAGAAGTGCTTGGGCATTTACAGCCCGTTCAGCGGGCCGAACTGTTCAAGAATCCAGTGGTGCCCACTCCATGACCACGAGCAGCATGACGATGGAGGTGATGGCAGTAACATAGGCTTTCATATGGCTAGAATCACAGCATTATACCAACGTGTGTGTACTAAGTGATTCAATGACCATTATTCGGAAGGTCGATGCAGGATCTGTACATAGACAGTGGACTGATTCGCTGCGGAAGTCCGTTGTCCGTAAAGTCACCTTCATCTTCGTCCCGGGACATGTGGGAGTCGAAGGAAATGAACGAGCTGATAAACTGGCTGGCTCTGCATCCCCTGCAGATGGCCAGTCCATGGATCGCGCCAATGTTATTAACATCCTTAAAGAGATGTCGAGAACAGAGGACTCTGACATCAGTGAATCCATGTCGTCCAAGATGAGAGACTTGGGGAGTAAGAATTGGCATGGCCAGACACAAGAGGTACATCGGGAAAATGAGGTGCCTCGTCAACCAACACAGAACTGGTATTATTAGCCGCCGGACGCTGATGCATATGCTGGGGCGAAGATCTGAGCGCCTATGGACCCGTCCGGAGTGCAATTACGACACCCCAACTGATAACTGAAAGACAGCCCGAAATTGAAACTACAACCTATGGAGTGCGGGGCAGGAAACTTAATCACTTCACAGCGCAGACACCCTTATAAAATACAAAAATCTATACAATTAAGATACAGTGCATCATATACTACTTGTTTTATATATATATATATATATATATATATATATATATATATATATATATATATATATATATATATATATATATAAACATAATCATCACAATCATATGCCCAGCATAGGTATTCAAGTTATCTTTACATATTTGGGGCTTGATGTTCTAGATCAATTCTATTGATGGAATTCCTCAGTGCCATCGTCTTCTAAGACCATCTAGCAGAACTTCATCTCAGTCCATCTCTGCATCTTCTAACGCTGATCTTTCCAGTCGTAACAATATATTCCAAGGCTTCTCTTTTCACTACTTTGCCAAAGAACATAGTTTGTCGCCTTGTTATAACTGTATATTTTCCAGGCAATAGTTGTTAATTATTATGGCAGTTAGGTATGCAAAACATATGTCTTAGAAACTAAATTTCCACTGTCCCCAGGCTCTTTCTAATTTGTAATGGAAATAAAGGTTTGGAGCCTAGGAGGACAGCAGAAGGACAATACAATCTTGCAGTCCAATCCAAACTGTTTAACTGCAATGGAGTTGTGGACCAGAGCTGGTGAAACTGGTGTTAAAAAAACGTCACAAGTTTTTTTTTCAGCTTGAACTTCATAAGAAGTTCAGGATTCAGGCTAACATCCTGTGCCTTCAGCCATTGCTCTCATGATTTGGGTAAAGGACTTTGCAGAGATTGGCTTTGCACTGAAGAAAAGAGGTGACGAAGGTGGTGAAAACTGTACACCGGTCATACAGAGACCTAAAGAAACATACAGCACAGAAGCAATCAGCAGGAGACAGATGCCTCTGATGAACATGAGTGGGTGGTCATGGCTTGATAACCTATACAGACTGGCTGAGTGTCAACAGACAATGAGAAATGCTATCTTCAGGTTTTTTCACAACTTTGTCTCCAGATTGTTTGGTGGTTACTCATTTGCTCTGATGTATACTTTCTGTTTATCATAATCAAGTGCTATCTCCACCTTGAAGGTCAGATTGTAATGAGTCGCCACCACTTTCAATCTTGCATCTCTATGGTATACTTATACAGAATTCACCCAATCCAACTAATGAAGTTGTTCACCCACATGAATGTTGTCTTCCTCTATCACATTTGTCATCCATTCTTCCTCCACAAGGGACCAAACTTCTTTATATGCTTGAAGCATCCCCCTGAGCACTGGGCTTGAGCCTGTCTGACCACAAGACCTCATGGGGTCTCTAGGGTGAAGTGATAAAGTCACCTGCCTTGTACTCACAAGGAATTTGGTTTATTTTTGGACTCCGTCATTCAGTTTGTGAAAGAACATTTTTCAGAGAAACTCAGGGTGTCGTCACCAGAGCTAGGGAGTTTGTGCTCTGGGAGACACTTCTGGCAGTCAGTCAGTTGCTCTGTGGAGAGACTAAGCGAGATAGGAAAAACCCGGTGCAAATGAAGTTAATCCCCTTTCCTTTTAAATATTTTAGCCCACAATAAACTAGGTGAGATGGCCAGCTCCTTTCCTCGGCTCAGACGATTCCCAGCACATTCTCAAACTTGTCTGGTATCCATTTTTTACAAGAATGGGTCAACTCTGGTGATCGAGTGAGATGGCAGAACATGACCACCCATGCTTATTTATCAGCATGGCACATGATGGATGAATGGGTCAACCCCAAACCCATGATGTTCAGTATAAACAATATTGCCTCTGCTGTGGGCTGAACCTGGACCATTGTCTTGGCATGTAAGTGCACTAACCATCTTGGCTCCTCATACCCTCATAAGTTAGTTAGTTGCATATCCTTTACAGGATATTCTTTACAGTCAACACCAGAGTTTTTTTTTGGCTGTTTGTGATTTCTTGGCAAGTTTACCTTCAGTAGTTTGCCATTGCTTTCTGAATGACTGGAACACATACCATTGTATGGAAACCAGCAAAAGGCTTCCAAATCACCCGCAGCTATTCCAAACACAGAAGTCAATGTATTTAATTACAAATTGCATTCGTAACCCTTTCACCACAAAACTGGCATACTTTCATAAGCAGAACGAAAAACTAAATAAAGAACCATCTAAAACAACCATAAAAATAGTGAGACTCACATGAACCATGTATGAGACATCAATAATACCACATCCATCTAAAACAAGAAAAATAACGAGACTCACATGAACCATGTATGAGACATCAATAATACCACATTCATCTAAAACAAGAAAAATCATGAGACTCATATGAACCATGTATGAGACATCAATAATACCACATCCATCTAAAACAAGAAAAATAACGAGACTCACATGAACCATGTATGAGACATCAATAATACCACATTCATCTAAAACAAGAAAAATCATGAGACTCATATGAACCATGTATGAGACATCAATAATACCACATCCACCTAAAACAAGAAAAATCATGAGACTCACATGAACCATGTATGAGACATCAATAATACCACATCCATCTAATCGTGAAGGTGGCAAGGCAGGAATACACACTGACCGACTCAGATGGCCTTCTGAGTGTCTTTTTACATAAAAATGTCCAGTAAACAGTGGGTAATTGTCTATCTTTACATGAAACTTTGGGTGTCCGGATGAAAATATACTGTCTGAATAACCCGTGTACTTGACAATCTGTGAAAGAAACAATTTAATCACATTTTTATTGTTCTTCTTCTTCTCTTCTTCGGTTTACATCAGTGAAGTATTGGGGGAGATGTCAAGATCTTTTATGCACTCTTTCTAATGCTCATTGTACGCTGGTATTCATTTCTCTAATGTTGCCTTCATATCATCACTCCATCTTTTTCGTGGTCTTCCCCTTGCTCTGTATCCATTATATTTCTTCAACGTGGCAGATGGTACTAGGGTATTCTTGTGAGGTGGCCAAACCATTTAATCTTTGTTTTTTAATGTTAACTTTCTTAAATGTGTATTAATTTCTTCTTGTTCTTCTTCTGCCTATATCTTCTCTCCCAAAGAAGCAAAGAATTCAAATCACCTCCCACCAAGCCTCCATATCCTTTGCCATTTCTTCTAGTTATTTTCATGTATTCTTCATATCCTAAGGAAAAAGACTTCTTTCATTTAGGTTTCATTGAATCATGTTTTTCTATTCTTTTCTAAGACTTGCTCATGGCTGGATGTAATTTCTCAACTAGGGGGTTTCTACAGCATGAAGTAGTGAGGAAGAAAGAAAGAAGAAAAAAAAGAATGACAGTTAGAAGGAAAGTGAGAAAGAAAGAAAAATGAAAGAAAGAAAGAATGAAAGAAAGAAAGAAAAAAAGAAAGAAAGAAAGTGAGAATGAATGAATCAATGAAAGAAAGAAAGAAAGAAAGAAAAAGAAAGAAAGAAATAAAGAAAGAAAAAGAAAGAAAGAAAGAAAGAAAGAAAGAAAGAAAGAAAGAAAGAAAGAAAGAAAGTGAGAATGAATGAATGAAAGAAAGAAAGAAAGAAAGAAAGAAAGAAAGAAAGAAAGAAAGAAAGAAAGAAAGAAAGAAAGAAAGAAAGAAAGAAAGAAAGTGTGAACCAACATAACAACCTGTCGTAGCTCCACCTCGAGTCCTGTCACTTCGCTGTCTGACTCATTCTCAATATCCACTGTGAAGTTGAGAGGCTCACCAGGGACATAACCCGTTTTGTTCAGAGTCATCCTTGCCTGGATTTTACCAGAGGAACAGCAACACCCCTCCACAGTCTCTTCCTGCTCCCCCCACACTGGCATCTGAAAAAATAATTATGTGACAAACATTGAAATAACTTTTGTAATTTGTAAATACTAGTGCTCAAAAGCCGGCTTCGTGGCTTAGAGGTTATGACTTTTCTCCGTAATCTCGTATACTCTCGTCGGTAATGTGATGACAGTGAGAATCAGCAGTGGTTCGAATCGCATCGGTAACTTACGGGGTATGTGAGCCGGCTGCTCAGAAAGCAATGGCAAACTACTGAGCGTAATCTTGCCAAGAAATCAACATACAGCTGAAAGATGCTGGTGTTGACAGCGATGTCCTGTAAAGGATATGCAAAAAAAAACAAAAGTGCTCAAAACGATTCTGGATCCTTTACCAGTTTCCCTGTCCCATGCATTTTCATATCTTGTGTGTCTTTTTGTGTGCGTTCGCTTTGAATTCAAGCATAGCTCATACACGCTAATTCTAGTAACACTAGACTGAATTTTGTGTGTGGATTAACTTTCCCTATTACCAGTGTCCCTAGCCATCAGGCAGACCCACTCTGACTTCAGGGGTACTTGGAATTTACATCCCCAAATCAAGAACGAGAAATCAACATTTTAGTGTAGGTCAGCATGGTCGAATAGATAAGAACATGTGTTCTTAAACACCTGGTGTGCTGATGACGAGGTCAGGGGTTCAACACCTACACTGGACAGTTGGACTAAAATTTTGACCTATCGTCCTTGACTTGGGGACGTAAATTACAAGTACCTCTGAAGTTGAGTGGTTTTGCCAAATGGCGAGGGACACTGTTAATAGGTAAAGCTAACCCACACACAAAATTCAGTCCAGCACTACTAGAAGTTGTGTGTATGGACTACGCTTGAGTTCAAAGTGAGGAAACAAAAAAAAAACAACACATTTTAGTCCAACAGGCCGGTGTAGGGGTTGAATCCCCTACCTCAGCATCAGCACACCTGATGTTTAAAAACTAGTGCTCTTATCCATTCAGTCACGCTGACCTCCTCCTGGGTGTCTTTAATGTCCTTTCTCCCCCGTCGTGTTGGCTGACCACTGCCTCTTCTTCCATAAACCATGTCTTCCATTGCTGTTCTTTCTAAACCACAGTAAAGTTTCATATGGCAACATTATTTCAGTTCCCAAGACATGACACTGTTTATGAAAGCAGCAAGTGAAATGGTTTGGCCATATAACTGGGCTACCAACTGACAGTATACCACAACAAGCAATGCTGTGCACACCAAATGGAACCAGAAGAAGAGGCCAACCATGTAAACAAAGAACAGAGGGAATAGCAAAGTCCATGGGATTCTTGATGTATGAAGAGCATAAACAGGCACTCTTCGGCTGCTTATGCTACACCTTGACACTGCAAGGTACAAGATTAACAAGATAAGATCATGAGGATGCATTTATGAGTCAATTTTCTTCTTCTAGATCCAGTTTTCTCAATCTGCAACATTAAGTTCAAAAGCCTCAACTATCTTACTTAGTGACTATAAAATGGTCCATGATTCACACCCACGTTGCCATAAGAGAGCTGCATGTTTGCAAAATGTTTACTTGTGTTTGTTGGTGTGCCATAGGCTGTTAACCCTTTACAGGGTGGAACGGCCATTTCCGTCCAAAACGAGCGAAACGTCCTAAAACGCCAGATACTATTATGCATTGTAAAAACACGATCTCTCGGCTTTCCGACACTTCCGACGGCTACTTTCGCTTTCGCCGATAGCTTGACAACATGGCCGCCATTTGTAAACGCGCTACTATGAATTTGAACGGACTTTTACGGACTTTTTTTGATAGTTTTCGGGGGGTTTTTACGCTGTTTTTCAAAACAGATTTCGGCGATTCTTCAAGTGATAGCCGAGATTTCGCTAGGTTCAATTTAAGTGACATTAAAGGGCACGCAGTTGACTATTAATCGGAGCTAGATATCAGTGCAAAGCATTACTTTGCATTAGCAGTCGGAGTCGGACTTTAAAGAAAGTGATTATGATTCTGAAAATGTATTTGTAAATTGCTGTATAGATGACGAAAAATCACAAACAACATGCTGTATTTCGTAAATATATGTGTTCATATATGGATTACCGACAACAATCACGTGAGTAACATATTCTGCATGCTTTTCCCTTCATTATGGTGTTTATTTAACTAAAATCGGTTGACTAACACCTTATTTGTGATGTTTTTACTAACGCGACCCAAAATTTTACCGAACCTGAAAAAATCTTCCCCGTTCAGGGCTAAAAAATGGACAAGTATCTGCCCTGTAAAGGGTTAATGCTGTTTACCCACTGCATCACTAGGACTGTCTCTTGACTTCTCTTGAACAGTCCAGTTCCCAAAGTTAGAGATTACAGAGCCAAGGTATTCAAACTTTGTGACATTTTCAAGGATAAAGGGCGAAAGAAGAAACTACATTTGAACAAAGAAGACACAAACAACAGATTACAAAATTTACTGCCTGGCTTATTTCGCTGTATCTTGTCAGGAAGTGAATAGATAAATTCATGGTCGGCTGAAATAGCTAACGCTCAGTCATTCATAATGCTACAGTGGAGTAGTATCCTTGACAATGTGTGTTTGGTATTCAGCCAAAAGAATTCATCTATTCATTTCATATTATATTTAATTATGTAGTACGCATCTGACAAGATGCAGTGACAAATACCAGGCAATAAATTATGCAACCCTTTTTTTTGGCCTTCTTTGTTCAAATTTACAACAGGAAAAGATTGGTTTGCACCTCTAATATTATATCCCTCATAGTAGGTCAGCATGGCCGAATGGATAAAAGTGCGTGTTCTTAAACATCTGGTGTACTAATGCCGAGGTAAGGGGTCCAACCCCTACACCGGACAGTTGGACTAAAATGTTGACCTGGGGACGTAAATTACAAGTACCCCTGAAGTCGGAGTGGGTTCACCTGATGACGAGGGACACTGTTAATAGGTAAAGCTAATTCACAGGCAAAATTAAGTCCAGCACTAATAGGAGTAGTGTGTATGGACTACTACGCTTGAGTTCAAAGCGAGTGAGCATCAAAATAAATCCCTGATATATTTTATTGTATGTCAAAGCTATTTTAATTTTATCACTTACAACTACAATTAGACTTAGCGTGAGAATGTATACAAAAGCACTCAGCAAATAATCATCGAAATAGAAATGAATGAAAATTGCTGACTCACCCCAGCTGTTGGCTCGGCATTCAAGTCCAGGTGATGAATCACGGTAAAGGCTCGTTTTGTATGCTCATCAAATTTCCATGGCCTATTGATGGTGGCTTTGCAAAAGTAACGTACATATCCTCTGCGCCCCTCAAAAGATGATGGCAAGCTTGGGTTCAAGTGAAGACTGAATGGGTAGGAATGAAAGCCAGCCGGATGCTCTACACTGTTTTGTCCTGAAAGAAGGAAAAACATGCCATGGAATGTTGACAATTATTTATATCTTTCCCAAACAGTTCTGATTTAGAGAGAGTCTCCGTGGCGAAGTGGTCAAGCTGTCTGATTCAGGCTCATAAGGTTGTGGGTTCGATTCCGGGCCGCAACCTTCGGTTTACGAGTGCATTTTTTTTAGACTCCTGGGGGTCGAAGCTGGAGCTATGGAGTTTGTGCTTTGTGCGACGCTTTCAGCAGTTCACTGCGGAAAGAGACCGAGCCATATGGGATAAAACCCGGTGCAATGAAGTCAACACTGTCGACTTTTTTTAAGGGACTTTTTTTTAAAGAGAGGAGTGAGCAAAAGGTAAAAGGATGGATGATGATAGATACTAGCATTGCAGTTTGAAGTGTTAGGATAGAGGTCAGCATGGCTGAATGGATAAGAATACATGTTCGTGTGCTGATGCCGAGGTAAAGGGTTCAACCCCAGTACCGGATAATTGGACTAAAATATTGACTTCTCGTCCTTGATTTGGGGACGTAAATTACAAGTACCTCTGAAGTCGGAGTGGATTCGCCTGTTGGCAAGGGACACTGGTAATAGTCCAGCGCTATTAGAAGTAGTGTGTATGGACTACACTTGAGCTCAAAACAAGCGAACACCAACAAAAAACTGCATTAGGATGCCACATATTATAGCATGAGGTGGGGTGGCCAGTTGCCTTCCTCACCATCTGCCCTTCCCAGACAATTCCCGGTAAATGTAGAAATGTATCTGGTATACATTTATGAAACCTTCTTGGTCAGAACAAAAATAATCCTACCCCTGATGGGGATTGAACTTGGACCACTGTCTTAATCAGCAGTGCACTAACCACTATGCCACAACAGCTCCTGAGAAGTGGATGTCCATGCAGTTAGGACATGGGTCTGTGAAATAAGGAACAGGCACTAACTTCTGCTGTGGTGACTATTCAATTGTATCTAAAAAATACAATCTAGTATATCTGCAGGACGTGATCAATCCTTGGCTGAGCTATGTACCAGAGCATCATGTGTCAGCTCTGCATTTATGGAAGTCTCGTGGATGGAGGAGAACGCACATGTTCAGCCCCTGCCAGTATATATCTGGCTGTTCTAGATGGGCCTATTGTGGGAGGAAGGGGGAAGAATCTGCCTGTAGTTGGAAGGACAAAGATGACATCAGCACTCTGAGGCCTTGGAATATCCCATGAAACTACCTGGGAAGACTAACCTGATAAACTAATGCAGAGAAGTAGGATATGTCAGCTGAAAGGCATAAATATTGCAGCTCTGCTGTAAACAGGCACAAAGCAATTACATCCAAGACCAAACACCTCAGATGAACAAATAAGAAGAAGAAATCTAGCCTGTGCACTACATGGAGATGTGGAGGCAATGGGGATAGTGCTGACCCAGTGTTCCCGAGTATGGTTCCTTGTCTTATCAGGATTTTTAGGCTATCACATGGCTTCCGCCTCAATTCAGCTTAATAAAATAGGCACATGGAAATTTTCTTGGAGGCGAGGCAGTCAGAATTACACTTGCCACATTATTCATCAAGAGTTATTTTCTAATACAAATATGAGCATAGCCACTGTAGCAGTGGGGAGATGCTCACCTCCTGGCCCTGTGGTCATGGATTTGATTCCACATTGGGCAAATGCTAAAAACTGACCTGGGCTCTCAGGGGGCCAGTCTAAAATGAGTACCAGGAAATGTCTAGGAAAGTAAGTACCAGGAAATGACTAGGTAAGTAAGTACCAGGAAATGTCTAGGAAAGTAAGTACCAGGAAATGTCTAGGAAAGTAAGTACCAGGAAATGTCTAGGAAAGTAAGTACCAGGAAATGTCTAGGAAAGTAAGTACCAGGAAATGTCTAGGAAAGTAAGTACCAGGAAATGACTAGGTAAGTAAGTACCTGGAAATGTCTAGGAAAGTAAGTACCAGGAAATGTCTAGGAAAGTAAGTACCAGGAAATGTCTAGGAAAGTAAGTACCAGGAAATGTCTAGGAAAGTAAGTACCAGGAAATGTCTAGGAAAGTAAGTACCAGGAAATGTCTAGGAAAGTAAGTACCAGGAAATGTCTAGGAAAGTAAGTACCAGGAAATGTCTTGGAAAGTAAGTACCAGGAAATGTCTAGGAAAGTAAGTACTAGGAAATGTCTAGGAAAGTAAGTACCAGGAAATGTCTAGGAAAGTAAGTACCAGGAAATGTCTAGGAAAGTAAGTACCAGGAAATGTCTTGGAAAGTAAGTACCAGGAAATGTCTAGGAAAGTAAGTACCAGGAAATGTCTAGGAAAGTAAGTACCAGGAAATGTCTAGGAAAGTAAGTACCAGGAAATGTCTAGGTAAGTAAGTACCAGGAAATGTCTAGGAAAGTAAATACAAGGAAATGTCTTGGGAAGTAAGTACCAGGAAATGTCTAGGAAGGTAAGTACCAGGAAATGTCTTGAGAAGTAAGTACCAGGAAATGTCTAGGAAGGTAAGTACCAGGAAATGTCTTGAGAAGTAAGTACCAGGAAATGTCTAGGAAGGTAAGTACCAGGAAATGTCTTGAGAAGTACCAGGAAATGTCTTGGGAAGTAAGTACCAGGAAATGTCTTGGGAAGTAAGTACCAGGAAATGTCTTGGGAAGTAAAAACGGCTGGCACAATACTAACCACATCACCCACTGCATGCCCATTGGTCTACACAAATATGGACCTGACACTGTGCTCCTTATCTACTACGCTAACATGCCAGCTAGAGTGCAACAAGTATGGCATTAAACAAACTCCAAAACTTCAGGGCATCAATCCAAAAATAACGTTTAAGATAACTAGTACAACACACTCATAGGTAATTATCACATGTGTGAACACACACACACACTCATAGGTAATTATCACATGTGTGAACACACACACACACTCATAGGTAATTATCACATGTGTGAACATACACACACACTCATAGGTAATTATCACATGTGTGAACATACACACACACTCATAGGTAATTATCACATGTGTGAACATACACACACACTCATAGGTAATTATCACATGTGTGAACACACACACACATTCCAACGTGTGACCCCAATATTATATCAGAGATAAACATCATCTGACCTGGGTCTGGCCCTCTTCTCACCAACAACACAGGCTGCCTTAACTCTAGGCTTCTACTCATTGCTGGAACCACTCATGCATGATTCACATGTCAGCACTGATAAACATGTCAACATAGATCCACTTGTAACACCATCTAATAAACTATCTTTTTCTTCTGCTGTTGCCTTTCAGTTCATGACATAGCACAGCCCCTCAACCATCTCACAACACACCCTTGGTAGACGTATTCATGACATAGCACAGCCCCTCAACCATCTCACAACACACCCTGGGTAGACGTATTCATGACTTTAAACATTAAAGCCACAAACAATATGTTGCAAGATTTATTGCCTGGCATATTTCCCTGCATCTCATCAGGCACATACTGCAAATTTATATATCAAATGAAGTGAATAAATTAATAATACCATGCCAGTAAACAATAGCAACAACTAAGCCAGTAAACCAGTGCAACAACCATGCCAGTAAACCAGTGCAACCAACCCCTGTGCCAGTAAACCAGTGCAACCACTGTGCTGGTAAACCAGTACATTAGCTGAGAATAACATATACACAAGTACAAACAACAGCATCTTACCTGTACCATACAGAGTAACTATATGATTGATATAGTTCTCTGTGCCTCTGTAGTCTGTCTTGCTACGACCCTGCTTCACCTCCCAGTGTGACTTTGCCCGACCTTCAAAGTACAGCTGTATACCTAGAAGAAAGCAGAAGAATGTGCGAAATTTCTGTGGTGCTATAAATACAGTAAACGTAGATATAGAAAAAACTCAATACTGCTAGATTTTATAACCAAATAATAAACAGCCAATGTCCATTAGATTACCACAGGGTATTGTAACTGGTCCTTGACTTATTTTAAATACTGACTCAACTGTAAGCTACTGAACTAACCAACTGTGATTCAAAATGTCAGTTCAAATATGTCACTTAATATCAAGTTATTCGGTCTGAATACTGGTATGAAGTTTCTGACCACATCACTCCTTCAATTGAGATTTGTGATATCTTCATATATGTATTCTTCGGAACATGTGATGGTTTCTCCTTACTTTCAACAAGTAACAATAAGATCACTTCTTCTGCTTCTTCTTTCATCTCTGTAAGGAACAGGGGTTCTAACAAACCTACACAACCCCTTTGTAGACTTGTCCACAACAGATTGAATTTTGCAGCTAAGCTAAGCTTTATATGCAATTAGGTAGCCAGTCCCACACCAACCCCTCTCAGTTGCCTCTTATGACATGCATGGCAGGTTACAGTGCTACTTACTATTTTTTGCTTCCTGTATGGGCTGCATTAACACACTGGTGTAAGATAATTTACATTTTACAAATGCTTACTTCTCATCTTCATTGCCTTGGTCAACTTGACAACCACATGGCCGCTAACATTGTCTCCCGTACAGAATACACCTCGAGGATTGTCAAAACGGATTTCAAACTCATCCAACTTCATGATGAATCGCTAGGCCAAAACAAACCTGCTGGACATAGAACAAATATGGTTTACGTTAGTATGCCAAGAATCACCTTTATTTCACACAGATACCTCCATAAGTACCAGTTTCCTCCGAAAGATAACACCAGGAGAATCTCAATACAGCGCAAAAATTCTGTGGCAAAGCTGAGAATCCAAATGTATGTATATCAGCATCATAAATTCTGTGGCAAAGCTGAGAATCCAAATGTATGTATATCAGCATCACAAATTCTGTGGCAAAGCTGAGAATCCAAATGTATGTATATTAGCATCACAAATTCTGTGGCAAAGCTGAGAATTCAAATGTATGTATAATAGCATCATAAATTCTGTGGCAAAGCTGAGAATCCAAATGTATGTATATCAGCATCACAAATTCTGTGGCAAAGCTGAGAATCCAAATGTATGTATATCAGCATCACAAATTCTGTGGCAAAGCTGAGAATCCAAATGTATGTATATTAGCATCACAAATTCTGTGGCAAAGCTGAGAATCCAAATGTATGTATGTATCAGCATCATAAATTCTGTGGCAAAGCTGAGAATCCAAATGTATGTATATCAGCATCATAAATTATGTCGCAAAGTTGAGAATCCAAATGTATGTATATCAGCATCACAAATTCTGTGACAAAACTGTGAATCCAAATGTATGTATATCAGCATCACAATTTTTCTGGCAAAAGCTGAGGATCCAAATGTATGTATATCAGCATCACAAATTCTGTGACAAAGCTGTGAATCCAAATGTATGTATATCAGCATCACATTTTTTCTGGCAAAGCTGAGGATCCAAATGTATGTACATCAGCACTACAATTGTTGTGGGCAGGTTTTCTATTTTAAAATTTAGTCTGGGATATGGCCCATCCAATCTACTCTTTCACAATTTCCAGACGACAAGGATTTTTACTTTCTGTAACTTATACAGGGTTTTTCAAGATTTTCCCCTTATTCGAGAAGGCTATATGTTTATCCACTAACTCGGGATAAGTAGCGGGCAGCATGACATCTAGGATTATTTTGTTTTTATACGTCCACATCTTGATTTGTACACAGTCTACTCAAGCCTGAGGCGGACATCGTATCTCTAAGCCTCCCCACTTCCTATGGTATTAGTAATGGTATACTTACTGGGTAGCAAGAGAAGACAACTACTTCCCTCCACTAGCCTGCGGAACATGCGTAAGCAAGAACAAGTACCTGTTTAACCCCCATAATCAGGGTAACTTGAAACCATTTAAGCACTGGTGGATTGAGCTTGAGAGTCAGTGACACTGGTTTACACACATTTTGATGCCTTAAATTGTATAGCTGTTTTGGGGTAATTTTATGTTGTTCATTTAAAAAATGTAATCATATTTTTTCTCAGCTTTAGTTTAAAATGTATTAAAACTTTATCACTAGCATGTTTTAAATCTAAAGTCAACACATACAAAGCTTCTTTTCGAGGACTTCCTGGAATGTGATATGCCCAGACAGTCGCACTTTAAGGGTCCAAAAGTAATCTGCCATCATGTGGGCATCCCAAAGTCCCTGGTATCTCTGTTCCATTGTTTTTATTATTCTTCTTCTTCTTCAGCGTTCCGAGCCATTGAGGTTCTTTGCTGCAGATACAATCCGTCTCCATTCATCTCTCTGGTTGCCCTTCTCTTGCCAGTCATTGATTCCAAGTGCTTGTAGGTCTGTATATATATATATTATCTCTCCACCGTCTTCTTGGTCTACCTCGGGGTCTACGGTCATTTATTTCCTGAGTGTAAGCGAGTTTTGTTTCTCTATTATCTTCAATTCTTTCTATATGCCCCAGCCATTGTAGTCTATTAGCCTTCATGATACCAGTGATTAGTGGGGACTTAAAACAGATCATAAATGTCTTTGTTACTTCTTCTTTTCCACTCTCCACTTTGTGTATCCCTAATGGGTCCAAAGATGCGTCTTAAAACTTTGTTCTCAAAGGTTTGTAGCAAGGCTTCGTCTCCTTTCGTTGTACTCCAGGTTTCAGAGCCATACAGCCCAACTGGTCTGATCAGTGTTTTGTATATTGTGATTTTTATGTTACGAGATAGCGCATTTGATTTTAGTAGATGCTGTAGTGCATAGTATATCTTATTTCCAGAATTGATTCTAGTTTGTATTTCTTCCCTTATGATGTTGGAGCAGTTGAAGATTGTACCCAGGTATTTATATGTTTCCGTTCTATTAATGGTCATATTATCTATTTGTATGTGGCCAGAGCTTTTAGCCATTCCTTCTCTTGAAATTACCATATTGTTTTTATATCTTGGTGAAATCTTTCACTTTTCTCCTCACTAAAGTCGCCAAGATTTTCGGGAAATAAATGTAAACAGTTATGGAGGTAGAGCAATTTTATGCTCATGTTGCACCCAAGCTTATAAAACTCGACAGCATGTTTTCAACTAATTCAGAATAATTGTCCACTTTAAAGTTGCCCAGAAAGTTTTGCACAACTAAAATAAATGATGACCAGGCTGTGGACTCTGTTATGTTCATCGAATTAATACAATTTGGATCGTTTCTAAACTTTCTAATTTGAGTCCATCAAAAATTCCAGCTTTAAGTTCATCTATGCTCAATTCCGGAAACTTTCTGCATAAGTAATTAAAAGAGGTACCATCTTTGTTCAGTGCCTTAACAAACTGCTTCATCAAGCTAAGCTTTATATGTAATGGTCGCAGTAGAACTCTTTTTCAATCAATGAGAGGCTTGGTGACAATATTTTTTTCTCCAATTTTAAATTTATCCCTCAATGGCCACTGTTTCTTTGTTCATGCATGTATCTTTTTCCCTGCTATCCAACCCACATATAAAGCATGGATATTTGGTGAATCACCTTTTCTGGCCAAGTAATAAGATCATCATTGTAAGATCTACATAAACCATTCAGTTAAGTTCTAAATACTTAAATTTTTCCATAACTGTGCTTATTGTAGCATACTCCTTTTTCACTGTTGTAGAATGAGCAATCAGAATTGAGCCATATTTGTTACCACTGTGTAAGAGAACACAATTCAAACTTCTTTTAGAACTGTTAATGAAAAGTCGCCACTCATCTGGTGTATACCTTACACCCATTTCGTTAATAAGGCTTCTACATTAGTATAAAACACAAGGTTATTTTCATTACAAAAGACTGGAAGAAAACCTTGCTTTCTGCTGCGATAAAATGTAACCTCTGTTTCAGCAGTCAGTAATTGTTTTCTTTCAATCTTGAAGACAAAAGGCAAGTTCTGAAGATTTCTTGGAGAGATATAGATCTTGGATTAGATCATTCAGTTCACGCTGGTCGAACCGTTGAGCAGCTGTCTCATGTTCTAGCTGGGAATCCGAAATTTGACTGAAAGTTGGAATTGGTATGTCATCTTCATGTGGAACAGGTCTTCTAGAAGAATCTAAATCTGTTTCCATATTTTGTGATTTTTTCTATTAATTCCCTAATATTGACAATACAGAAATATAAGTCATCATAGTAGTTCTTGGGCTTTCTCTAAAACATTGGAATTCCAAATTTTAAAACATTTTCTGTTCCTACAAGTCCACGGTCGCAGGTGTTCAACACATTTTTGCAAACAATATGTCTTTCTTTCAAAGTGTATTCTCCACAAATATAACAAAAGAAACCATGCTCATCTTGAAGATGATGTCATTCTGTGTTAGAAGTGTCAGAAAATAATTAGCATGCATACTAACATGCATGCAGTGGGTTAGCCCTTTCACTCCGACCGGGCCGATTTCTCGGCCATGGGGTCGCGACAAGGCACTAGTCAGAAATACGGCCGGGCTGATCATCTGCCCTGTTTGTAAGAACTGCTTTGATTGGTTTGCTTTTAATAGTACAGGCCAATCAAATGCTGCCTTGTAACCGTCAGCCATTTTCTTTGCAAATGGCAGCTTACAGAACGCGTTTCTAACAGAGGGATTTAAATTTGTGAGTTTTAATGCCGATACCCAGTCTTTCGTGGAGTTTTTATTTTTAAAATGGCCAGCGTTGAACCCGAAAAAGTGCTAGCTTTGTCAAGCTCTGATAGTAGCGATTTTGACAGTTCAGGACTGTCAGATAATGATTGTAGCGATACAGAAAGTGCCCATGAGGATTTTGACGTTGTGACCCCGTGGTTTTGTGTATTGAGAATAAAGAGGATTGTGTTCATCTATATCCATTCATGGCGATGTCCGGACCAAAACACGTCACAAGATGATAGCCCACCTATTACAAATGTCAAAAGGGACTTCATGGTTGTTTTTTTTTTTTAACCATAAGTGTTTAAAATTATTCTAAAGTGGTGTAGGTATTCAATGAGGAAATTTTAGGTGAGTACCATTTAAAAAAAAATAGGTACTTCAATTTTAATTCACCGCAACAAAGAAGAATCCCTTCGAGCCTCATTTGCATCAGTCCGGCAATCATTTAGATTGTTGACGACATTGAGGGCCCTACGGGCCCAAAACTAAAAAAACATCCATCGATCGGTCTAGCAGTCCACCGAACACTAAACCGGAAAATGATTGCTGGACCGATGCAAATGAGGCTCGAAGGGATTCTTCTTTGTTTGCGGTTGTTTGCGGTGAATTAAAATTGAAGTACCAAAAAATATTCAGTACCAATTCATACATAGTGGTATGAAATTTTTTTTCTTCACAAAATACAAATGAGATCACCAAATTTGCATAAACATGAACAAAATAACTTCAATTATACACAGAAATAAACTTTAGTTTATCCTCTTTAAGAATATATATACTTGTATATACCTATATAGAGTTCTAATATTTTTGTTTGAATTTATAAAATTGTCACTTCAGTCATTTCTGTACTCAAAAAAAAAATGGCTCTGTCTTCTTCAGAAGGAAACCTAAATTTGGCCCAATGTTGTTCCGTCCTAAAAGGATTAACATCTTTTAAAAAAAAAGCCAATTCTTGGAAGATTCTTGGAAGACTGAAATTGTAAGTAAACAAGCAGTTTCATTTTGTAAGGATCTAGGTAGTAATAGTATTTTTTCCAAAGCCTTATACACAAAATACTTAATAATATTATTAAATATACAAATGCCTGTATCTCAAAAACTAGAGCTGCTACAGACACATAAATGTGATATTTGGATTTAGCAGGCCTCATTTATGCAAAATAAGGTTTAAAATGTTTAGCACCCAAAAAACAAATTGTTTTTGTAGGATGGTGTTATGATCTCAAGTTTGTGACGGTAGAAAGAGGATCACTTTATAGCAACAATGGCAGACTACCTTCTTTACAGATGTATAGAAAACAATGCAGTGAAAGAAATTATGGAGAGCATTGAAAAATACTTGTTGAGGACTACATAAACAGTTAGTTAGTTGTCAGATTATCCTCAGAGGACACTGGAACATTTAGCCCTTAAGTGCTCGGATCCTGTCCTCATTATCTCCCTCAGTATGTAGCAGACAACTACACCAGTTCTGTGTTGGTTGACTATTCTTCTTTAGTCCCCTGCATAACGCTCTTGTCTTGCTTCACCCCTTTTTACCTGATGTTCTGGCAGACTGCTCAAGGTTGCAGATTAGCTGTCGTCTCTTGATTCATTTAATTGCCCTGCCACTCTAACGACATTCAATATATCAGCCCGGCCCATTGTTTGTCCACTTTCCACAATAGTCCATCATGAATGTCTAACAGCTTGCTAATTTTCCCTTACACCTGAAAATAAAGCTGATTTTGATCAGGTGCGACCTCCTCAGAGTGTAACTCACTGTTTCAAGCCCAGCCCATCTCGATCTTCCTGAGCATACTCACTGAGTCACTGAGAAAGCATGCAGTGAAAGTCTCTGTCGCCACAGAATTTCCACAGTGAATGCACAACTAACCACACATGATTTAGGCATCAATCTTCTTCTAATCCTTTTCTATCCATGTGTTACCATTCACTGTCAGGCTAGGAAGAGACATCTGCAGATAGCTCTGGAGGCTACTTCTTAAACTGTGGTATTAACAGCCCTAGATATTCTATCAATCCATGGTTTACTGGGGCAACCTTTTGCTTTCTTGCTGTTTACCATTAGGACAATCTTGACTTTTAACCCTTTACAGGGCAGACGCTTGTATGTTTTTTAGCCCTGAACGGGCAAGATTTTTTCAGGTTTGGTAAAATTTCGGGTCGCGTTAGTAAAAACATCATCAATAAGGTGTTAGTCAACCGATGTTAGTTAAATAAACAACACAATGAAGGGAAAAGCATGCAAAATATGTTACTCATGTGATTGTTGTCGGTAATCCATATATGAACACAAATATTTACTAAATACAGCATGTCGTTTGTGATTTTCTGTCATCTATACGGCAATTTACAAACACATTTTCAGAATCATAATCACTTTCTTTAAAGTCCGACAAACGACTGCTAATGCAAAGTAACGCTTTTCACTTATATCTAGCTGCGATTAATAGTCAACTTCGTGCCCTTTAATGTCACTTAAATTGAACCTAGCGAAATCTCGGCTATCACTTGAAGAATCGCCGAAATCCGTTTTGAAAAACAGCGTAAAACCCCGAAAACTATCCAAAAAAGTCCGTAAAAGTCTGTTCAAATTCATAGTAGGCACTTACAAATGGTGGCCACGTTGTCAAGCTATCGGCGAAAGCAAAAGTAGCCATCAGAAGTGTCGGAAAGCCGAGAGATCGCGTTTTTACAATGCATAATAGTATCAGGCGTTTTGGGACGTTTCGCCCGTTTAAGGTATCGGACGTAAATGGCCGTTCTGCCTTGTAAAGGGTTAAAATGGTTAAAGGAAGAATACTTAACTTTTAAATGGTAATGATAACACAGAGTGGTGATATACAAGTTTAACGTGATTAAAACTGTACAATGCACAGTAACTTATATGTACATACATCCAAGCTTTGCTGTAAACACAGCCTGTTCCAGGGGGTCGCTGTGGCAAAGTGGTTAAGCCATCAGCCTCGCGCTCTGGAGGTTGTGAGTTTATTTTCAGACTGAATCGTTCAGAAGGCGGCCACTTTCTCAGAGATCCTTGTGGGTCATTGCTACGGAGCTACGGAGTTCATGCTTTGTGTGATACAAAACAGCAGCTTGCCATGCTATGGAGAGAGGGTAAATACAGTACTGGATTTTCCGATGCAATGAAGCCGATCATCTCAAATTTAAGTTTAACAGTCTGTTTGAATATTAAAAGTAGTAAACCCAATTTACATGCCACAAGGCATACTGAGGATGTGGTGTCAGGCTTACATTTTTCATGACTTAATGGCAACATGGGGGTACCATGGCCAGTACTACACCAGTTGCTTTTAGCTTTCTAGAACTCTACAGCTCATTTTGAGACTGAACTTGTCTGAACGTGACAAATGGAATGATCAGCGATAGAAGAGGCAAAGGCAGAACTAGAGAAATATGCTTGATAGTCTAAGGCCACAGCATAGAGGAATATCATTAATGGAATTGAACCAAAACATGGACCGGGATATGTGGAGACATTAACGTCTATTTTACTTTGCAGGGCACATGATGATAATAATGACTGAGAAGAACAAAGTCAACGTCGCCTCCATCATCATCATCATTAAGTGCCATTTCTGCATTCAAGGTTTGATGTAACGATCTTTCAACATTCTCTGGCCTGCGTTCTTATGAAGCATTCATATCAGCTCCAGTCCATTACTATACTTGACATTGTCCACCCACCTCTTGTCTTCACTGGGCATCAAATACTATGTCCACAGGTGGTCCAGTCTCACTGACCAGGTGTTAACTAGTCTAAAAATATGGGCCTAGCATCATACTTTGACACAGGACAGGTGTGGTTTTTGAGAAAATGTTGAGAATATTGTGAACATAAAAGAAAACACACCCTGAGGTACTGACAGCTGCAGGTGTCACAAGATCACTTATCAAAACCATAAGGAAAAGACAAACTATATTTATAGGGCATATGAACAAAACAGGTGGAACCATTGTGGGACAATGCTAGGTAAGAGAGGCAAAGGAAAGTAAAGAAATATGTATAATGGTAGAAATGACAGAAAAAAATCAGCAAAATACTAAGTGACAGAGAGCTGACACATGCGTTCATATCTCTCCACAGATCTTGGCCCTTGGTGCTCAGGCTCAACTCTGCTGATGATATCCCTCCATGCCAATGTCTGTCTATCCAGCATCATTTCTCTCAGTGTGCCTCTGTTTCTTCTTCCATTGATCTTTCCAGTCATCACAATGTTTTTCCATTGCCTCTCTTCTCAATATATGACTAAAGTATAATGTTTGTCTCTTTTTTATAGTTGTATATAATGTTCTACTTTCACTAGCCTTTTCCAAGCAATTGTTATTTACTCTGGCAGTCCAAGGTATTCGCAACAATCATCTCAGGAATCAAATCTCCATTGCTTCTAAGCTCTCTTAATTTGTTCATTCACGTCCCTGATTCACTGCCACACAGTAAATAGACTCTATATAACATTTCAGTACTCTCTTTCTGATATTAAATGACAGTCACTTATTGCATAAGGCACTTTTCATTTTCTGAAATGCAGCTTTAGCCTGACCTATTCTGCTCTTCATGTCTGTTTTGCATCTTCCAACTGAAGTTATGACTGCACCTAGCTACTCAAATTTATCAGCTTTAAATATACAAGGCACACAAAATAGAGAAGCATCATAACTCTAATATACTTCATGGCAAGAAAACTGGGTCTTTAACTGAACATCTTAACATTCCCAAACACTAACAGAGAGATCATCCGAGACACAGAAAGATCTGAACTTGTGCTTTATAGATTACACCGAAGCATTTGATAAGGTGAAGCATGGTGAAATTATCAACATAGAGACATACCACATATCAATGTGTCCACAGTACAATGACAGCTTGTTAATCAATTAATGTGACTGGATTATGCTCTATTTATTTCAATATAAATGAAACACAATCTTCAAAATGTTTACCTGGTGATCAACAACATGTTGTAATAACATCAAACAATCACCACATGTAGGTCAGCATGGCCAAATGGATAGTAGTGTGTGTTCTTAAACATCCGGTGTGCTGATGCCGAGGTAAGGGGTTCAACCCTTACTCCGGACAGTTGGACTAAAATGTTGACCTATCATCTTTGACTTGGGGACGTAAATTACAAGAACCTTTGAAGTTGGAGTGGGTTCGCTTGATGGCGAGGGACACTGTTAATTAATAGGGAAAGCTAATCCACACGTAAAATTCAGTCCAGCACTACTAAAAGCAATGTGTATGAACTACGCTTGAGTTCAAACTGAGTGAGTGCAAAATAATTTTTTTTAAAATACAATCACCACTATACAAAATAGCTTGCCATTCTATAGTGAGAGGCCGAGACAGATGGGGTAAATATAGTACTGGATTTTCCGATGGTCTTCTAACACCATAACAATATTTATTGGTGGATGGAGATTGAAGCGCAAGGAAATAACATTAAACATTATACTTAATATGACATCTTAAAAACTTTCAACAAATAATTAGGTATGAACTCACTCAATGCCAGGCAACTCACCCTATATTAATTAATTACTCCTCGTATGACCGAAAGCTGTTGCTTTCCTCTTCAGTCATAAACACCTTAGACACCATGTTATTACTCGTTTCTATCCTGTTCTCGCTGGTAAGTGAAATGTTTCTATCCTGTTCTCGCTGGTAAGTGAAATGTTTCTATCCTGTACTCGCTGGTAAATGAAATGTTTCTATCCTGTTCTCGCTGGTAAGTGAAATGTTTCTATCCTGTTCTTGCTGGTAAGCGAAATGTTTCTATCCTGTACTCGCGGGTAAGTGAAATGTTTCTATCCTGTTCTCGCTGGTAAGTGAAATGTTTCTATCCTGTTCTTGCTGGTAAGTGAAATGTTTCTATCCTGTTCTTGCTGGTAAGTGAAATGTTTCTATCCTGTTCTCGCTGGTAAGTGAAATGTGTCTACCCAAGATGTGACTTTAATACTTTCAGTCCCAGACAGGTATCACTTTAACTTAACCCCGCCTGACCCACAGTGTTATTTTGAAACAAAAGTTAGGTGAACCAGGCTTTAAGTTTGTGTTATTATAACTCAGAAATTTACTATTTAGGGGATAAGAATTAGATGCTTGTTTCCTTGTTGAAACCACTATACATTTCACAATATATACAGTATCTATACAGAATATAATAATACATTGTATTATATATATATATATATAATATAGTGAATGACATTTAATATTTACTATATCAGTATCAATCACTAAAAACACCCCACCTACCATCATAAAATCAATTGAAACCTACCGTTCTGACGTAAAACATACATTAAACTTTTCACAAAGAAATCGGGTTAAAAATATAAGTTTCAACAGACAGTAAATAATGCATGTGCTTTAGCTATATTTCAAATGCACATATACTTAAATTAATTCCGGGAACATTCTGTTACAATATACCGACTGCTATTCTGTAGCAGGAAGCTTATCTGTTATAAAAATATTAAAAAACCAAAGCCTGACTGCTGATCATGGGGTACAGAACAGGTACTGAAGAACTTAGGTTATAAAAGCATTAACTTTAGTTTAAAAACATAACGTTGGGGGTTTTGCAAGTGTGCATAATAGTTAATAAGTAAAAGCCGCGATACCTACATCTGTAAATCAGCAGTAACAAGATGCAAGAAGTGAAATCTGCTACGGTCCCAAAAAAGAATCAACCACCATTTTAATTGTTATTGTATTTGGACAAAGCAAACCAAAACAAATCACGGATCGTGATCGCGAAACAAAACAAAACAAATTCAGTCGAGTTTATTTTGGTAGTATTATTTTTATTTATTTTTAAAGGTGCATATTGTTTACAGGACGTTGCAGCCAACATCATTTTACTGCCGTTGTTGATGTCTTGGCAAGTTTTACGTTCTGTAGTTTGCCATTCCTTTCTGAACGACCGGCTCCAATTTTTTTGTTGCGTATCCCTTACGGGACGTTGCAGTCAACACCATCATTTTCAGCTGCTGTTGATGTACTAGGCAAGTGTTACGTTCAGTAGTTTGCCATTGCTTTCTGAACGACCGGCTCCTATACCTTTTTCGAAAAAACCAGCATCGCTGTGTTTCGAACCCGGGTATACGGGCTCACAAACCGCGTTCGCAAGCCCTTAGCCACAGAGACCGATACCAGCACGTTAAAACCAGCGCGACATGATCTCCTGCCAAATCGGTCACCGCTCTGGTTCGAACGCGGGTAAGCGGCATTTCGAATTGCGTCGGCAACGCCATCGCCACGGAGGAGGGCTATATTGGAAATATGATAACATGCCGATGTGAAAATAGTGTCAAACAAGTATCAGCTTCACTGTTACTAATAATAGCTGTAATCCTAAATAAAATGATGTCAATGGTCATAAAGATCAGAAATAAATAAAAAACGAAAAGATTGCCAGCTCAGCATTTAAATTTAGTGAAGTTGTATTAATTTTTTTTTTTTTAAATGTGAAAGAGAAGTGGTCGAGCGCCTGTGGGACTAGGTGGAGAAGGCGGGGGGGGGGGGGGAGAGACTGATAACCCCTATGTGGAAAGAATGATATTACGAGGGATCCGCAGGGGTTCTAGAAGAATTTCAAAACTGAGAGGGAAGACCAGGAGAACTTTCAAATAGATAGCGGTGGGAATGATTAGTAGTATGACTCTTCGCTGGCTGTTGAACAAGGGGACGGAGCGCGTATGGGAAGTGGAGTGATGTCGGTTCTTAGCTCAACTCAACCCAACTCATTTAGTGAATTATGGTATTTTTAAAATAATGTTGCATGTCTTTGCAGGATACTGCGATCAACTCCAGGTTTCTAGTATAAGTACGATCAGTAGTTTGCCATTGCTTTCTGAACGAAAAGTCAACATTTAAGTCCAACGGACTGGTGTGTGAAATGAACCCACCATCCGCCGACAGCGCACAGTGAAATTAAAATGAAAAGCGTTCGCTTAAACCTCTCGGTCACGCTGACCTCTAAATTGTTGTACACAAAATGATAATGCAATAGAGGCAATGATGAGATGAAGATACTTAACAGTATAAGAGAAACCCCGGGGAGAAACCTGATACGAAATGGGAATGTTTAAACAGCAGAATACAATTAAGACTGAACTGTGAAGCCTACTTAAAAGTTGCCACACCCCACCGGGCAGTTTGGATGACTCAGGCTATTTAAAAACGCAAGAACACCCCCCCCCCCCCCTCCCCCGACACACATACATACGTGCGCGCACACTCACACACACACACACACACACACACACACACACACACACACTCGCGCGCGCGCATAGAGTCAATATTCCACTGTGATTCATTGAAGACGGGACACGATATGCCAGCACGTATGATAAAAACAATACGACTGAAACACCTAGAAGATATTGACACAATAAATGAATGAATATTCTTCTTCTTCTCTTCCTTCTCCTCCTCCTCTTTCTTCTTCTTCTTCTTCTTCTTCTTCTTCTTCTTCTTCTTCTTCTTCTTCTTCTTCTTCTTCTTCTTCTTCTTCTTCTTCTTCTTCTTCTTCTTCTTCTTCTTCTTCTTCTTCTTCTCCCCCTTCCTCTCCTCCTCCTCCCTCTTCCCCACTCTCTTCTTCTTTTCTTCCCCTCTCCGCCTTCTTCTTCTTCTTCTTCTTCTTCTTCTTCTTCTTCTTCTTCTTCTTCTTCTTCTTCTTCTTCTTCTTCTTCTTCTTCTTCTTCTTCTTCTTCTCCTCCTCTTCTTCTTCCACCTCCTCCTCCTCTTCCTTGTACTCTTTATCTTCTTCTGCTGCTAATAATAATTCTGCTACTGAATCTTCTCCTAATAAAGCATAGACCCCAACTCACTTCAATCCCTTCTTTCCTTTACCGTCTCCTGCAGCTTCTTACAAGTCCTTTCCAATTCATCCCTGTCTCTAATTCTCGTCTGCTTGCGTTTTTTGGTTCTCCCTCTATTTATTTTGCTCCATGGGTTCTAGAGGCAGGTATTTTAAATTATATTAGCTTATATATTCTCGTGAGTAACGTAACCTGCGCGAGAATCTGTAGCGGTTCTCGCCGCGTCGGTAACTTACGGGGTATGTGAACCGGTCGCTCGAGAGCAATGGCAAACTACTGAGAGTAATCTTGCCAAGAAATCAACAGTCAGCTGAAAGATGCTGATGTTGACAGCGATGTCCTGTAAAGGATATGCGAAAGAAAAAAAATTATCAGGTTTGCTCAATGCGTGTTCTATCCAGTGTCATTTCTTGCTTCATTGACATTTATTTAGTTCGCCCCAGTAGCTGAGCATTGCTGGTTTTGTCAGACCATTTTAGTCCTTCTACTCTGCTCCACGGCGAAGGGGTTACGGACGAAGTTCTTAATCCCGCATACCGCGTTCGAAACACAGCTGCGGGCGATTTGGCAGCAAACCGCTTTGCGTTGGTAGTCTACGAAATGGTATGGGTACTAGTCGTTCAGAAAGCAAAGGCAAACTACTGAACGTAAACTTGCCAAAAGATCACAAATAGCCAAAAGCAAAAAATAAAAAACACACTCACACACACAAAATGCTGGAGTCCTGTAAAGGATATGCATCCAACTTTATTTTGCTCGGGTACCAATTACTACAGGTTTATAGTTTATTAGTAATTCTTTTAATCGTTCTTCATGTGTCTGATGCACACATTACTGATTTGAATTTAGATTTCGATATTCTGGGTTTGGTTTAAGATTTAATTTCTGTTGACTTCCACTATTTCCTAGTGCAATCAAGGCTCCTCTCGCTTTTTATTACTTGAATATCTCTATCTATTCCTAAAATAAAGTGATTGAATAATAGACAGACAGAAGCCAGGGTGATATCAAAGAAATAAATTGTGCCTGACTGTGCAATTAAAGTAAATGACATTATTTTGGGGCGTGTACTGAAACTCAGACATCTAGGCACATGGATAACATCTGATATAAGATGCATCACGGAGATTTAAAAAAAAATTAAAAATTCAGAATAGGACAAGCAAAAACTGCGTTATATCAATGAAGAACATTTTATGCAATAGGCCCTTGTCCTTGGAATTTAGAAAAAGAGTTCTTGCATGCTACATATATCCAGTGTTAACATATGACTGACAATCCTGGACAATTAATAAACAGGTGAAAAAACTCCATAGAAGCCTTGGAGATTTGGGTTTATAGCAGAATGCTAAAAATTCTTAGGACAGCCAAAATGAGCTACCTGGACATTTTGAGGAACATTAGACAGAAGCAGTCATTATGTTTTGGCCACATTATGAGAAAACAAAAACTGGAACATCTGATAAACTAAAGATTTGTAGAAAGAGAGATAGAGGAAAACAGCGTGAGAAAATTCTTGACAGGTTTGTGTCATGGCACGGAAGGGAGTCAAAACACGAAGTGATCCATGCCATCGGAGATCGCCATTTGTGGAGGGGCATGATCGCCCATGTCAGCCATCACTGGGTGATGATGATCTACATTGCTGCCTAAATATGTGTGTGATTTCATCTCTTGAAATTATATTACATTTGGGGCAGTCTGAATATCAGTTGCTTGGTTTACTCCAACCATATTTGACCTCCCCCCGTGAATTTTAAATCTAATTATTGCGACCTCTCATCAAGTGCATAATTTATCTTGCATCTAATTTCGTGTTTCGACGAGGAAGGCACGGTTGTAAAAGATTCCAGCATCTTTTCTGTCTTTCTCTCTTACCCTCCAATTTTCCCGTCATGACGACATATTCCAGCTTTCCCCTATTCGTGATATTTCCAAAGAATGTGTTCTGTCTTCTTCCAGTTCTCTTTGTGTGTTAACGTCTTTCAAGATGTCTTTATCGATATATTTATCTGACCACCATGTTCTCATAATTCTTCTATTCTTCTTCTTCTTCTTCTTCTTCTTCTTCTTCTTCTTCTTCTTCTTCTTCTTCTTCTTCTTCTTCTTCTTCTTCTTCTTCTTCTTCTTCTTCTTCTTCTTCTTCTTCTTCTTCTTCTTCTTCTTCTTCTTCTTCTGCTGCTGCTGCTGATGCATCATCATCATCATCATCATCATCATCATCATCATCATCATCATCATCATCATCATCATCATCATCATCATCATCATCATCATCAGCAGCACCACCACCACCACCACCACCACCACCACCACCACCACCACCACCACCACCACCACCACCTTCTTCTTCTTCTTCTTCTCCTGCATCATCATCATCATCATCTCATCATCATCATCATCATCATTATCATCATCATCATCATCATCATCATCATCACCATCATCATCATCATCTTCACTCTTATGTCAGTTTTCCAGAGCACGATGTTTGGCATCATTTCTTGGCTACAAGTTCGTTTATGTTGGGAGTAATGTTGTGTGTCATTGAGATTCTTATGATGGACTGCTAGTGTTCATAAGTGAGACGCCTCCTGTGTGATGTTTTGTTAAAGTCATCACAGAAAACAGCTGCTCATACAGATATGTGCTACCAAACATGCTCAAGGTTCGGGCGCATGTAGACGAAGCAGGGGCATCTTTTCAGGAATGAAACGAGTGAACTGTGCAGGCCCAGTGTCGTAGTTTGCCTTTAGTGTCCCATTACACTGCAGCTCCATCTGCAAATTTACAGGTGCAGTTTCACATCTATGGCAAATGGATTACGAAACAGCTTGAAGTCATTTTTCTGTGCTTCAAAGTAACTAAAGCGCCGTGCGAACTCGGCGCGAAGTAAGCTAAGTTTTTCAGCAAAGTGTGCATTGGGAAACACCATAGCGTTGACTTGGTTTAACATTGCCTGGCAAAAAGAAAGGTGAGACAGGTTGCATTGGTGCATTTGTGTCTCCCATAAGCGCAGCTTCACTTGATATGCTTTAACTGCATCATGCATATCAGTGATAATGTGATCCCGTCCCTGGAGCTGCACGTTCAAGTCGTTGAGATGGGTGGTTATATCAGACAGAAACGCCAACTCACATTTCCACTTTTTATCCCGAAAAACTGTGGAATCTTTTCCTTTACTGTCCATTAATTGACATTTCTTCGATCAGCTGGAAAAATCTACTGAGAACTCTTCCCCGACTTAGCTACCGCACCTTTGTATGATAAGGCATGTCACTGAACGCCGATTCTATTTCCTGCAAAAAAAAAGACTGAAATTGGCGGTGATTTAAATCTTTGGCTCTGATAAAGTTGACGGTTTGTGTTACAATGCTCATTACATCTTCCATGTTGAGGACTTTACCACAGGGTGATCCTTGGTGTATGATGCAGTGATATGCTATCAATTCGCCAGCACAGTTCTCTTGCATCTTTTATCGCATCCGTCCAACCAGTCCACTTTTTTCGCCACACATCGCCGGTGCTCCATCTGTTGTCAGTCAACCGAGTGTGTCCCAAGGCAGGTTCTTGTTGCTTAAACTTTCACATACGGTGTCAAAAATATCTTTTCCTGTCGTTGTTCCATGCATGGATTTCATGTCCAATATGTCTTCTGTAACATTCAAACTAGCAATGGCAAACTACTGAGCGTAATCTTGCGAAGAAATCAACAATCAGCTGAAAGATGCTGATGTTGACAGCGATGTCCTGTAAAGGATATGAGGAAAAAAATTCAAACTGGAGTCCACTCCACGGATGAAGATGGCGAGCTGTGCAGTGTCAGTCGTGTCATTTCTTTCATAGACAGCAAAGGAAAATGCAACAAAGTCTTTGCCTTTTTCGATTAGTTGTGTTTTTACATCAGTGGCCATCTCACAAACCCGACCAACAACCGTTTTTCTGCTAAGGCTTACTTTTGCAAACATCTGCTTTTTCATTTTCATCATGCAGCGCTTCAGAAACTCTCCCTCTGTAAATGGTCGGCCTGATTTTGCGATCTCCTCTGACACAATAAAACTTGTTTTGACTGCAGCATCAGTTTGTGATTTTGCTTTAGTGAAAAACATCTGCTGTGATGTTAGATGCCTCTTCAATTCTTTTACATTCTTTATCTTCTGCTCTGTATTCAGGCTGTTTAACTTGTCTTGATGTTTAGTCTCGCAGTGCCGTCTCAGATTATATTCTTTGATCACAGCCACATTATCTCCACAAATTAGACACACAGGTTTACCGCCAATATCAGTAAACATATATTCAGCCTCCCAGCAGCTTTGAAAGACTCTATTTTCAGAATCAACTTTTCTCTTGGCTATTTTAAAGGCTAGTTTTGATATTAAAAGATTGTGCTTCTACCGTCAGACGCTTGATTGATATCAGGTTAGCCGTAGCAGGAAAAGGTGATTTAATATCCGGGCAATACACTACTTTCATTTTTTATGCGCCAATTCAAAACGTTGCTAGGTAACTATAACGACGAACACTAACTCACTACACAACTTTCATTTTCGCTTATTCTGATCCCAGCGAGAACGCACTCAGGTAGCCTATCATTCAACTTTTATTTTCGCTTATTCTGATCCCAGCGAGAACGCTCTCAGGTAGCCTATTATCCGGAAGGCTGCTAATTAGAGAATGTGATTTGAACTTTATCACGTGACCATAAAAACATAGTTTTGCCTAAAATTCACTCTTAAGCCGAATATATTTGTACGTCGGTTGAGACCTCTCGGGCCTGATATGATTGTACGGCGGACCGGATGTGACCAGCGGGTCTTGAGTTTGACACATGTGATGTAGAGAGATCTCGAAGGACATTATCAGCTAGAGTTAATGCCAGGCCGCTGTTGAGCAGAACAGAGCACACTGGAATACGACCTGGGGTATGGAGGACAAGGTGGCTGGGTTCACTTCGGATTTACGTAGCCAGCTGATACTTAAAACAAAAAGTCCGGTAGCAATAACCTGCTGTGGGGTAGGACCATCACATTTTTTAGGAATGTATGCACGGAAAATTAGGCGGTCAGTCTTTGTCTCCCGTAATGAATGTCGAGCTTATGTCTTTATCAGCATACATTCCTAACGGTTGCATCAGTGCACCTGATGAGCAGGTACTTTCATTATCTGATTAATGATTCCATCTGATTTTTAGGTCGTAATAGCAATGGGTGGGCATGACATGAATGGGTTTCAAGAAAAGGCACATGCTGCTTGCAATGTCTTTGATATACTCCCTGGACCACGCCGGAATACGAGGCAACAAACTAAAGAATAACGTGATTTCAAGATTACGTAAAACTAACAAGGAGGGCATTTTGAACAATATATGCGGCTGACTGTCAAGTAACAAAGCTGCAACCGAAACAAATATTTTTTCCTCTTTATCTTTTCAATAGCTTGGAATCAATAATATCTTCAATAGGTTTCCTGCAGAAACTGCACGGTCTTCCGCAGATCATACTGCCGTCTGTAGAGTTTAACATCTACGGTTATTTCCTTTTTTTTTTTTTTTTTTTTTTTGGTTTGCATATCCTTTACAGGACATCGCTGTCCATCAGCATCTTTCAGCTGATTGTTGATTTCTTAGCAAGATTACGCTCGGTTGTTTGCCATTGCTTTCTGAGCGACCGGCTCACATACCCCTAAGTTACAGATTGTTGATTTCTTGGCAAGATTACGCTCTGTTGTTTGCCATTGCTTTCTGAGCGACCGGCTCACATACCCCTAAGTTACAGACGCGGAGAGAATCGCTACCAATTCTCTCGCAACGTCACATTACTTAAAAGAGTATACGAGATTACGGAGAAAGTCGTGTAACCTCTACACCAGAGAAACCGGCGGTTGTTTCCTACACCGATAAAATAGACCTCTCTGTGTTGTATTTGGAATAGTCTAGTATTATATACGGCAGGGATGTGTACTGTCCCCAAGCCTCTTCAACCTATACACAGAAAGAATTTTTAAACAAGTTAAAATGCCTGGACTCAGCATCAATGGAAGAATCATCAACAATCTTAGATATGCTGACGTGTTACTAGCAGAAAGTGAACAAGAGCTGCAAGACCTAGTGGAAGAAGTAAACAGGCACAGTGCAGAATGTGGCTTAGATATTAACATCCAAAAAACAAAAACAATGATACTTAGCAGTGAAAAAGAAAGGTCATCAATGAACATCACAGTAAACGGGCAGATACTAGAACAAGTAACAAGTTTCTTTTATCTTGGACATATAATAACGAATGATGGCAGAAGTGAAAGGGAATCAAAATTGGGAAAAATAGTCTGAATTTACTGGGGATTAAACCATAACTACTAACTATTCCACCGCGACACATTGGCGCAGTAAATATTAAGCAAATGAATGTATATTCAACACTACTGTATGGCGCGGAAACCTCGACATTGAACAAGCAACTAGAAAGTCGCATAGAAGCCCTGGAGATGTGGATATACAGACGAATAGGTCGTATTTCATGGAAACAAAAACAATCAAATGCAGAGGTCCTAGAAAAAACTGGGAATGAAGAGAGAGAGAGAGAGAGAGAGAGAGAGAGAGAGAGAGAGAGAGAGAGAGAGAGAGAGAGAGAGAGAGAGAGAGTTGATGAAAGAAATAAAGAGGAGACAAGTGAAATATTTATATTTTTGTCACGTTAAAAGACATGATACTCTTATAAAAACCATACTGGAAGGCAAGGTTGAGGGCAAGCGAGCAAGAGGTAGACAACGATACAAGTGGGAGGATAACATCAAGAGATGGACGAACATCAGCCTGACAGAGTGTACAGTCAAGGCAAGAGACAGACAGTGTTGGAGATCCATTGCAGCCAACCTTCATTGCGGAGACGGCACCTGATTGATTGATTGAGTATTATATGCTGTATAGTTTAGTGTGTGTTCTCTAGTATACACACATGTGTGGAACTTGCCTTTAGCTTTGTGTTGTTTAGGACTGTTGAGTCTGTGGTGTCCCTTTCTGAGTCCCTTGCCGATGTCTTCCCAACAAATTGTAGTTATCTTGTGGTTGAACATGTGATTTTATCAATATGTTATAATATTTGTATTTGGGTAATATATAACTGGAAGCTGCGAGTAATTTGCCACAGCGCCTTCTATGGCCAGTTTATCCGCTTTCCCATGTTCTATACCTCTACAGGATGAGATGCACTGCAGAATACTGCAATATTTGGTATATTAACAAAAGTAATGTCAAGGAGCCGGTCTCTCTGGCTGTGGGGTTACAACACTTTCTTTCTGTAATCCCGTTTATCACGCAGAGTCTCGCAGCGGAGCGAGAACTGAGGTGGTTCGACCCCCGCTCGTGACTTGCGGATACTGAGCCGGCCGCTCAGAAAGCAATGGCAAACTACTGAGCGTAATCTTGCCAAGAGATCAACATACAGCTGAAAGATGCTGCTGTTGACAGCTAAGTCCTGTAAAAGGATACGCAAAACATTTTAATGTCAAGGACCCCTGGTCTCGCTATGAGGCGGATTGGATATATGGAGCAAGCCCCGTATTTTTAGATAAATCGGTACTTGATGGATGTTTGTGGTTAACATTACACCACATCCCTTTACTTCCAGAGAATGTTGCTGATACCGAATGCAGCATCTACTTGGCAACCTATGACATCATTATCATTAAGTACGTTACTGGTTGGCGTGAGCGATACGGCTTCTGCACAATTTGAGATCTTCGATGGCATGGATTAATTCATGGGTTGACGCATTCCATGCCATGACACAAGACTGTCAAGAATGTTATGAGGTTGGATCGACAGCAGATACTCACTTATTGGGAAAAATAGTCTGAATTTACTGGGGATTAAACCATAACTACTAACTATTCCACCGCGACACATTGGCGCAGTAAATATTAAGCAAACAACTGGATATTGTTAACACTATCCTTGTCGGACACTTGCCCAATGACACAACAGCCATGGAAACAACGAGGTGTATATCGTGAAGACTATATTTGTCGGACACTTGACCAATGACATAATAACAGATGAAACAAACAGCTAGACATTATGAAGATTGTCTGTGTCGGACACTTTACAAATGACACAACAACCAATGAAACGACATTGTTTGATGCTGTAAGCATGGTTCCGTCCAAGCGGAAAGTCTGAGGTATCTTACGTGTCGTTCTATCCAAGAGGAATGTCTGAGGTAACTTACGTGTGTTGTGTCCAAGAGGAATATCTGAGATAACTTACGTATGGTTGAGTCTATGAGAAATGTCTGAGGTAACTTACGTGTGGTTGAGTCGAAGTGGAATGTCTGAAGTAACGTACGTGTGATTGTGTCCAAGAGGAATCTCTGAGGTAACTTACGTGTGGTTCTAAGAGGCATGTCTTGGGTAACCTACGCGGGCTTTTGTCTAAAACAGTGGTTCTCAACCTTTTTTGGCCCGTGCCCCCCTTCACCATATTTTCAGAACGTCATCCTCCCCTTCCTATCAAATATTTGGCCCGTGGCCCCCTTCACCATATTTTCAGAACACCATTCCCCCCTTTCATATTTTCTATCTAAAAATCCCCCATCCCTACACAGTATACGTAAAAATGGAAGGTAAATTTAATAGCATATACTAAAACAAGTCTAGACATCCACATAAAACATGATTTGTGGGTCTACTTACTTTATAAAATGAATTTTAGAAGGATGAGACGTACATAACTGTAAAGTATGAAGGGAAAAACAATATCAAGTAATCGGTTCTTGTATTAACGCGATCTTGAAATGGTCTTCATTACCCCCCCCCCCCCCTGGAAACCCTAAAATTCCCCCCTGGGGGGGGGATTCCCCACCGGTTGAGAACCACTGGTCTAAGAGGTAACTTGATTGTGTTTCTAAGAGAAACGTCTGCGGTAACTTACGTATGGTTCTGTCTAACAAGAATGTTTGAGGTAACTTACGTGAGCTTCTGTTTAAGAGGAATATCTGAAAATATGGAGGGCACAATGCTTCCGTTGACTCTGACACTGTTGTATTTCACTTTGCTAGTGTAAACCACATAATGTTCATGGAGAAATACCACGTGTCAATTTGTAAAAAGAAATATATTACAACAAAATACAATGTCACAACAATGCGGATTGTTCAAAGGAAGTCAGACTGGCACTGCCAGCAATAATAATCTGACGCACGATCCCACGAAACAAATAACACTAACAGAAACATTACCAATATGTCGCGGTCGGGACAGAAGTCTGCGCACATTTTGTATTCATCTGGTTTTAAGTAGAAAGTCGCTCTCATCGCGGCTCACGGGAGAGATTCTCGATCCTATCTCAGTTCCCCTGCCTCGTGAATGTCCATGAAATTTAGACACCATTGTCCTGTTTCTTTTTGTGATGGTCGACCCTGCCTCATCTTTTATGAAATATGTCTTCTGTCATGTTCTTTCCAACCCACTGTGACGACTAATGTGGTCAAACTATTTCGGTTTCCGTGAGATGATGCTATCTATGAGCCAGCTTACTTCGATATTCACATCCTGTTGTATGGCTAGTTTTTTGTCTTTCTTTTTCTGTGTGTGTTGTTTGTTTGTTTTTTGTGGATTTGATTGATATTCTAAAATGTTTTCTATAACATTTATCGCCATATACTTCTGATTGCGAAATGGTCAGTGACTCACATCTATATGTTGCCCAAGAGAAATGCATACTTTCACACATTACACTTTCATCTCTTAGCAGGCACTGTGACGCAGTATCATGATTGGGAAACTGACATACTTTGGCTATATGATATTTCACAATGGCCGAGGAAGAACAGTAAATGTAGGTATAGTTCCTGGAAGAAGAGCCAAGAGTTTCTAGAGCAGTGTTTCCCAACCTTTTTTGTGCTATGTCCCACCTAAGCCTTTCTAAAATTCTTATGCCCCCCCCCCCACATATTACATATACATTATTTTTAATATTCAAAAATTGAAATGTTCACTAAAGAAACTTGAATGATAGGTTTTAGGAAGATGCTTGCTGCAAAGAGATTTTATGTCAGGTTCCAATTTAGTTAACTTCAGTCTCAAGTCTGCCCGTTTTGTTATATCCAGCCCATTTCTTTCATTTTCGAATTGCCCCCCTTAACAATCGAATTGCCCCCCTGTGGGGCGTGAGCCCCACGTTGGGAAACACTGATCTAGAGTGTTCAAGACGCCTTGAGCATGACAATACACCAGTCAGGGCAACTGGGAAAAGATCTAAAGCCTGTTCGACGGGTCAGTCTGAGGGCGACTTTCTGCAAAGGATCTGATCCACGAACATCTGTGAACAATCGTTGTACATATGCTTTCTTGACAAGCAAACATGTGGTAGATATTTATTAACTTGTTTAATCAGAAACAATAGCATAATATTTACTGATGTCATTATCTAGCCACGCCTGATCTTCATCTCCGTAAAACTGACTGAATTCCACCCGGTCAAAGCATGCCATACCACCCCACTGGAACTCTGTACACCCCATAGACCATTGACATTGCTAAGATGGCAAGCATTAAACCACCATGCTCCTTTGAAAAGATAAGCACAGTTGGAGCCAGACTTGTCGTTATCTCTGTCGAAGGTCGTGAAATACATGTTGTTGTGATAAGTTAGAGAGTCGCCCGCTGTTCCGTCATATGCACCAACTGTAAGCTTATAGTTCATCTCCTCGCTGGCCACGTAAAAGTTGGAATAGTGGGCATAGACCCGCCTCCCTTGATAGATCATTTCAACTCTAAGTTCGTTGTAACCCTGAAAATATCGATACAAATCTTTATTCACACAGCATCCGTTGTACCCGTGAAAATATAAATATGATTGTTTGTTCACACAATTTCCACTATAACCCTAAAATATCAATATAATTCTTTATTCACACAACGTCCGTCGTAACCGTGCAAATATCAATACAATCTCTATTCACGCAATGTTCGTTGTAACCCTGAAAATGACTGTACAGTTGTTGCTACACTTAACGTATCTTGTACCATTGAAAGTATCAATATAATTCTTGTTTGACGTAAAATTCCAGTAACCCGAGATATGTCAATGTATAAATTGGTTTACATGAAGTTCTCTGTAACATTAAAAACGTCAGCAGAGTTCTTGATTCACGAGGAGTTCGCTGCAACCCTGATATGTCAATATAATTTCTGTTTCTTGACACACTCGTAAAACCGAATCTACTTATATAATTATTGAGTCACGAGAAATTCGATTGCATCATCATCATCATCATCATCATCATCATCATCATCATCATCATCATCATCATCATCATCATCATCATCATCATCATCCACTTTTGCCGTCAAGCGTCGCGTGGAGGAATAATTGGCGCTCCTGCGCCCGATGGTACTGGATAGTGTCATTCTATGTGATTGTACACTGCCTTTGATGTCAATCCGTTTTCGTCTCGAGCTTGGTCTTGCTTTCGTAGTAGATCGTCATTGGTGTAGAGCCGGTAGTTGATGGCGTTGCATTCTAAAGATATGACCAAATCATTTCTTTGTGAATATGTGTGTCACAAGGTGTTGATCCCACTGTCCGTCTGATAACATCATTTTTTACTCGGTCTCGGCTAGTTATGTTCGCAGCTAGCCGCAAACATCACCTCTTGCAGGTGTTGATATTTCGTAAGTGTGATTTGAATATGTCCAAGTTTAACATTAGTCGCGTAGGGCTGCTGTGAAAATTATATTTATTATCTTATTTTTGACATCTAATTTCGATTCCTCTGTCCACTTTGCCATCGTCTGTGATCATACTTCCAAGTTATCTAACTCTTTACCTTGTTTCAGAGATGTGCTATTTATCTGTATATTTATATTGATATATTTGCCTCTGTAACCCTTAAAATGCCAATATGATTCTTGATTCACGTGACTATTGTCTAATGCACAGACTAGATACAGCTTCGTGAGAGCTTAGAAAACGTGTAGTATCTAGAGATAAACCTGTGCGTATATCTCTCATGGATAGACACATCATGTTTATCAAAACCTAACAGATAAATCTGCAGGTGTGTTCATAACTGAAAAATGTTAAGTAAATAAAGGGCCATTTTAAACGCCTGAAGGCGCATTGGGCATATAAGGCATGGCCCATATGTTGTATGGACCAATGGACACTCAGTTGTTGATGTGGTCAGCATCACACCGCCGCCTTTACTTCATAATACATTTCATAGTACCATGTTATGCTGGGTTGACCTGGTAGCCAAGGTCAATTATAAAACTCTCCTGGTTGCAGATTCGAATTCACGATCTTCGGTTGTCAGGCGAAAGTCTAGTCACTGTCGAGGATCCTTGTTCACAGTTAAAGGAGTTGTATGTTTGAACGATTATAGAGATCATATAGATACGTGTGCTATATTGTTGAGAAAAATCAATTGTTGGGGTCCATTTAAGGCCATTCACAGGTACTGAAGGGCACAATAAAGAATGTAACAATTGTAACAGATCGAGAGTTGAACCTACCACCTTCAAACAACAATGCCTCACTGAGGAGGAAGAAGTGTAATTCGGCCATCTAGACACCCCTGAAAAGATATGTTCATATGTTCATCATCCGACTGAACCGACAACTTTGGAAATATTTCCCTTTTTCTGGATTCATAGGGACTACCAATTGGTCAATCCAAAATATCTATCTAGCACTATATGCACTTTTGCGTTAAGAAGGGTCTTGTACTTTCATCCCGCCTCTTAACCCCCCCCCCCCCCCCCCCCCACACACACACACACACACTTAGATGAAGAAATAGAGAAAATCACGACTAAGATAAGAAAGCTAGGAGGATGTATCAGAGATAAGGAAGGAAAGAACCTACGGGATGAGAAAGGTGCAAATAAATGTTGGTCAGAATACGAACAGCACATTAATAATACTACTCTAGACCATACATTAAGGAAAAGGGAAAAACAAACAAACAAGACAACAACAACAACAACAAAAAAGACACAAACCTAGCTTTTGAAGCTTAAAAACAACTCACACAGGTTGGATTTGGAGAGAAAAGTGACATATGAGAAGCAATAATTTGTCTGAGAAAATGGGTATACAAATATTTATAAGCAAACATATAAACTGTTCTGTCCTTCGAGGACTATACAAGTTATTCGATGTATTTATTAACTACAAATTAATTAAAGGTCTGGATAGATTACGATCAATGGCAAGAACAGAACGTTAATAACACATTAATATCGGTAACTGGAAGTAACTGTACCATCAGGGAAGTGTACAAGATTTCTATTTGTTATAAAGCGAAGTGTAATACAAGCGTTTATATTATACATGCATGTACAATATGTATAACCGGAATTGGCTAGTGGGAAGACCCTGATTACTGTGATTACTCACCATCGGAGGAAAATCATTTACAACATAAGCTACACAGAGGGTACATTTGATTTTGATATAATTAGAACGGGATATTTAAGTATGAACTACCCTGGCAAGAGCGCAGGTTCTACACCAAAAGTACAACTACAGATGCAATCTCTTCTAGGGGTTCAAGAGACCTGAACAATAATACTTCAAGTTTAAAAACAAATAAAAATGATTATTTGGTTGTTTCGGGATTTGAAATTTAAATATTGAGCATAACCCACTACTGGCAACGCTGATCGTATTCTGGTATGAACCTAAGACCTATCCACGTCAATATGGAAGCACTATACTCGAGTTTCGCTCTCGTTTGAGCTCGTCAGTAGTGCATATCCCTGACCGGATCCGGAAACAAGCCCCGGATCACTGACGTGTGAAGCGGGTGTGTAACCACGCGGCACACACTGGACACGCCAAATTATCACAACAGAATATTACAACGTTACCCATCGTAGGCTATGCTCAAGATTGCCCAATTGCCGCGACTGACGTCCGTCAATCGATGTGGTCCCGAACGATCAGGATTTCTCGCTGGCAAGGAACACCAGGCCTCCTAAAATCCAGTGAGCAATAATAAAATTGATTATTTGGTGCACTACTGACGAGCTCAAACGAGAGTGAAACTCGAGTATAGTGCTTCCATATTGACGTGGATAGGCCTTAGGTTCATACCAGAATACGATCTGCGTTGCCAGTTGTGGGTTGTGCTCAATATTTAAAAATTATTATTGACAACTCAGCCTTCCAGAAGTGTCATCAGCCGGCCAAGCAAGAAATCCAAAAAAAAAAAAAAAAAAAAAAAATACAATCAACTAACCAAACAATAACCAACTAACAACCCAACCAACTAAGCAATATACTTCAAAGCCAATCAATAGATACACATTTATTTATCTGCCAGACATTCATAGAGAATGTTTAACACAGCTAGAAAGCGAGTAATGCATACCTGATCAGAAAGGCGATGAATCGCATTATTCCCCAACCAGAAACCAGTATCCAGATTTCCAAATCCAGTCTTGTATTCCTCCCAACTTCTGTTAAAATTCACATCGCCATTTGTTCGTCTCTGGTGAGAAATTTCATTCATAAAAAAAAAATAATGCAACAACAACACTAGCTGAAACACTTAAAATCCATTGCAATAGTCACATGATTCTGTTGTTTCTTTGCCGAAAAAGAGCAGAATCTCTATGAATCTATAATGCAAGTCCAATTCTTATAAACATACACATGCAAGCAATCACAGCCTAACGACCAGTCACATACATATAACCACATACCGCTCTGATACACACAACTATGCATACAGGTATATATATATATATATATATATATATATATATATATATATATATATATATATATATATATATATATATATAAACATTGCCGGGTCGATATCCGTTTGTGTCAGTCCGTTTATTCTTAGTTTTTCTACGGGCAGTATGAAGATCCCCTGCCTGCTTGCTAGGCCAGTCGCAGGTTTAGGACACTAATCTGACCACAGAGAGTCCATCCCCTATGGCGAGCCATAGCCCCGTTAGCCCATGACCTCGCGGTCATGGTTGCCCTGTCTGCACCACGTGGAGGCGGGTGTTAACATTTGTAGTCTGCGGGACATAGGGAGGCTACTAATTTTCGCTCTTCCACACCTTGCAGACCTTGCAGATGATATATATATATATATATATATATATATATATATATATATATATATATATATATATATATATATATATATATATATATATATATATATATATATACTCACTAGCTGACCCGGCCCGGCTTCGCCCAGCCCCTGGTGGGATCTATCTATCTATCTATCTATCTATCTATCTATCTATCTATCTATCTATCTATCTATCTATCTGTCTGTCTGTCTGTCTGTCTGTCTGTCTGTCTGTCTGTCTGTCTGTCTGTCTGTCTGTCTGTCTGTCTGTCTGTCTGTTTGACGCGGCCCGGCTTCGCCCAGCCCCTGGAGGGGAGCATTTCATTTAATTCATATAAGTATTCATATAACCGGTTAGCGGGGTAGGGGTATCTGTCGCAGAACTCACTGGGTCCGCCTCGTGATGTTTCTGCTTGAGGAAATGCCCGTTGAGACATCGGGCAGTCGGGTGAAGAAAATTTGCCGGTGAAAGGGAATTAACCAGTAATTTGACTCAACCCGGCCAGAGTCGTTGCTCGCCCTTTAAGAATATTCCAGTATGTGGGTGGCGGAACAGGTTTTCGGGCAAGACAGACTGTGCATGTCTGACGCAAGCGCAGTCGATTGTCCCGGAACAAATGATCAGTTGGAGACGAAGGTTGCTGGCTGGCAGTCGACATTTTGGCCAAGTGCTAAGTGAGAGAGAGCGGGACGCCGTGTCTTGATGAGGGTTGAAGACTTCTGACATAATGTCCAGTTGCAATGACAACGCTTCTCTTATCCACTGATGTGCTGTTTGTGTGAAGGTGTGTGTACACACTTTTTTCCTTAACTATTGCGGTGTCGGTGATTCCAATTATGAGATTTCGATAACGCGTGACCGGCGCGAGAAAGGAGGTCTCGTGTGAACATTGGTACGGTTGTGTTTTCTGACTGTAAATTAAGCCTGTGGCAAACGCGTGTTTACCAGCATAGTATTGCTAAGCCATTTCGTAGGGTAGCAGCGCGCGGCTTATTTACAGACCCTGTAGATTGGGAAAATCGGGTTCAAGGAAGCGAGACCTGTAATTTGAGTTCACATATGGCCAACTTTGTAACCTCGAGCATCGGCGTAGCCAGCGTGGCCGAACCATTACCCGCAGCGCTACCGAAAGTGGATTAAGGAGCCGCTTCGGATATATCGAGTGATATATCGATGAACTCGGGCGAGTGCAACGAATCGAATGCACTGGTCGGCTGGAACCTCCGAGGTCGTTTCAAGGTCGTACCGGGAGTCGAGCTTCGGATCACATGGTGGGGCGACCACTGGCTTTCTTCTTCGCTTTCCTCACATCTGTCTTTTAATTAGTTCCCTCGATGGAATTCTAGCTTAATATATAGTGGATTCTGAGAGGCGGATAGAGGGAGAAGGGACCATTGCGACAGAATTGTTCATATTGAACATGACACCGTTCTAAATGCCCCGACCTGGGACCAGAGAGGGGGGAACGGGGTGTGGATTTTGGCTACAGGGGGATCACCCTGTATATTTATTTGGAGTTACTGGATTATGCCTACGGCATGGTACGACATCAGCTTTGGTGATAACAGGAAGGGGGTTTAGGAAGTACTGCCATCGGCCCTCCTTCAGGGCCCTTCTATCTATAAGTACAACTAACTCACTAACCGTATGTGTTGTCTAGCTATGTTTTAGCAGAGACCCATTTCTCAGACACTAACCTTGGCCCAGCCCTCCGGTCATCTGGGAAAGAGGATGCAGGTGGACAGCTGCCGCGTTGGTTCTAGGTCCAGTCTGTCCTCGACTGTTCGAGTGGCCAATGAAAGAGTGCGGCCCTTATGGGAAGGGTCCACACGTCTGAGTAAAGAGGACCTAAGTGTATCTGCTGTGGGTAAGTCTGATTCATGGTGCTCTCACTGAGTGTTATCCTCCACAGGTTCTATCTTGTTGAGAGCAGAGCGACGATCTGGGGACGAGTCCAGTGATCCGGACTAGGGTGAGAGCCGGTGTGAACAGCTTGGAAGTCCACCACCTCAGCGAGCAGTACTTACAATCGAAAGTACGTCTCAGGATGTGCTCCAGCTAACTCATCGCCCACGCCACAACTGATATCCCAGGTTGTTCGCCATAACAGCACAATATCGCCTTGTTCGTTACTGCAGCTGGGCAAGTATCTGGTTGTTGTTAGTGTCCCAATTGTGAGACTGACTGACTGCCTTCATGCCAACTAGTTA
The DNA here is from genome assembly GCA_963921405.1 of Cepaea hortensis. Classification (NCBI taxonomy): domain Eukaryota; kingdom Metazoa; phylum Mollusca; class Gastropoda; order Stylommatophora; family Helicidae; genus Cepaea; species Cepaea hortensis. The sequence continues at coordinate 77,269,711 of OY992889.1, read as the reverse complement.
TGATGTCTCCGCTACCAAGTGCCTGGTACCCTGTGGTGCCTGATATTGTGGAAGAACTTTTGTCTGTTTTGAACTCTATCTGCAGTGCCACGTTTCAGCGAGGGAGGTATCTGCGCTATGAGTCGAAGGATCTGCGTGGGTTTCATAGACAGTTGGGACTGCTACTACCATTGAGTGAGAGATCACCCTCTTGCTATACCCGCAGTACCATCGATACCCCCAGACGCTTCAGAGGAGTGTTCTAGTTCCTCAGCACCGGAGAGACAGTCTTTATCCCTACCCTAAGGTGATCCAGACTTCAGGGACGTCATCCACCGGAGGTCCCAAGTACCAGTGAGCAAGCCATCCTATCCAAGTGGAGAAACCTATACCTGGAGGGAGGCCTGAGATACTTGGTGAGCGTGTCTGACTTACCCAATAGTGTGACTTGAGGCCCTGACGATGATGATACTTTCTCCAGGAGGCTACTCGATCCTTGCCACGTCTTATCTCTCACAGATACTGCAAGGCCTATCTCGGAATCATCATTATCATTCTCATTCATCTTGTATAATACACCATATTGTTACCATAGTTAGCTGCCAGAGTTGCGTCATGAGTTCAGGACGAGGTTTGAAAGGGGTAACGTCCCTTGGTTGAGAGTGAGGGAGATAGGGTTCCAAGGGCCGAAGGGGTTTTGTGGACTGAGGTCACCTATGTCCCAGGGCTAAAGGTATCCCGTTGTTAAAGTGCTGTGACATTATTTGGGGGCTCGTCTGGGATCTGATATGATTCAGCTCTGGTGATTATTGATAGGTGTTAGGACATATCATTTCTATCCTCGCTATAGAAGTCTACGTAGGTCTTTGGTCCTATTTCTTCTCTTGACTAAGATGGATTGACTTGTGGTGTGCTGTGTGTTGTGGTATATAGTTTAGAGTTGTGTACTGTTTGTATATTGCACTGTTGAATATACACTAACACTACTAACACACCAACCCTAACTATGGCCTATGGCAAACTGAATATGGCCGAAGTGCGGACAACAGGCGAAGGAATGGGCCTGACAGGTGATGCACTTGAGTTCAGGACGAGGTTTGAAAGGGGTAACGTCCCTTGGTTGAGAGTGAGGGAGATAGGGTTCCAAGGGCCGAAGGGGTTTTGTTAACTGGGGTCACCTATGTCCCAGGGCTAAAGGTATCCCGTTGTTAAAGTGTGATAGCAGGTTCCCCTCACCCCAGGGAGTGCTGTGACAGTATCCCCTATAAAAGGAGATGTAAGACGCCTCCTTTCCTCAGTTAGTCTACGGGACACCCTTGGGCAAGGTGGAGTACCCGTTTAGCCCCCCGATCAGGGTTACGTGAAACCATGGGAGCAGGTGGTGGATGGAGTGTGAGAGCAGCCGACAGATTATGGTTGGTTATGGTCTTGTACTCTGCGGCGATAGGCAGATGATCTCACCAGTAGAGACAATGGCTATGGCCACCGACTAGTACAGTCACTGCCCAGAAGGAAAACAATGGCAAACTACCTTCTGCAAAACTTGCCAAGAAACCATAACAACCATGAAAGAAAACATAATAAGAAATAAAGCTGGTGGCGAGATCCCCAGGCCAGGGAGATCAGATAACACTGGGGAAGAGTGTGACACAGGGACCAGTACTAGTAATCGTGATGATGGAGTTAATCCTGACTGTGTTACCAAGGAAATCCCCTGTGTCAGACTAAGAAACAGAGTGAGAATAGCAGCGTGGAATGTGAGAAGTCTGTATGAGGGAAAGCTTAAAGTAGTGTGTGATGAGATTGAGAGGTTAAACATTCAAATTTTAGGAATTAGTGAACATCGCTGGAGCAGCAAGGGACATTTTACAACTGAAAATGGAAGTATTTTCATTTATTCTGGTAGAGACGTCGGAGGCCAGAGTGGAGTGGCATTTTGTTTAGATAAGACAACTGAAAAAGCTTTAATGGGATATAATCCAGTTAGTGATAGAATCCTCACTATTAGACTTAAAGGCCGTCAAAAAAAAAAAAAAAAAAAAAAACAACACAACTCTCATACAGATATATGCACTTACTTCAACAGCAGAGGAGGACAAAATTGAAGATTTTTACAACACACTACAAGACACATTAATTAAGATTAGTCATAATGATATAGCAATAATAATGGGAGATTTTAATGCAAAAGTAGGTGCAGGGAGAGCTGAAAATGAGAGACACGTTTTAGGAAAATTTGGATTAGGAAATAGAAATGATGCAGGTGACAAATTAATTGAATTTTGCACAGAAAATGAGTTAACGATAGCCAAGACGCTTTTTAAACAACATTTAAGAAGACTCTTCACATGGAAGCCTCCAGACAGTATTACCAAAAATCAGATAGATTATATTTTAATACAAAGAAGATGGAAATCAAGCATAACATCTGCAAAAACCCCACGAAGTGCAGACTGTGATACAGATCATCAGTTATTAGAAGCAGATCTGAAATTAAAACTCAAAAAGATTATCCGAAGACCAAGGCCACTTCGTTTTGATCTCACAAAAATACTGGATGCATACACTGTAGAAGTTAGGAATCGCTTTGAGGTCTTTATGTTTGTACAAGAAGAAATGACACCTGATGAACTGGCAGTACAAGCTAAAGATATCTTGATAACTGCAGCCAAAGATTGAATTCCGACCAAGAAAAAGCAACTTAAGCCATGGATTACATCAGACACGTTAGAATTAATAAAACAACGAAGGGAGCTGAAAAAGAAAGGAGATGAATCTGATAACAATAGGATGAAGTATAAATCTTTAACTCCAGAAAGAAGAAAGAACACAAGAAAGGACAAAAATCAATATATACAAGATTGCTGCACCAGAATAGAGCAATATCATAAGACTGGAAGAGATTATGAAATGTTCAAAGAAATGAAGTTATTGACAAGAAATGTTCAACCTCAATTGAATGTTATCTGTGACAAGATGGGAAATACCTTAACAAAAACTAGACAAATTCTAGAAAGATGGCAAGAGTACTGCAGTGGAATGTATGACATGAGTGACAGTGAGGATATGAATGAGATACATGAGCCAATGACAGCAGAGACAGAACCTGAACCCTCATTAGATGAAATTGCTTGGGCTATAAAGAACCTGAAGAATGGTAAATCACCTGGATGTGATGAAATGCCATCTGAACTAATTAAAGCGGGAGGAGAAGAAAGCGTACACATCTATCATGCATTATGTACAAAGATTTGGAAATATGTTATTTGGCCAAAAGATTGGAAGAGAACTATCTTCATACCAATACCAAAAAAGGGCAATCTGAAACTATGCACCAACTATAGAACTGTTGCCCTGATCAGTCATGCAAGTAAAATTCTACTAAAAGTCATAATGGGAAGACTTCGTAAGAAAATGGAAGAAGAGATTAACGTGGTTCAAGCTGGATTTAGACAAGGAAGAGGAACTAGAGATCACATATTCAACATGCGCTTAATAATAGAGAAGTGCAGAGAATTTAATGTAAACCTATTCTCATGTTTTGTGGATTATTCAAAGGCATTTGACTGTGTACAACATCAGAAACTTTGGGAAATCATGAGGAATATGGGATTTCCATCACATGTAGTACAACTCATACAAATGCCATATCTAGACCAACAAGCAGCAGTTAGAATAGATGGCGAGGCATCAGATTGGTTTGACATCAAGCAAGGAGTCCGTCAGGGCTGCGTGCTGTCACCCTATTTGTTTAACCTGTACGCCGAAAATATAATGAGAAATGTAAGAGATGATATAAACAGGGAGCTATATGATGCCCTAAATATCTGCGGTCATGACATACCAGAGATTCGATATGCTGATGATACAGTGTTACTCTCCACAACACAGAATGGCATAGAAAACCTAATAGCCTCAACACAATTGAATAGTGAAAATCACAACTTATATCTTAACATAGCAAAAACTAAGATAATGCATACAGATAAAACTACTATGGAGAAAGAAATATACATTTATGGGAGAAAATTGGAGGTGGTGGACAATTTTGAATATCTTGGGTCATTGATTACCAACAACGTTGACACAATGAAAGAAATTAAACGGCGACTATCAATTGCTCTTCAAAGACTAAAACAGCTGAATAAATTATGGAGTGGGACAGACATAACTACAAAAATTAGATTTTTAAGAGCATGCATCTTTCCCATTGCAACATACGCCTGTGAGACATGGACACTTACTAAACAAGCTGAAGAGCGCATAAACGCCTTTGAATATAAATGTTATAGACGAGTTCTAAGAATATCTTGGGTAAAGAAAAGAACAAATGCATCCATACTTCAAGAGTTGAATATTGAAGAAGGTTGGCTATTAAAGACGATCAAACAAAGAAAATTGAAATATTTCGGTCACTTCAAACGTCACGAAAGTTTGGAGAGAACAATAATGGAAGGGTATATGCCTGGGAAGAGAGGAAGAGGAAGACCAAAGAGAAGATGGGTGCAGAATGTGGCGGATGATCTCCAGATGGGTGTATCAGACGCGGGACATATGGCTTATGATCGATAGGTTTTCCGGAAGGTTGTTATGGGAGCGAGGTTCTGCAAAGGACATGCTACTGGATGAATGAATGAGTCATATAAGCTCTCGTTCCCGTTCCCGTCTGTCTGTCTGTCTGTCTGTCTGTCTGTCTGTCTGTCTGTCTGTCTGTCTGTCTGTCTGTCTGACCCAGCGCGGCTTCGCCCAGCCCCTGGTGGGGAGCATCTCATTTAATTCATATAAGTAGTCATATAAGCTCCCGTTCCCGTTCCCGACTCTGTCTGTCTGTCTATCTGTCTGTCTGTCTGTCTGTCTGTCTGTCTGTCTGTCTGTCTGTCTGTCTGTCTGTGGCCCGTTCCCGTTAAAATTATAGATAGAATAGAAGAATAGATTGATAGTAGAAAATATGATTGGAAGAGATCTGTCTAAAGTAAACTTACCAAGATATCACGAACAGCCAATAAATGGTGGGCGGTGGGTTGACTGCAGAGTACTGCAAACGATATGCAACTAACTTTCTCTCATAAAAAATTACTTTTTTTTAAACGAACGAAAATTTTTATTTTCAAAGGGTTAAGAATTGGTAACGCAGGCCCGTCCTACTTCTCTATTTACTCTCATACATTCTTTCATTCAACATCTCTTATGAAGCAATTCTTTGACAACAAAAGAACAATAAGCATTAAAATGCATGAAAAGTAACTCGTTGAGGAAATGTTTAACATGGGCATCATAAATACCCAACGTGGGTGTAACACGCCATACATATGAGAAGGTTAAAAAAAATTAATGTGCTGTTGAAGAAAAATAAAACGATGAGTTAGAAAATTTTCACTATTTAAATAGATGCATTATTTTTATGAAAACTTTGAAAATGCCTTAAAGATTATATCATTATTTATTATAACTCATATGCCTGTAAATAACTGTAGACAAAGAGTTTATAAATCTTTGAAAACAATGCAACAATATATATATAAAATATATAGCAATGTTATTAAAAGTTATGCCCCTTGAAATAACTTTTCTTAAGTTAAGTCCCCTTGCTGTATATAAATGATAATGTAAATTTAAATATTAAATTTTATTAAGTAAATAGCTGATTGTACACTAACAAACTATGACATTTGGCTGCACGGGAATGAAAAGAAAACATGTAGAAAATTTCATCTCAATCGGATGGACCGTTCGCGAACGCATCAAATACATCCGGATACACACTGACTTATATATATATATATATATATATATATATATATATATATATATATATATATATATATATATATATATATATATATATATATATATGTGTGTGTGTGTGTGTGTGTGACGTTGGATGAAGAATGACTTGCGCGATGACTTGGATTAAAGTGAGGAAGAGTTGCGCAATTCGTCGACCTCACTCTCTCGCCTGAGTCCATCTGAGTCCAGTGGCAAGACAAGTCGAGACGATTGGAGACGAATACAGATGCAGTGGATGACCAGGGCGCTCTACGTGCCTTGCCGTGCTCATTACGTTCCACAACGCTTTGCAGGTAAACGCCGTCTTGCCCGTTGAATCAGGAATGATTTCTTCCGCGCAGTCTGCCGAATCCTGTCTTCACATGCTGGGTAGGCATACCCTAGTTTACCTCTTGGTTTGACACCAAATCAGATACCCATGCCTGGTTTAGCCAGCCTCTCACAGCTGTTGCCCGGGGGGTGGCCGCTGTCGCATGCTGACAGCTACTAGGAGCCACAGGCACGAGCTGGGTGTCAGACTTGGACCAGTGGGGGATGGGTCCTGAAAGGACATGAGAGCCATCCTTACCAAAGGTGCTAATATATATATATATATATATATATATATATATATATATATATATATATATATATATATATATATATTATTGGCACCTTGCCGTCTTGACAGACGATAGTTTGGTACATTGTGTGTCAAAAAGGCATAATAACTACAACCCATGGCGGTGGCGAATGTGGCTGATAAGGTCAATTCGCGCTGTAAATGTTCGTCCACAGTGGACGCATGTGAAAACATGACCATTTCCACCATCATGACTGGGATACTGATCATTCTTTGGTTGTTGCAAGGGTTAGACTGAGACCAAAGAGAATCTACACAGCTAAACACAAATCTAGCCCCAGGATTAATATTATTAACACCAGAACAGTGTACAGCAAGTGGAAATTGGGGTAAACGTAAGGAAACTCTTTTTAAAACAGCGGTGGGGGTTTACGACACTACTGCACAAGAGGCAGGACTGGTTTGCCAGGCACTGCAGCCCTTGATTGATAAAAAGAAGATAGCTCTCTTAAGAAACAAGGAAAGAACAACGCGTAACACTCTGAGTGAGCTGAGGCAAGCTAGGAAGGATGTGCAAAAGGCTATTGGATCAAGTTATGTGAGTCCATTCAAAATGCAAGTGATGAGGGAAACATCAGAAGCATGCATAAAGGTATAAATAAAGCCTGTGGTCGAATGATCAAATGAAGTGCACCATTGAAAACCTTGACTGGAGAAATCATCACTGATAAGAAATAGCAGATGGATAAATGGGTAGAGCAATATCTGGAGCTTTACTCAAGTGAGACCCAACTAGCGGATGATGCCCTCAACGCAATAGAGGCCCTGCCAACTCTTGACCACATGGACACACTTCCCACCATAACAGAAGTTAAGTGTGCTATAAATGAACTTGCATCTGGCAAGGCTCCAGGTAAGGATGGGATTCCAATAGAGTAGCTTAAAAGTCGACAGTGTCGACTTCATTGCACCGGGTGTTATCCCATATGGCTCGGTCTCTTTCCGCAGCGAGGCAAGCGTCACACAAAGCACGAACTCCGTAGCTCTAGCGACGACCCAAAGGAGCCTCCGAAAAATTTCACTCATGAATCGAAGGACGCGGCCCTGAATCGACCCCACAGCCTTCGGAGCCCGAGTCAAACGGCTTGACCACTTCGCCACAGAGACTCCCACTAAATTCCAATAGAGGTTATCAGGAGTAGGCAAGACACACTCACTGTACAGATCCACCAGCTAATATAGCTATGCTGGCGAGAAGTCAAGTCCCACAGGATTTCAAAGATTCAAGCATCATAACACTGTACAAGAACAAGTGCGATCGGAGCGACTGCAACAATTATAGGGGTATCTCACTTCTGTGTATTGGTGGAAAAGTATTTGCCAGAATTGTTCTGCGCAGACTACAAGTCCTAGGAGATCAAATCTACCCAGAATCACAGTGTGGTTTTCGACAGAACCGGTCTACCATTGATATGATATTCTGATTGCGACAAATGCAAGAAAAATACCATTAACAGAATCAACCACTGTTTATTGCCTTCATAGACCTCACAAAGGCATTTGATTTGGTCAGTTGTGAGGGTCTGTTCAAGGCACTACAGAAGATTGGTTGCCCACCAACTCTTCTGTCCATTGTGGAATCGTTCCACACAGGCACGAAGAGTATAATCAAGTTTGATCGTGCAACTTCAGAAGAGTGTGAATTCAAGAGTGGAGTTAAGCAAGGTTGTGTACTAGCAGCCACCCTCTTTGGAATATACTTTTCACTTCTACTGAAATATGCCTTTCGTGATCAGGATGCCGGTATTTACATTCACTCAAGCTCAGATGGTGGCCTATACAATGCACAGAGATTGAAGGCCAAGACCAAAATTAGAAGGATACTGATCAGAGAGTTGCTTTTTGCTGATGATGCTGCAGTAACGATCCACTCCGAGGAAGAATTACAGTCTACTATCTGCATTTTCCAATGTTTATTCTGAATTTGGTTTAACAATTAGCAAACAGAAGACACAGATTATGTCGCAAGGTGCACATGGGGTACCATTAATCTTTATTATCGACGCCGAAATGAAGATAGTAGACCATTTTACATGTCTAGGATCAGAGGTAAATAGCAAATTATCCCTAGATCAAGAAATCAATATCAGGATTGATAAGGCAGCAACAACAATGAACAGGTTAAGAAAAAAGTGTCTGGGAGAACAGGAAGCTTACTGCCAAAACAAATGTACTTGTCTATGAAGCCTGTGTCCTTAGTACACTTCTTTATGGTAGTGAAGCCTGGACAACTTACTCACACCAAGAGAAACGTTTAAACAGCATTCATATACTGTGTCTGCGAAGAATACCTGGTGGCAAGACAAAATAAATACTGAAGTATTGGAAAGATCAGGTTGTGTGACGGTTTATTCCATGCTCAGTCTTCGTAGACTTAGATGGATAGGACATGTTTGGAGGATGTACGATGGTAGAATACCAAAGGAAATCTTTTTTGGTGAATTACAGATGGGTAAGAGATCTCAGGGTCGGCCTCTACTACGATACAAAGATGTGTGAAAGTGGGACATGATTGAAACAGGCATTGACAATATACATTGGGAGCAACCCGCCGCTAAACGTGTTGCATAGAGGGCAAATATCAGAAATGGGATAAAGACAAAGAAGAGAATTGTTGCAGATAAGTCACACACCGAGCGTGTGAGACGTAAGATCGTGCATGATGGTGGAAATGATCATATGTTTACATGCATCCACTGTGGACGAACATTTACAGCGTGAATTGGCCTTATCAGTCACATTCACTACCGCCATAGGTTGTAGTTATTGTGCCTTTCTGAAGCACAAACTATCGTCTGTCAAGACGGCAAGGTGCCAATGATCAATGAATTGATATATTAATTGATAGATGAATAGTGCAAGACGTACCTGTATAATTATCCACCCTCCCCCGTCAGTAGTTGTGTCACACAGGGCTGTAGTGTCACCCCACAGCGTAATCCTCTTTGTCCCATTTATGTGTGGCTGCCCTTTGATGCAAGTGTCCTTTGTACTGGGTATTTGTAAAGTCACACCACACGTTGTCTTTAGAACAAATGTGAAAAATGAAGAACATGACGTCATCAAAACTAAACAGTCTATCGTGAAACAATATGCAGCTTATTGTCGTCTGCTGGAGTAATTCTATGCGCTTCAAACAGAATGGTGTTATCAAAATAATAAATAATTTTTTTTTTTTGGGGGGAGGGGGGGGGGGGCAAGTTGAACAAGTGTTTCAAAATGGCGGTTGATGCACACGGAAATAACAACAGACACGTTGCAGAAGGTATTGGACAATATGAAGAGACGTGCACATTTAGGTATTGAAGCCCGTGGTCAACATTTCCGACACCTGTTATAATGAATAATTCATTGGTACGTTCCAGCTTTCCCAAAACAGCATTATAACAGTACGATTGGTATTGTAACTAATTTAATGAATATTGTAGCACATTGTTTGTTGACGTCGTGTGCTAATATTTCAAATTTAGCTTACATACGAATTGCGGTGAGACTTTACAAACACCCTGTAAAGATGTGGAGTATAATATAACTTGTATGGCCTTCATATGGTAGCCACAGTGCAACTGAAATATAAGGAGAACTAAAACACTTCGGGAAGAGAATTAGAGACACAGATGCATAATATAGGGAGGACATGGGCGGGGCTGCATGGAACAACACAAGACAGGACTTATTGGGTGGATATGGGCAGAGGAAGAGAAAAAAACACATAAAGAAACGACTATAATCAGTTGCCATGGCAAATGCGGACTTTTGCAAGATGGAAAGTATACTTACCGATCACAAATTTTCAATTATATGCAAACAAACGGAGTGTTTGTGCTATATAGACATATACTGTTTCATGTATGTGGGGCATGGACAATAAACAGACAAGCTGAGAAACATCCAATGGCAGTGAAAATGTGGTTATTGGACACAATGCTAAGAATACCATAGACAGACAGAAAAACGAATGAGACATTCCTTTAAAAACAAATAAAAACAGTAAATTTATTAGTAAACCTCGACGTAGACAATTTATATTGTCTGAACACATCATGACGAGAAATACATTTTGCAACAACTTGCAAACTTAATGGGAAAAGAGCAAGGGGAAGGCAAAGATACACATATCTGACTGGTTTGGCCACATTATACAATAGGGACGATAACACAGTGTTGATCCAAGACTAATGATCTTGTGATATGTCGAACCCTGACAGCTCTGGCTTATCGGCTTGGCATAAGACGATGATGTTTGAGATACTCAATAGTGAGAGTCTATAACCACACGGTGGTTAGCAGACTTGCCTATCAGTTCGGCAATCATGTGTTCGAATCCCCGTCGTGGAGGGGACTTTGGTTAAAACTGACCTTGTCTTTGAGGTCGACACGGCCCAAAATAGGACATGTTCTTTGAAGTAAAGGCGAACCCGTGGTATTGACCATCACTCTTTGAGCGACAACGTATCTATTAAAGTATGGAACCAGCACCATATATTCGATACACATCAAGGTGCGGTAAATGCTCATGTGCTTGTAGATTCAATAGTGAAATATGCGGTTACAATTTGTATTCACCAAGCTAGACATCGTTATGAGGTATTTAGTATGGAACACGAGTTGTGTTTGTTTTTTTAAACACAGAAACCAGAAACAATATGCTGGACAATTTATTGCTTGGTATATTTAGCTAAATCTCATCATGCACATACTGTAATGTTATATATCGTTTTAGATTAATTATACTGTGGCTGAAATACTTAAAACACAGTCACCTGACGAGATGCGGCGAAGTGTGCCATACAATAAATTGTTCATCATATTATTTGTAGATTTTGTGTTTAAAATAACGAATTGTCAGTTTATATTCGTTGTTTCTTGGCAGTCTCTCAAAATACCCTTTTGTTCCATTGAATATTTCTATATAAAAAAAAAAAAAAAAAAAAAAATGTTTTGCGTATCCTTTTACAGGACTTAGCTGTCAACAGCAGCATCTTTCAGCTGTCTGTTGATCTCTTGGCAAGATTACGCTCAGTAGTTTGCCATTGCTTTCTGAGCGGCCGGCTCAGTATCCGCAAGTCACGAGCGGGGGTCGAACCACCTCAGTTCTCGCTCCGCTGCGAGACTCTGCGTGATAAACGGGATTACAGAGAGAAAGTGTTGTAACCCCACAGCCAGAGAGACCGGCCTATATAAAAAAGGTATGTAAAATCCGGGAGGAACATACCATTTTGTTAAATTTATTTATATTGCCATATAAAGCAACAGTCAAGATTATTCTTATTCAGTATTTCTCGTTCTCTCATTGAATTCATTTTTACATTGTATCAGTATTTGGCCTTATTGTCTGGAGTATATCACCATTGCTATCAATAAGTGAAATTACGCATTATTAGAAAGACATTACCTGATTCAGTGTCCAATCCCGAATTGTATCAGAAACCTTCTTCGGGAGGGAGTCGACTTCTTGATTCAAGTCTGTAAGTTTGCCCTGCCAGATGTTGTCACGTGCGTTCAGTTTGCCAGATATCAAGGAGACTTCTTGTTTCAACTCTGTAAGTTTGCTCTGCCAGAGGTTATCACGTTCATTCAATTTGCCATATATTAAGGAGACTTCTTGTTTCAACTCTTTCAGTTTGTCAGATATCTCTGAGACTTCTTTCAACTCTGTAAATATGTCCTGGCAGAGCTTGTAACGTTCGTTCAGTTTGTCATTTATCTTGGAGATGTTTCTCAGTATCCTGTCTGTTTTCGATTGTCCTAGTTGGTCATAAATGTAATCACATTAATTAAACAATAATGATACTTCTGGCTATATACACAAATTGGACAGTTTAATATGTTACTGTAATGTGTCATGTTATCCACTATGCATAATTTTAACAGTGATCTTCAAATTATCGTCCGCATGAGGACGTTTTTATTTTTGGTTGGTTTTTCTTTTTCGTTGAAAAAAAAAGGCTATTGTGAAATCGTTCGCCTGTATGTGTGTGGGTTTTTCCTTTCGTCGAGCTTCCAAATCAAATCTTTTCTTTATCCGTCATCATGCGCGATGCCGATAAGAGGTGGTTGTGACATAAATCATTTCAAACCCCCCTGCGACATTCGGATTTCCAACAACCCTACACACCCCCCCTCCCCCCACCCCCCGCCCGCGTCTGCCAACACCAGATACCGCGCGCCAGGAAAAATCCAACTATTTGGTTGGTGCATGATTGATTGATTGAGCCTCCCGTGTGTTGCCGGGGCCCATAAGGGAAGCAAAGAATAGCAAGACTGTAGCCTACCACGCATGTCGTAAGAGGCGACTAAGGAGGCTTGATGGTTCCGTCGCCCTGCTACTGAGTGAGTGCGTGGCGCGACACTGTGAGCTGTGGGTTTCGTGTATAATGCTTTTGAATCTGCCGAGGTTTTTTGGAACGTGACTGCATGTTCAGAGCGATGGCAGCTGGCTATGTCCCAGAGTTGACCGTTTTTTTGCCTTATGCAGAAATGCGTGGCTGCTGGGCTTCTGGTTGACTGCCACTACCATCGACGATAAACTGTATTTTCGTGGACTGTGTGGGTGAACATCTAGGAAACATCCAGATGGAAAAATGACTGCCGATTCCATCAGAGATGAACTGGATATTTCGTGGGGGACTATTGTGTTGACATTCTGGCAGCGGCATTATGCACAGTGTATCTGTGCGGGCCGTTGTTTGTCGAGACTCCTGTCTTTTCCACTTTTCACATTGGGCAGTGGGGAGCGTTTTGTGTGATATTCACTGGCACAGGAACGGAGCATAATGGAGATGAACCATTGCTGTGAAATTGGAACCGCGACTAACTAACTAACTAACTAACTAACTAACTAACTAACTAACTAACTAACTAACTAACTAACTAACTAATTGATTGAGCAAGAGAGAAATTTACACAGGCTGGCTAAAATTAGCTATTACGTCATCTTCCGGGAATCTGACATCGGCGGACAGAACTTGGAACACGATTTGAAATCTCTGGGCAGTCGACGTGATTCTTTCTAGGAGACTGACGTGTGGTCAGGGAAGTGATGTAGTTAATTTATATTTCCCAGTGATATCGATATGTTGACAAACACAATAGAAAGGATCTAAATCAGTGATTCCCAAGCTTTTCAAACAGAGGGCCACATCTACTATATAATAAAATTATAAAAGTCGTGCAATATAATTCTTACCTTTCTTAACTTTGGTAAAAAAAAATCTAAACCTTTAAAGGCAGCCAGTGTCAGTACTACACTGCGGTCATTTTTTTGGTTTAAAATCAAAAGTTCATTTAACAATACATTTTAAATCAATTTCGAAAATCGCTATTAATGTAATTAATTTACAATTCTAACTGTTCTTCATAACCAGTTACTTAAGTCCAGATGCCAGTTTATCAATGAATTCATTGTCTGGGCACAAACCTTTCGTGTCCAAAGAATTCACGACAAGCAACGCCTTCACATTTTCGCTTTTTACCATTGTTTGATGTTAGATTTTCCACTCATTTTTATAGACTGTTACAGCACTCCCTGGGGTGAGGGGAACCTGATGTCTTTAGCCCTGGAACATAGGTGACCTCAGTCCACAAACCCCTTCCGTCCTAGGATCACTATCTCCCTCACTATCAACCAAGGGATGTTACCCCTTTCAAACTTAGTCCTGAAATCATGACACAACTCTGGTATCTAACTATGATAACAATATGGTGTATTATACAAGATGGATGAGGATGATGATGCTGATAACTCCAAGGTAAACCTCGCAGTATCTATGAGAGATAAGACGTGACCAGGTTCGAACAGCCTAACGAATGGTGTGTCATCACAGTCAGGAGTTCTGGTATCACACTATGTGGTAAGTCAGACACGCTCACCGAATAGATCATGCCTCCGGCCAGGTATCGGTTTCTCCCCTAGGAAAGGATAGATGGCGTGTTGAACCACTAGGACTTGAGACCTCTGGTTGATGACGTCACTGAAGTTTGGACCACACTAGGGTAGGCACAACTACTGTCTTTCATGTGGAGGGGAAACTAAGACACTTCTCTGGGAAAAGTCCCGAAGTATCTAAAGCACTGCTGGTCTAGTGAGAGGTGGATCTCTCACTCAAGGGTATAGGCCTTCACAAATGTCCATGTGACCAGCATCAGTCAGCAGACTATCACGGGTATCACGACATAGGTACATCTCCCGCTGACGAGTGGCACTGTAGAAAAGTCAAAAGCAGATAACAATTCTTTCCTAATATCAGCAGCCACAGGGAACCAGGCACTTGGTAGCGAAGACATCATAGCTAGCTGGCAGGATATTATTCCGTCAAGGTCACAGCTGGGACAATAACAACATCGAGATACTTGCCCAGGTGATATCAAGAACAAGTCAATAAGTTGTTGTCAGGCAAACAATCTGGTCTATCTGACTTGGAATGGGCGGTGAGTTAGATGTCCCCCATACTGAGATGAAACTCTCGGTTGTAGATACCTCTTACTGGGGTAGTGGGCACACAGGCTGCTCACACCGGCCCTCGCCATAGTCCGTAGCACTGGACTCGTCCCCCAGTTCTTCGCTCTGCTCTCATCAAGGTAGAACCTGTGGAGGATAACACTCAGTGAGAGCACCATGAATCAGAATTACCCACAGCAGATACACTTAGGTCCTTCTTACTCAGACGTGTGGACCCTTCCCATAAGGGCCGTACTCCTTCATTGGCTGCTCGAAAGGTCGAGGACAGACTGGACCTAGAACCAAAGCGGCAGCTGTCCACCTGCATCCTCTTTCCCAGACGAACGTAGAGCTGGGCCAAGGTTGGTGTCTAAGATATGGGTCTATGCTGAAACATTAATAGATAACATATACGGTTAGTGAGTTAGTTGTACTTATAGACAGTATGGTCCTGAAGGAGGGCCGACGGCAGTACTTCCTCAACCCCCTTCCTGTTATCCGCAAAAGCTGATGTCGTACCATGCCGTAGGTACACTCCACTAGATCAAATAAAATATACAGGGTGATCCCCCTGTGTCATAAATCCACACCCAGTTCCCCCCTCCCTGGTCCCAGGTCGGGGCATTTAGAACGGTGTCATGTTCAATACGAACAATTCTGGCGCAACGGTCCCTTCCCCCTTTATCCACCTCTCAGGAACCCACTATATATTAAGCTGGTATTCCATCGAGGGAAACTAATTAAACGACAGATGGGAGGAAAGCTAAGAAGAAAGCCAGTGGTCGCCCCACCATGTGACACGAAGTTCGACTCCCGGTACGACCTTGAAACAACCTCGGAGGTTTCGGCCGACCCGTGCATTCGCCTCGCCGTACTCGCCTGAGTTCATCGATATATCACTCGATATATCCTAAGCGACTCCTTAATCTACTTTCGGTAGCCCTGTGGTTAACGGTTCGGCCACGCTGGCCATGCCGACGCTCGTGGTTATGAAGTGGACGATGTGTGAACTCAAATTGCAGGTCTTGCTTCCCTGAACTCGTTTTTCCCGATCTACAGGGGCTGTAAATAAGCCGCGCGCAGCTAACCTACGAAATATCTTAGCAGTACAATGCTAGTAAACACGCATTTGCCACAGGCTTAACTTACAGTCGTAAAGCACAAGCCTACAAATGTTCACACGTGACCTCCTTCCTCGGGACGGTTAGTATACGCGTCAGCGAAATCTCACAATTCAAATCACCGACACCGCACTAATTAAGAAAAAAGGTTGTACTTATACCTTCACACACACAGCACGACAGTGGATATGAGAAGCGTTGTCACCATAACTGGACAGGATGCCAAAGGTCTTCAACCCTCATCAAGACACGTTGCCCCGCTCTCTATCAATTAGCACTGGGCCAAAATGTCGACTGCCGGCCAGCAACCTTCGTTCCCAAATGACTCTTTGTCCCTGGACGATTGACTGCGCCTGCGTCAGACATGCGCAGTCCGGAGTGTCAGACTACCGGTTCCGCCACCCAAGTTCTGGAATCTTCTTTAAGGGCGAGCAACGGCACTGGTCGGGCTCGGTCATTTTACTGGTTCTTTCCCTTTGACCACTACCTTATCCCCCGGCTGCCCGATGTTTCCACGGAAATTTCACCAGACGGCAAAATCCCGAATGATTTCTGTGACACAGACTTTAACGGGAAATTTGTATGTGAAAAAAAAATCTAATTTCAACACAATACTACCGACTCTGCTAAACAGTTGTAACAGACGACAACATGGCGCCTTGAGCAATCTGACTGGTCGACAAGACTGGGATATGGGAACTTAATAACGTTTCATTGCGAAACGCTGACGGGGCGCTTCGAGTGCATTTTTGAAAGTATTAAAATATATTATATTAAATGACGAGTCCTCGCGTTCCACTTTTTGACAGCTGGCGGGCCACAAGTGGCCCGCGGGTCGTGGTTTGAGAACCTCTGATCTAAATCATTAGCAGGATTTTCTTTGTGATGAGAGAAGTAGGAGTAACTCTAGAGAATTAATCAGAGGATATGGGTGATTCTTTTCATGTCTCAGAGGATATTGAATTAATTTCGTTCTTGGTCAGTTCATGCACTTATGAAGAATGAGCTTCTCAATCATTATTTCTTCAGAGCCTAGGTGGGTATCTTGAGAATAGGAAATGAACTATCATGATGCTCTTTTGAAATATCATTATATTCTGTTTCTGAATGATCTTGTTCAGAAATATCAGTTATATTCTGTTTCTTGATGATCATGTTCTGAAATGTCACTTGTGTTCTGTTTATGGATGATCCTGTTCTGTAATACCACTTATGTTCTGTTTATGAATACTTCTCTTAATGATCATTTATGATCTCTGTATATATGTATTAATGTATAAATATGTGAATTGCATATGAGGTAATATTATGTGGGTATCTTAACGGAAAAACAGATGAATTGACAAGGCTGTGTGCCTGTATCATTCTACTGATAGACACCCTGATAACGAAGCGACTGGGAACAAGAGAATAATTACCCTGCATAACTCAGAACTGAAGAAGACATATCTTATCGGTATGTGAGGTGAATACCTCCATCATGATGTTTATGTAAGAGCATCCTGTACGCAACAGGGCTAGGCCTGGCCAACCTGTGCCTGTGTAATGATCCCTTCTCCACATCCTTCTTCCCCCCACCCTGCCCGATCCTATATGAGATGGATATATGTTTTTGATCCATATTTTACTAAGGATGGTGGATGTTCTGGTGGCTGAAATGAAGTACGTTCCAGAACAAGGGGTATCTTCATCAGAAGGGTCAAAAGTCCTCAGAGAGGGACGACGTGTTGAGACTTTCTAAAGCCGGAAGAGCGAAATGCAGGTGAACAATAGTGACCCGTGCAAACTTAAATCACCATGGCCTCATGGAATTAAGCTATGTAATATATTGATTCATCTCCAACCTACGATAGACAATAATAATGATAATAACAACCATATTAGTTATTTTTCGTGTGATATCAAGAACAATATAACTTATATCTCAGGAGAACCCAAGGATTTTTTATTAGATCATCCTGAGAGAACCTAAGGACTTTTGCTAGATTATACTGTGAGAATCCAAGGACATTTGTTAGATTATTTTATGAGAGCTCAATGACTAATTATATAAATGGTGTGGTGATACTAAATGACATTTTAGGATCTGCGGTGAATTTAACGACTTTCACATTCAATAGTTGTGAGGATCCAAAGACATTCGGATTAGTTAAATGTGATTGATCTTGAATTTAATGTGTCCTTTATGATTTATAAGTTGTTCATTACAATATGCCACTCGAACATACACACAGAACCCCCCCCCCCCCCCCTGTTATACCATTATACTGTTTTAATGTATAACAAGAAGTTGGTTGATTTTTTTGTTGATGTTGTGTGTTTGTTAGTTTAGAAGATTATATTCTTCACAAAATCTGAGTACAGCTGAAAGTGGCGGGAAAACTACACGCAGTCTAATTTCCCCGAGTTAGCTTCCTCCCTTCTGTCTGCGGTGACGTTCCTGTGCTCTGCTGGCCCTCTATTGGGAAAACTTAACTTCACGAGCCGGTTCTGGTTTTCTTATGATAGTGGGTTACTGGGATGTGGGTATTCTTCTCCCCCATCTCCATAAAATATACCACAGCGATAATGTTTCGCCATCTTACTCGATCACCATAGTTGTAGATCAGCTCATTGTTCTTGTCTCGAACATGCCACGTGACAAAGCAATCCAGGTATTTACTTCTCTGCCTTCCCTTGTTCTCTTCCCCTCTATCTTGCCAGTTGTCACAAAATTATCCAATTTATTTCTTCTGATAACGTGACCACAACATTGTGACTGTCTACGTCTAATTTCTTTAATCAGTTTACGGTTTTTGTTTGTTTCTTTTAGGACCTGGTCTTTGGTTTTTCTTTCCGTCCATAGTATTCTTTGCATTTTCATCAGAAACCACATTTCCACAGCCATCATATGTTTTTCTGCTTGTTTGTTCATTGTACACGCTTCACATCCATACAAAAGCACATGTTCAATGTAGCACCCCACCACTCTTTTTCTCGTTGCAAATGACGAGTTTTTATTGGTCAGTGACATAAGCCTGGTTCATTAACAATGAGTTGAGTGACCGGGCATGAGAAAGAATGGGTAAAAGTGGGAGACAGTAAAGTGATTGACCTGGCGATGAGAAAAACAGCCAGTCCTGAGAAATAAAATAGTGAGGGTAGAGAAAAAAAACCTAGGGTGGATGGGGCGAGAGATAGGGTATTTGTGTGTTGAAGTCAGGAGACTTCAGGGAGTTGAGTTTTAGACACCGAACGAGTCGGTAGTCCGGTAGTCGACGGAGAACTGTGTGGTGGGATTCTCCGAGCTGTGAAGGCAGTCCTAAAACCCAGAGTGGGTTACATAGATAGCAGAGGCTCCGACCCAGTGGGTGGTCGTATTGTGGGAGATCCAGCCGTGGATAGTAGCTGGACTAAATGTCTTGTGAATTTGAGATTCAGCAGGCTGTGAGAAGACAGTGATGTGTGCTGGTTAAATTGTGAGGATGATATTTATATTCTATGGATTACATTGTTTCTGGATGTATAAACATGTTCCGTCTGTCCGTGTTCTTTCTGGATTAAAAGATTATGTGCGCCAACTCAATCTTGTTTCATGACTGGTGAAGGTTCACTGCTGAGGTGAGTTGGATTAAGAGACAGTTAGATAGCTCGATTGACACACCAGGAGCATCGTTACCTAGACAACGACCATCACACGCACGTATCATAAAGAACGTCGTGTGACATCTGGGGTCTTTCCGGTCAAGAACGACGGGGATATATTGATTATCTGGAAGGCTACGTACTGTCAAGAGCATTATAGACATTGTTGTCATTCTGAGATATCTGTGGGCTCTTCGCTGAGAGAGGAGTTATTATCTGGTGACTTCGTTCCATCAAACTAGCAAACCCTTGACAATTTGGATTGTGTGGCTTCAAGAGGGTAATGTGAACTCTTTGTGTGAGCGCCAGAAAATTCACACAGACAGACGGGAGTAAAAACTCAAGCTAGCAGACAGTTCAAGTGAAGTTCACGACAGGTAAATTAACGGCGGTCAGCACACGTAAACAGACGAGGCGGGGCGCCATGAGAATTAACGCAGCACAAATCAACCGGAAGAGTCGATTACAGTGACGGGTGTAGTCACTAGTCACAAACAGCACGGAATGTCGGGTTGAGAGGCCAGGCGCATGTGTTTATAGGTCAAGAGACTGAAGCGCCAGCAGACAGCACAGATGAAATGTCGTATGGACAGTGAGTTGTTTGCGACAAGAAGAAGTCAGTCCTAGGTGTGGGTAGGACATCGCTGTCGGTGATAAAGACAGGATTGATAATTCAAGATATTGACAGGTGTGTGTGGCGAGGGAACGCACTGTGTTGTCGCAAGTTGACTGGTCAAGATTTGTCGACGCAGTTAATAGGACGGGTGGAGACACCAGCGTCCAGGTACGGGGGAGAGTTACGTTACCCCTACCACAGCCGTGCGGGGGCAGAAGTGGAAAGTGTTCGTGTATGACGAAAAAGTTTCCTTGCATTTTACAGACAGATTAAGTGTGACTTTCCACGGAGTTAAAAGAGCAGCCGGGGTGGGGCTGTCAAGGTTGTGTGGAAAATGTTTTTATGGAGGAATTTTCCACTAACGGTGATAAAGAGAAATTGAGGTGACATTGTGAGTTGGGGGTGGAAGGAGTAAGGGTACTCAGGAAAATTTCCACGGCCTATTGTGGTCAAGATGACTCATTGTGAATGAACAAAACAAGGTTGTTTTGAAAGAAAGCCAGACTTTTTTTCGTCTTTGTTAAAATCCCTTTGTGATCATTACCTTGTTATGAGCGAACAATTTTAACGTGTCATCACCGCACACAAGGGTGCATACAGTTGCCAAAAAGAACTGACGGTACAGGGTTATAGCACTGGGCATTTGCGGCCAATTTTTCATTTGAACTTTGTCTTTAAACGGCAATCCAGAACATTTTGGGATAATTACCATCATCTTCAATTCGTACGACAATCGAAAGAACACTTTGGATAATTACTATTTACCGTCAACGTTTCCGACAGGTGGAACTGGTGATCACAACGCGAAATGAAGTAACCACTCAACAAAACAACAAGTCGCTTTGCAATCTAGCGTTGTAGACATTTCGGAGAATTTAACACAGATATTTCCAGCGGATTGCGAATAACTATTAAAACGAACAAAAACTTTTTTGACTGATTAATAAGAACTTTTGGCGACGTATTAATAAGTACATATTTGTCGGCCAACCATCTCAACATTTTTGTTTGCTCTCATCGTTTTAACTGTCGTTATCGTTTGTGGACTTATATATATATATATATATATATATATATATATATATATATATATATATATATATATATATATATATATATATATATGGATATGTTATTACATGTAATTGTTGATAGTCACTTTTTGCGATCTCTATCTACATCAGGATAGGCCTTGTGAAACGTGGGTATTTCTAGTGCTTAAGATATTGCTTTGTAAAGATAACGTTAATGAGTTACCGTGTCGTGCAGTGGCATTGGAATAGTCCTAACCAATATCTAGAGCCGAGTTGTCTTACGTCAGATTTCTGTATATTTTTATGCTATAATTTTTTTTCCTTCTCTTTCTTTCTTTTCGTTATAGTTACATATGATATTGGTTGTGGTTGGATATATGTTATTATTGTGATCTTTCGTAATTTCTGCTGTCTAGTGGTCTTTGTCAGTTTATATTTTCCGCGCACTGTGGTCGTTTTACACAAGCTTGTGGTTGTTACTGTAGTTTATTTCTTTGTTATCACCGTCTCCGTGTACTTGGCTTGTGAGTCTAGCGTTTTATAGAAAACACTTACTGTTATCATCCATTTGTTTGTATATGTATTTATATGTATGTTTAACAATATGTCCAGAAATGTTATACAACTATTTGTTATAGATATATGCGAGGGAGTATAGGTGATATTTTCCCTCACTACCTAGTGCTTATAGAGTGACTGGGTGAGTACAGAGTGATATTTTAGCACCACGAATTTACGTACACAGGGAGTTGTGGTGGACTTAGGGAAGTGACACAAAGACTAACAGCAGAGTCGTCACATTTATAGTTGGCTGACAGACAGCAACGTGTCCACAAGTACAAGATGCCTACTTTAATGGAATATATTGAAGCAGGTGAACGAATAGGCCTGAAAGGTAAAGAGTTACAGAGTATGCAGAAGTAAAAGAACAAAAACAGACGGAAAGAGAGGAGAGGCATAATGAACGCGAGGCAAAGCGGTTACAGGAAGAGAAAGAGACACAAGTAAAACTAGCTGAAATGGAAAACAAGCGTCTACAGGAAGAGAAAGAGACACAAGTAAAACTAGCTGAAATGGAAAACAAGCGTCTACAGGAAGAGAAAGAGACACAAGTAAAATTAGCTGAAATGGAAAACAAGCGTCTACAGGAAGAGACACAAATGGAACTTGAAAAGTTAAAACAAATAAATGCGGTGGAAATCGAGAAAGAGAAGATTAAGATGGAAGCTGAAATTTCACTCAGAAAATTAGAACTATCTTCGAAAGGTCAAAGTGAGGAAAGCAGAAGACCTTCGCAGTCGTCACAGAGACTAAAACTGCCATATTTTACGGACCGGGACAACCTTGAGGCCTATCTTTCGAGATTCGAATCATCTGTGAAAACTCTAGGCATCCCGGAGGCAGAATATGCGATGCGGCTGGGCGAATATTTAACGGGTAAGGCCCTAGATACAATGTTTAATTTACCTGTGGAAGAAAGAAACAACTACACTATTTTGCGTCAACGTTTGCTTACAAAGTTCCAACTAACTGAACATGGTTATAGAACAAAGTTTAGACAGTTAAGGCCAGAGACAAATCAAGATTTCACAGACTTTGTTAACACAGTAAAGAACACATTTAACAAATGGATGGAGCTCGCAGAAGTAGGGAAAGATTTTAATAAATTAGTAGATTTAGTGTTAAAATACAAAGTATTAGCTTCATGTAATACCAATCTAGTGGCTTTCTTTGAGGAACGTAAGCCAAAGGACATAGACACAATGTCTCAGTTAGGGCAAAACTACATGACTGCACATCCTAACGTATCTATTGGGAAACTAATGAGTGAGGAAATTAGTCTGTGCAGTGTACACTAAACAGGACCAGAATCCAGTCATCAGACCAATGGGCGAAATGTGTGGATTCAGCACAGAAAGGTGAGCAGCAAGAACTTCAAGATAATGGTTTCCGAGGAAACAATGTTGGTAGAGTAGGACGGTACCCATATAGAAGAGGGAATTTCCAGAGACGTCCAAATTATTCCGGATGTTGGAATTGTGGGAGCTGGAGACACAAGGCAGTGGAGTGTGACGTGCAGCCAGCCAGTGAGCCAACAAGTAACGCAAGGAAGGAGATCATCTGTTTCAAATGTGGAAAGAATGATGTGTCACCCATCAATGTAGGATGAGAGAAACAGAGCACTCAAATGCAGTGCAAGTAATTGAGACGCTGAACAATGAAGATTGTAGTGGGTGCAAACCTCTTTTTGAAAAAGACAGTCAGCCAGTCCTAATATGTGGTCATACAGTGAAAGCAGGATCAGCAGTGCATGAAGGAGGAAGTATGAAGCTGCATCAGGGATTCGTCAATGATAGACCAGCGTTAACGCTTAGGGATTCCGGATGTACGTCTATCGGAGTGAGGAAAAGTTTAATAGATCCCTCGGATTATACAGGGAAAAAGATTAGATGCATAACATTCAACGGCACAGTAGAGTTCTACCCATTAGCCATAATAACAGTAAAAACACCATATATCACTGGAAGAGTGACAGCGTGTGTTTTGGACTCACCAGTGGCTGATTTGATCATAGGAAATGTTATAGGAGTTAAAGATTGTACAGAAGAGGAAGTAGTTTATTGGGACCGAAAATATAGTGTAAGCAGTAATGAGGTAGTTACCACAAGAGAACCTAAATTAGAGAGTATAGCTAAGGTAGAAGAGGCACTTGAAGTAGACACAGGAACTCAGGACAAGGATAGTACAGCTGAGCAGATGAGAATGGATCCCAAATATAGTGCTAGTGGCTCCCAGAGACAAGATACTACTCTGAACAAATGTTCCCAAGGGTGTAGGAGAGTAGAACATAGGCAGTCAAAGAAAGGTAGATGGTGCTTCGAGAGGAAGAACAATGTTCTCACTCGTCGCTTTTCAGATAGTGGAACTGCACGTGGGCAAGGAGCAGTACCTTTAGCACATAGAGACCGATATACTAGAACAGCTCAGGATAGTGCATGTGCAGGGCACATAGGCACAAGGCGTATGCAGCAGAAATCAAGGTGCCAGATATATGGGCCAAGATTGAATAAAGAGTTCAGACTAAACAGAGACTCAAGTGTAACGGTGCAATATGCAGATAGGAAAGTTGAGTCAGGTCAAAAGAGTGTTCGCGACATTACTGACCCAGGGCTAGGGATAGCAAACAGATGTTGTAATTGTAGAGGTACCATGAGTCATGGGTACATGAAAGGTGGACACAGTATCGACAGGAATCAGAGGAGGGTTAATGCAAGAACAGAACCACCTGATATAGGGTCGGTACACAAATAGTATTGTGTGGTCGTGAAGTAGTAAGAGACCTGCGGGTACACAAACATGATGTTTTAGATGATATGTTTATTACTATGCCATGTTTTAGTCATGTATTGGGATACAAGAGAGAAAGTTGTTTGTATTTATGTGTGGGGAATATGGGAGTGTACTATGAGCATTTGATGTATTATTTAGGTGGTAGCTAAAGTGAGGTGGAGCCATACTTAGGGCTACCCAGGCAATATGTCTGGGTCACATATTTAATAAGTTTTAGTCTCCCAATATTTGAAAACAAAGTTTTCTTTTAAGAGGGGGGTGATGACATAAGCCTGGTTCATTGACAATGAGTTGAGTGACCGGGCATGAGAAAGAATGGGTGAAAGTGGTAGACAGTAAAGTGACTGACCTGGCGATGAGAAAAACAGCCAGTCCTGAGAAATAAAATAGTGAGGGTAGAGAAAAAAAACCTAGGGTGGATGGGGCGAGAGATAGGGTATTTGTGTGTTGAAGTCAGGAGACTTCAGGGAGTTGATTTTTAGACACCGAACGAGTCGGTAGTCCGGTAGTCGACGGAGAACTGTGTGGTGGGATTCTCCGAGCTGTGAAGGCAGTCCTAAAACTCAGAGTGGGTTACATAGAGAGCAGAGGCTCCGACCCAGTGGGTGGGTCGTATTGTGGGAGATCCAGCCGTGGATAGTAGCTGGACTAAATGTCTTGTGAATTTGAGATTCAGCAGGCCGTGAGAAGACAGTGATGTGTGCTGGTTAAATTGTGAGGATGATATTTATATTCTATGGATTACATTGTTTCTGGATGTATAAACATGTTCCGTCTGTCCGTGTTCTTTCTGGATTAAAAGATTATGTGCGCTAACTCAATCTTGTTTCATGACTGGTGAAGGTGCACTGCTGGGGTGAGTTGGATTAAGAGACAGTTAGATAGCTCGATTGACACACCAGGAGCATCGTTACCTAGACAGCGACCATCACACGCACGTATCATAAAGAACGTCGTGTGACAGTCAGTATGTTTTCCATCTTGCAACTACCTACGCAATTTTGATTCTTGTACTAATTTCTCCAAGGCTTCTTCCATCAGATATTACGACTGTTAAATGATAATTGACTGATTCACTTATTTAAGAATATGCCCATTTACTTGTATATTACATTGCGGTGTTTCCTTCTTCATAGTGACGATCATAATCTGTGTGCAACAACCTCATCTAGTAAATATTGCAGATCCTGCTTACTGTTTGCAATCAATACTGTATCATGCGCATATCGATTGTTATTGATGTTTCGTCCTCCAATGACGATTCCTTTTATATCCTCTACATTTCTGAAAATATTTTCACTGTACAGGGAAGAAAGATCTGGAGACTTTACACATCTCCGTCTCACACCTCTCATGGGGTTGATATTGACATACTTCATATCCAATATTTATGAAAGCTTGTTGTATCCAATTTATGTTTGAAGTCTGTCCCATAAATGTGTAGATCTGCAAGCATCTTTATCATGTTGACATGTCTTGCTTTACTGAAAGCCATTGTGTGGTCAATAAAACAAATATGTCGGTCTTTGTTTACTTCTATAGAATGTTCAATTAATGTTCTCGGACAATGAACAACATTTACTACACCCTACCGTCTACAAACCCAAATTTTTCTTCTCCTATTTCGGGTTGTATATTCGTATTAACTCTTTGCATGATAATTCTTAGCAAAATCTTCGTGATGTGGCTAATTATACTAATTGTTCGATGTTGATTACATTCAAGGGCTCCTGATTTCTTCGCGATTGCAAAAATAATATAGGAGGTATATCTCCAGTATCATACAAGTATATTGTGTTCAGCGGTCTATTGACCTCTCTATTACATATTCTCCTAAGGTATTGATCATTTATGTTGTTATCTTATCTGGACCCAGGGTCTTGCCATTTGTCATAAGGTTAAGAGCATTCCATCTTCAACACTGATTTCCCTTCATTATTATTCTGAATATCATACTGTTATTCACTCAAATCAACATAAAGGTCTATCACATAATCTGACTACGGATGTAAATTCTGATCTTTTTCAATTATGATTTGGCCGTCTTTGGTGTTTAGACAACCCGGTGAATATTTTAAGTGATGTCATTGATTCTTTTGTGCATTATTTTGGTATCTCGGGTGTTGTGTTGGTTTTCAATTTCACGGCAATAGTCCGCAATCGATGCTTCTTTTGCCTCTTTGCATAGTTTCTTGATTTTCCTGTGAATGTCTTTATATTTTTCATGGTTGTTTTTGTTATTTCTTCTTACTTTCATGAGTTTTAAGATGTCTCCCGTCATCCATTTCTTACGTCCCATCATCTTTATTTTTGGGATGGATTTTAGTGCGCCTTGATTGACTGATTTCTTTAATATTTATCATTGGTCGCTGACATCTTGAAATAATATTTCACGTCGGACAATGCATCAAATCTGTTCTTTACCTCTACGTTGAATTTATCTTTTATCTCCTCACTTTTCAGTGTTTCTTGATGTACAGTTGACTTTCCTTAATTTATATATATATATATATATATATATATATATATATATATATATATATATATATATATATATATATATATATATATATATATATATATATATATATATATATATATATATATATATATATATATTCCTTTCGATTAATCTATGGTCGCTGTTGCAGTCTGCGCTTGGTATAGTTTTTGCAACTTTTAAGGCATTTTGAAATCTTCTGTTGATGAGAATGTAATCAATCTGGTTTCTGTTCTTACGATCAGGTCTCCTCCATGTCCATAATCGCCTTGGGTGATGTTGATAACAGGTGTTTCCAATAACCAAATGATGCAATTTTGCCCACTGTACAATTCTGCAACCTCTTTCATTCTGTTTCCCTAGTCCATACTTGCCAACTTTGCATCCGTCCTGCTGATTTCCAACTTTGGCATTCAAGTCACCCATTGTGATATTTAGTTCTGATGTATTGCATTTCTTGAAGGCATTTTCCAAATCGTTATACAATTCATCGATGTTGTCATCACTTCTGTCTGCTGCTGGTGCATAAACTTGTATTACGTTCACATCAAAAGGTATTCCATTCAACTGCACCATTAACACTATATCTGATACAGTCCAATATCCTTTGATCGATTTGGACCTCTCTAAATCCATTATAATTGCTACCTATCGCCGTTGTTGTTTTTTTTTCGCCCCAAGAATGGATTATGCTATATTTCCCAGATGTTAAAATGCCATTCTTTTCCATTTATTGGGATTCCAGTATCAGCCACGCAGATTCTTTCGATGTCTTAAACACATACAAGTTAAAATTCAAGACAATGTATACTCTTAGTGAATGTAAACACTGAAGCCACAAACTGGCCGACACTCAACACTCCAGTGGGACACACAGTCAGACTGCAACTGACTGACTCCTTTAATATTGGGACTTTTCACTGGTTGTTGCAAGATCGTGCAAGACTTCTTATAGTTCATGCCGTGGAGCTCTGCGGATGCCCACGGACCTCTGTCTTGTGCTGACTATGTATACTGACGTTCCTGAATGCCGTGAGATCAAACTGCCCATTATCTTCTCTATCAGTCTAACAGGACCCACGGTAACGTACTGACTAGACGCCCGCCTGCCAGCCTGATGTCACGGGTTAGAATTCACACAGAGGTATACTATTACAATTTACCTGTTCTCTCAGGTCGACTCATCCTAAAATGGTTACAAGGAAATATCGTGGGAGGTAAATACGGCCGACGTGATATTTTCCCACACCAACCACCCAGTGCCAGTTGGTCGATGAAAATATGGACCTAGCATCATGGGCTTTCAGGCACGTGAAAGCTCCTTAAACACCTCTTATTTACTATGGTCGGACGAGGCGTACCATCTTTAATTTGTACACGATAGTTTCTCCGGTACTGTTCGTTCAACATCTCGACAGTGAGTATCTAACATTTTTGTTCAGAAATATTTTATGTTGCTGGTGTAAGTGGAAACCAACGAGCATATAGGCTTGCGGGTCTTGGCTTCTGTGAGGATGGGAGGAGCAGCGGACCAGGCCTACATCCAGAACACCCTCAGGGAGGACGGGCGACTTAATGAATCAAGGGGTAGGTGTGATTCTACAATTTTGACCAGACTGCAAGAACATAAAGTCCAACCAGGTGGAGAGAGACAAGACCTCGATGTAGGGAGTCAAAGACGATTAGACAGCCAAGACAGAAATGGCATCTTCAGTAGCTTCACACTAAGGGTTGTTCTCATGATAGGATCTGGGATCTTTGAGTACTAATAGTTCAATGTACAATGAGAATAATATGTTAACTAACTAACTAACTAACTAACTAACTAACTAACTAACTAACTAACTAACTAACTAACTAACTAACCAACTAACTAACCAACTAACTAACTAACTAACTAATAACCTATCTAACCAAGTAATTAACTATGTAACCAACTAACTAACTATTTAACCAACTACTAACTATTTAACCAACTACTAACTAATTATGCCGCTTAGAATGGGACCATTTATTTTGTGATAAACAAATCCCGAATCAATAACAGGATCGTAGGAAGACACAGATAGTCTAGCTTACCTAAGATATCATGGACTTGCCACAACAGCAAGGACACAATCAAACCTCCAGCCTGGAATAGCATGACTTCTAGTGCATACAAATATGGCCGTCTTGAGATAGCTGGGATAAGCGTGGAAGTAGCTCTACACCTGGACAGTTGCTAGATCTTATACACTCTGACAGAGTTGTTTATGATGTTCAATTATGCATCATAAAATGAGTGAACACGACAATATATTGCAGACATGCCATTAGTATATACATAAACTAAAATGATTTACGTGTTCCTGAGTCTAACTGATGATCAAACAGCGTGAAAACTTGTGGCTCCCAGCTGTCTCACCCGTCCATTAATAGTTTTTGTTAATGAGTCCATATGAAAAATAGATTATCATTATGTATGTAGGTTGTGTATGTTATGTTGATTGTTTTTATTTGACATGAGCGTTCAGGTGAAAAGTAACTGGCCACATAAACACTTATCTATTTATGCATACATTATATATAACTTGTATAATAATATAAATATATAACTTAATGAACTGGGTGCACTAGTCAACCATGCCTAAAATGAGCATCAGGCAATTTTCTAGAAAGTAAAAGCTACTGGCGTGATACTGACCACATCAACCATCGAGTATCAAGACGTCTATAAATATATGGCGAGCACCATATGCCCAATAGACTCGAGGTGTGACAAGGCAACCGTCAAAGTTCTGTGGCTGCGGCATTTGCTTATACGCCCAATGGCCATGGTTTCGAACTCTCATATAGGGGCATGTTTTGCAGTAATCTGTGTTCTATTGGTCTATCCAGCTTAAAATGGGTACCAGACAATGTCATGGGAAGTTATGTCATGGGAAGTGATGGCATAGGAAAGTGATGTCATGTGAAGTGATGTCGTGGGGAGTTATGGCATGGGAAGTGACATCATTGAGAGTGATGTCATGGAAAAATGATGTCATATGAATTGTTGTTATGGGACGTGTTGCCATGGGAAGGCATGTCATGGGGAGTGATGTCATGGGGATTGATAGCATGCGAAGTGATGTTATGGGAGATTGATGCCATGGGAAAGTGATGTCACTGGAAGTGATGTCACGGGGAGTGATTTCATGGGGATTGATAGCATTGGAAACGATGTCATGGGAAGTGATGTTAGGGGAATTGATGTCATGGGCAGTGATGTCATGGGAAGTGACGTCATGGGAAGTGATGTCATGGGAAGTGATGTCATGGAAAGTTGTGTTATGGGAACTGATTTCATGGGGAGTGATGTCATGGGAAGTGATGTTAGAGAAATTGATGCCATGGAAAAGTGATGTCATAAGAAGTGATGTCACGGGAAGTGATGTCATGTGAAGTGATGTCGTGGGGGAGTGATGACATGGGAAGTGATGCCATAGGGAGTGATGTCATGGAAAGTGACGTCATGGGAAGTGATGTCATGGGAAGTGATGTCATGGAAAGTTGTGTTATGGGAACTGATTTCATGGGGAGTTATGTCATGGGAAGTGATGTTAGAGAAATTGATGCCATGGAAAAGTGATGTCATAAGAAGTGATGTCACGGGAAGTGATGTCATGTGAAGTGATGTCGTGGGGGAGTGATGACATAGGGAGTGATGGCATGGAAAGTGACGTCATGGGAAGTGACGTCATGGGAAATGATGTCATGGAAAAGGATGTCATGTGAAGTGTTGTTATGGGAAGTTTTGCCATGGGAAGGCATGTCATGGGGAGTTATGTCATGGGGATTGATAGCATTTGAGGTGATGTCATGGGAAGTGATGTTATGGGAAACTGATGTCATAGGAAAGTGATGTCATGGGGAGTGATTTCATGGGGATTGATAGCATTGCAAACGATGTCATGGGAAGTGATGTTAGGGAAATTGATGTCATGGGAAAGTGATGGCGTAAGAAGTGATGTCATGGGAAGTGATGTCATGGGAAATTGATGTCATGGACAGTGATGTCATAAGAAGTGATGTCATGGGCAGTGATGTCATGGGCAGTGATGTCATGGTACGTGACGTCATATGACGTGATGTCAAGGGAAGTGATGTTAGAGGCATTGATGTCATGGGAAAGTGATGGCATAAGAAGTGATGTCATGGAAATGGACGTCATGTGAAGTGATGTCATGGGAAAGTGATGGCATAAGAAGTGATGTCATGGGAAGTGATGTTATGGAAATTGATGTCATGGGCAGTGATGTCATAAGAAATGATGTCATGGGAAGTGATGTCATGGGTAGTGATGTCATAAGAAGTGATGTCATGGGAAGTGACGTCATATGACGTGATGTCACGGGGAGTGATGTCATGGGAAGTGATGTTAGAGGCATTGATGTCATGGGAAAGTGATGGCATAAGAAGTGATGTCATGGAAATGGACATCATGGGAAAGTGATTTCATGGGAAAGTGATGTCGTTAGAAGTGAAGACGGCCTGAGGGTTATTGACCCCATCACCCGTCGAGTGTCGAATGGTGTATACAAATATGGGCTAGCACAATATACCAGACTCTCCTCAAGCCTTGTAAAAGGGGTCATTTACCTTATTTAATCTGTATTTTCGTCAAAGGACATTGAGGAAGTTAGATGACCGTACAAATAACTGTGCTTGAGCACTAATGGGATTACACAACATGAAGCTAATTGCCCAGAAGCATGAGAGTTCAAATTAGAAGAACAGGAGGTCAGCATTGCCGAATAGAAAAGAGGGCTCGTTCTTGAATATCCGACGTAAATTAAAAGTATCACAGAAGTCGGGGTGGGTTCGTCTTATGGCCACTCTGATGAACGAGACCGCGCCATATGGGATAAACACGTTGCATTAAAGTGGATCCTCCTGCCCTTTCAAACTTATTGTACAAGCTGCATTTTGTTGAAAGATGCTGCTGTGGATGGCGTTGACTATATAATCTTCGTATTTGCGGTCACACCACACTCGATGTCCACAAACTCTGGTGCAGGAGTTTCCAATTTGGTTTGGTGGTGCTGCACGCACGTTACAACCCCAACAATTATCAACTTCATCATCATCATGAGCCATACCAATAAGGGTGAGTGGTTATATTTAGCCAACCCACACGATCACCAATGTTGTAGATGAACGCTTTGTTCTAGGTTTGACTATGCCACATGGCTCAGCCATTCAACTATTTGCTTCTCAGCTTTCCCTTGTTCTTTCCCCCTCAATCTTGCAAGTTATCACAAAGTTCTCCTATTTATTTCTTCTCAAAACGTGGCCAGACTGTCTACGTCTAATTTATCTAATCAATTTGAGGTTTTCATGTGTTTATTGCAGGACTAGCTCATTGGTTTTTCTGTCTGCCCATTGTATTCTTTGCATCTTCCTTAGATATCACATTTCCACAGCCATATGTTTTTCAGCTTGTCTGCTCATTGTCCACGCTTCACTTTCACACACAAAGACAAGTTCTGTGTATCACTTCAACACTCTTTTTCTCGTTGCAATTGACATCGTGTTATTGGTCAGTATTGTTTCCATCTTGCCAAAAGCTACCTTCACCAAAGTGAGTCTTGTTATAATGTCTTCAAGGCATCTCCTTTCAGATGTTATAAGAGATCTAATACTATTGATGTTACGTACTTCAATGGTGATTCTTCACGTATATTCTAAATGTCTAAACATATTTTCACTGTATAGGGAACCTGTCCTTCTACTAGGCGCGTCCACCGGGTGGCGAATGGTGGAGTGGCTTCAAGATATTTTATCTGGGGGTCAGTTGTGAATATGTTGAGTAAACAGCAGTGGACTAACACAGGCGGTAGTCATTGAGAGGAGGCGAGTTAGTTGGTGGGGCAGATATCTCTATAAAATACCTCAAAACTATATGACGTGGCCATCGGCGGGTAAGAGACTCATATATAACCACTCCCCTTTGTTGCCTTGCAGGGTCTGTCTCTTTAGACAAAGGCTAGTGAAGTCAACCATACATAAACAGGCGGAGGGCAAGGGGAACCCATCGCTGTATTTTTACAAAATAATCATGCTTCGAAATAATATTGATCAAGATAAGGACGTAAATGGGAATTCCAGGGGAGTCTGTTCGTCAGAAAGGGAGTATCATGTGCTACAGGTGATGTTCGATCATCATCAGACAACTGTATGCACAGTAAATGTTAAATGTCAACAACTCATGTTTCAGGCATCATCGGATTACTTCTCCCACACCATACAAGAAACTTGCAAGTCGTGTGCGAGGAATGAAATGGTACATTTTATTGCCGTTGGCTCTTTACAATTGCAAAACAGTCGCTATCTAATCACACATAAAGTCACAATATTCTCTATCACTAGTTTTCCTAAACCCTATAGCTAATCTCTATCTACTAGGCTATACGAAAAACACATATCTATTCTATACGATGTGCACACTACAAAGTCAGTCCCCAGTCTGACTTCCTTCACTCGCGTCCTACACGCCACGCGGAAGGACCTTCATGCGTCCTTCGGCTCTTTGCGTGCTAGGTCAATTAGCACGCTTCTATTAGCTGTCTTTGGTTGAGTGCTAATCGTTGCTATCACGCAGGCGTGATTCTGTCGTGACCAGTAGTGCTAACTATCTGGTCAACGCCTCCGTGTGAGGACTAGTTAATAGTCCCCCTTTTCTATCATCTATCCTGCCCTGATCCCGGGCACTGTGTTCCCTCTATTCTATCTGAGGTTGACCTCACGTCCCGGTGGTGTTCTATCATGAGGCAGGCTTCCTGCCTCCTGTCTCAGTCTTTGACACACACCCTCCCCTCCTGTGTTGCGTCATCAACTTTGACTCATTGGTTGTGACGCAAGAGGTTTCTAAAAAATTAGTGTGTCTAATTTTTGTCAAAGACTGTAGATAACCTGGCTTTGGGCTACTCAATAGACCTACTGACTAATGTCACAATGTAGCATCACTTTACTTGGCTACTGGCAATCGCCACAAACTTGTCTGGTTGGCGTGAGCCCTCTTCTCATCGCAATATTATATTAATTAGAGGTATGTCTGAACCGGACCGTTGTCTTATAAGACCTGCCCTCAAATAGTAAATTAACTCACTACCCATACAAAGTTGACTTTCTGAAGGTCAACACATGAATTGCTTCATGTCCCCCATATAATATTAAACAACCATTACACAAGCTGTGAGCGACAGGCTTTACCTATCTCGCTTCCGCGTGTAAAGTCATATTTCACTGTTAAGTTAGTGTTTCGTTGTCTATTATGTCCCCTGACCTGGAGTTATCTCCCTTTGATCTAATAAAAGTGTATGCAATTTATATGTTTGTTTTTCTGGTTGTTTGTGTGTTTGGATGTAATTACATGTATAATCTACCATCTAACATGTATATCTAACTATCATGTGTATGTAAGTTAGTTTTTCAAGTGCCATAATTCATTTAACTGTGGTCACAAACATGTGTATAATACAAATCTGTGACTACGTTTTTGTCTTATGAGACTCAAAATACTTTCACTAAGATCCTAAACTAAACTACAAAAAATACATTCATTACAACACATTTCCAACATTGAAACCAACATTTGACGGCAACAAAAATAAAAAGTCCCGTTGAGCGGCAGAAAAAAATCCGCTGACTGTTCTCACTCTCTCTTGTATATTTTACATTTCCTCTCACTTTCACACTTCTGTCACACATCTTTAACCTTCCCTTATGTCACACTTCTTTTACCCTCACTATTGGCACACATCTTTTACCCTCATTTCTGTCACACATCTTTCATCCTAATTTCTGTCACACTTCTTTTACCCTCACTTTTGTCACACATCTTTCACCCTCACCTTTGTCACACATCTTTTACCTTCATTTCTGTCACATAACTTTCACTCTCATTTTTGTCACGCATCTTTTACCCTCATAGTTATTTAAAAACCTTGGAGTGACACTGTACAAGTTTGGCTCAGTTTGACCGAGTTGAGCCTAATGACTGTGCATCAACCGTTGCACACGTCAAGTATTTACAACATATTTACATGTAAGAAAAAAGGGTTAATGGTTTGTACCCTGGTATTATTAACCATTGTATTCTACAGAAATATTACTCTAAATACTGACATACTAATGCTAGTTCTATAAATATAAATTTAATGCGTTGCCTATTTTAATCTATCTGTCATATTAATCCTAAAATAAGCTTACATTACTCCTAATATTTATCTAATTTAAGGGATGTAATTTACCTATGTGAAATGAAATTGATGTGAGATGAGTTATGTCCCTTTGTGAAATGGGTAATGTGAAATGTAATAAGTTACGTCCCTTTCTAAAATGGGTGATGTGAAATATAACATATTCTAACTAATGTTTTTAAATGAAACAAACTATATGATTGATATTCTTATTCTATATGGTGTAAATGATGTATCTTTAAGTGTATAATATTTCTATTCTATTATGGTGTAACCTAATCATGCTACTAAATGATAACGTTTGTTAAATGGATTGGTTAAGATGGAATGAAATCAAATGGAATGAAACAAAGTGAAATATAATAAATTGCATGATACTATTCCTATCTAAACTTCTTATAATTAGTTGTCATGTTTAAATTACTATCCTAATCTACTTTTAAAGCTAAATAACTGGGCAAATTAATAATCTATCTAAACTGAAATGAAAAAGTATTATATTATCTAAATCTAACTATAAATTAAAATGACATAATCTATCTATATTTTATCACTATATTAAAACATTATGATACATATCACATTAAGTTTTATATACATGGTTTTTAAATACCTCAGGTTAGTCGTTGCCATTAATGTTCAGAAACATGCTTTCATTGGCATAATATCTATACAATTGTTCTGGGTATTTGAAATCCATTACACAGTCATAATTGTTCTATGGGTATTGCACCTGTAGAGTTCGTTTGTAAAGTAGACCACTGCTTTCGTGTCTGTATGTATATAATCATCTGACACTGTTTTTCTCTGTTTAACACAACTAATTCACTGGAACATATATGGAGCTTAGCAAGTAATAAGCTGTCCTAGTTCACAAGGTGATATATTTGTTCCCAGAGTAAAGTTCTTACTTTTGATGTCTACATAGCAGGTCAGTGTTTTTGGTACTTAGTTCAGCACATAATATTCATGTATTTCTAACATATTTCACATAGAATATTTGACTGTACTAAATTAACATTTATTACTCTACACTATTATGTGGAAATTTCTGGTATTGCTACATCAGATGGTCGACTAAGGGTATCAGCCAAGATGTTATCTTTCCCCTTAATATGCTCTATACTAAAGGTGTAATTTTGTAGTATTAGCGACCACCTGTATATTCGGTCATTTCGATGTACACCACTCTGTATGATCGTTATTGGGGAGTTGTCAGTCTGGACAATGAAGTGCACACCCGCCAGAAATCGATGCAGCTTTCTCACCGCATAGATGACGCTTAAGGCTTCCAACTCGGATATGGAATATCTGGACTCGGTGGGTGTGATCATACGGCTCACGTAGCAAATCGGATGGAAGATGCCCTCATAAAATTGGCCTAGTACTGCAGCGATGGAGATCCTGCTGGCATCTGTCCTAAGATAATAAACGAGCCTCGGATTAGGCAAGCGGAGGATTGGAAAATTACTAAACAAGATTTTCAATTTTGACAATGCAGAAATTAATAATGCATCTTTGACATCCAATTTTACAGAAGCTTTTGAAACATTGGAAAATACACTTGTAATCTCCGCTAAATTTGGAATAAATTTACTATAGTAATTCACTAACCCCAAAAGGCTTCTGACCTGTTTCTTGGTGGTAGGCATGGTCAGATTCATAATTTTGGTAATAATTTTCTGGTCAGTCTTTAGTTGACCTTGAGAAATGACATGACCCAAAAAATCAATTTCTTTTAGGCCCAATTCGACTTTGCTCGGTTTGACAGTGAGCCCGAAGAGTCGCAACCTATTAAAGACATGTCTCAGTTTCAGTAGGTGTGTTGTCCAGTCATCAGTATGGACACATATATCATCTATATAGGTCACTGTATTCGTCACTCCATGAAGTAGATCTCTAGTTAAGCGTACGAAAGTGGCAGGAGCGTTTCGAAGTCCGAAAGGAAGAAAACGCCACTCGTAAAGTCCTAAAGGTGTTGAAAAAGCAGTAAGATGGATCGAATGAGACTGCATAGGGACTTGCCAATATCCCTTAGTGAGATCTAATTTAGAAAAGATTTTGGAGGTGGACATGTCAAGAATAAGATCTTCGCAGGAAGGAATTGGCTCTGCGTCGATCTTGGTGACGTTGTTGAGCTTTCGATAGTCCACGCACAGACGAATTGTAGAATCTTTCTTCTTAACTAGAACAATTGGAAAAGAGTACTCAGAGGTGGATTTTTGGATAATCCCACTAGCCTCTAAATTCAGAATTTCCTTATTTAGATTTTCCCTATAGCTTAGTGGGATTGAGTACGGCCTGCATTTAATAGGCTTAGAGTCCGAAAGAAGAATGGAGTGTTCGATTCTGTCCGTCCTACCTGGAATGTCAGAGAATATGTCTTTGTATTCCGTCACTAATTCTACTAATTGTCGTCGTTGACTGTCTGTTAGTCCCTGTTCTATATGTATGCTATCTAATGTAGCAGTCTTGTCTACAATAGGAACTGGTAGTTCCATTCCGTCGTCGTCTACCTGATTCAGTACGGTGGTGGTGCTAAGTGTGTATTCTGTATTCTCGCTAAGTGTATGTTCGTCGGATATGCCAGTCTCGCTAACTAGTGTAGTTGCGTTATGTATGTCTGTCGTCTGATCACTAGGTGTGGGTGCACTGTGTTCGTCTGTCTCTACTTCTGTCTCTTGTCGTGAATAGTAAGGTTTCAACATGTTGACATGGAATATCTTTAAGTTTCCGTTTATTGATATTTCATAGTCAACATCTGAAATTTTACGTACCACCTTGAATGGCCCTTGCCATGAAGTCAATAATAAATTTCGTTTGTCAGGAAGCAAGAGAAGTATGTCTTGATCTGGTTCAAGTTCAATTGTTCTCGCTGAAGGTTGTACTTCAGCTGTAGCATGTTTACCCTTTCGTACTAACTGTTGACAGACATTACACGAACGACAAAATAATTTAATATCATTGCAAAAACCTGGCCAATAAAAATGAGCCTGAATTCTGGCCCTGGTTTTGTCATATGCAAGATGGCCAGCAAACGGTGACTCATGTGCAATCTTTAGCACAGTTAGGCGATGTTGTACAGGTAACACCGTTTGCTGAATCTCATGGTTACCAGTAGTATAATATCTAGTAAGGATGCCATTATTTAATCTGAAGAACCATGATGCGTTCTTTGTCATTTTGGCTCGTTCTTTCAATACTTTTAAATAAGGAGACAAACTAGGATCAGCTTTCTGCTGTTCTATGAATTTTTGTCTGTTGGTATCATCAGTGCTAGATGGAGAAAGCACCAGTAGTCTCTCATCTTGTAGCGTGTCTTGATGTTTTATAGTGTCTGCTCTGGTTGTTGCATTAACTGCATTCAGTTGGTTCCATGCAGTTATTTCATCGCTAGTACACTGTTTTAGTTGGGGTAAGCAACCCAGAATTAAATCAGTACAAGGGTTGTCAAGTACAGCACAAGTAAATGTACCCGAAAGGAAAGGAGTGTTAATACGGGCTTTGGCCAAAGGGTAAATTTCAATGTTACCCGAAAAGGTTCGGCATTTGACAGAGTCACCTGTATAATCCTCTTGACTCACCAGTTCCTTTCTGAGACCAATAAGGGTACTACCGCTGTCCAGCAAACATTGGCATGGTCTATCATTGACCATTGCATTGTGGAACTCTAAATTGCCTCTGGAGGCTAAGGCTGCATTCACACTCTCAGATGAGAATGGAACTGTATGTCCACATTCTAATTTTCCATCAGCATGAAATTGGTGACATCTCTCACAACTGTCAAAACTTAACATATCGTTTACACAACACACCTCTTCCGTTTGGTTAACAGGTAATTCATTTTCAACATCACAATCAGTCTCACTACCACTATCAGAAGATGTATCAAGTAAAATAGCATTGTTGGCTTTCATACGTTGGCGGCCTAGGCACTTATTTGAATAATGGCCGTAGCTGGAACAAAAAAAAACATTTGATGGCACGCCGGTATGCAGATCTTTTGTTCTGTTGCTTCTTAATAACATTTTCAAGATGTGCCGGATAACTCGGCGATTTGTCACACATTGAATAAGTGTCATGTAAAAGTTGACAGTGGATACATTTTGAAATTTTTCTATCTTTCTTGTCAAATTTATTAAATGGTTTTCTATTGCTCTGATAGTTTTTAGATTGATCTTTTACAAAGGAAACTATTTCAGAGTCATTTGAAGTCTTAAAAATATTTCTGTTTGAAGAAAAATATGCAGACCCTTTCTTTTCAAACTGTTCTATGGTTTCAATGTCTGACTGCTGCAAAAATTTAGCAAAAGAGGCTGGTATCGTGGATATTACTTTATCCATAGTTATTAAATTTTTCAATCTATCAAAGTCTTTTCCTATGTTAGCTGCTTTAAGCCACCTATTTAGTACACTTTGAACATTTGAGACGTAGTCAATGAAAGTCTCCGTAGGTTTAGGTTTTAAATTTGAGAACTGAACCTGTTACCCAGGGGCATCAAGTAAAAAGTGTTGCATAATCCTATCACGGATGTATTGGTAGTCAGATCTAAGATCGGTTGGTATAGATTCTATCACTTTAAGGGGCTCACCACTCAGGTTCTT
Organism: Cepaea hortensis; assembly: GCA_963921405.1. Classification (NCBI taxonomy): domain Eukaryota; kingdom Metazoa; phylum Mollusca; class Gastropoda; order Stylommatophora; family Helicidae; genus Cepaea; species Cepaea hortensis. The sequence continues at coordinate 77,229,810 of OY992889.1, read as the reverse complement.
CATATAAATCATAGCCCGCATCTCTAAAGGAACTTGGTGATATTTAAACTGATACTCGACATTTTCTGTCCAAGCAGATATTGAATCGTCTTTACAATATGGTTTGATAATATTCTTGTATTTGTTGAATTTATTTTCTTCTTGTTGACTTTTAAGTTTAGTGGCAGAGATCTCTGCGTGTGAGTCTACATCCATCTCTTTCATCTTTAACTGTGTCTCTGATTCTACTTGTATTTGTTTTTCCTTAACTCTTGCCATTTCATCTATCTCTTTTTGCTTTAATTCTCTCTCCTGATCTAATTGCTTTTGCTTAAATTCCTTATCATGTTCTAATTGTTGTTGCTTAACATTCTTATCATGTTCTAATTGTTGTTGCTTAACATTCTTATCATGTTCTAATTGTTGTTGCTTAACATTCTTATCATGTTCTCGTTCACGTGCCCGTTCATCTCTTTCCGCACACTCTTTTCGTATGCGTTCAGCTGTCTCAGCATCTTTTGCCTCTTTAAATCTTTGATCCGCATATTGTTCTAGCTCTTTACCTGTGTATTGCAATTCTTTGCCTGCTTTAATGAAGTCAGCTAGAGTAGCCATGTTGTTGGGTAATTGGCTCGCGTTGACCTGAACTGACTGCTTCACTCAGTTATTTTTCTTTAATATGCTATGTTATTTAATATCTGAGCACTACAAATTGTACTCTTTGTTTACAATCTGGAAAATTGTATTCTCCAAAAAATTAGAGCACAAAGTCTGTTCATACAATACACGCTGAAAAAGAGATGCACTATTAATCACAATGCATGCCAAAAACGTAGGTTTTACTCATCTTAATGTTCCCGAGAACAAGGAACAACACGTCAGCAACACCGTTCCCGTTGTTTGGCACCCCGGAATACACACGAATTTTCTACTCAGGTCACCTTGTTTGGCACATCAGCATACACTCACGTTATCTATCAGCTGTTGTTCACCCTGGTTTACAGAGCAGCAACAATTAACAACTAGTAAACGAAAAATAGATTTTTGACAAATTGGTACAATGACACTGACATGCCCACGAACAAACAGAATATCGATTAATTAATATTTAATGTCAATGTCCTGTCTTCGTTCTACAGTAATATGTCTTTCGTTACTAACCTAGTTTAATCTATGGAAGTATGGTGCAGACAAAATCTACTTTGCATAGCCGAAAGTAGTGCCATCGTGACGGTAAACAAATAGAAAAGTATGGAAAAAAAACTTCAATAACTGCTTTTAAATAAATATAAATATAATAATAATGTGTAAATAAATCAATATATTCATTCTCTAACTTAAATAAACAAATAATAGTTCATATATCGTAAAGATTCAGGCAGGCAGCAGCTTGGCAGTTCGTAAACACTGAAATGCTGATTCCAAGTGGCGAGGCCCAACTGCTTGTCAATCGTGCCACGTCACAGGCGCAGCGCTATTTTTAGCTTGCAAAAATCAATACTGTCGCTGACCTCTGTATTGCTCCGCCATGAATCATTTTTGACAATTATTCAAAAACAAATAAATAATTACATAAATAAATGAAAGAAGAACATAATATGAATACTTACAACTTTGAAAAACACATTATTTAAATATATAACATTCTAATAAGCACAAATAAACATTATTTCATCACGATAGGCACAATTCTGCTGGCAACTCGATCTAGTCTGCATACGTCATCGTCACTGACACAAATTAAACATTTAATCTTTGTAATATCCTATCCGTAAACCTAGTCTAGAGCCGTGGGTAAGTGTTATAGCTTGAACTCAGGTTCAAGCCGCACTTCTGACACCACATTTAATCCTATTGCCTGTCAACAACTCATGTTTCAGGCATCATCGGATTACTTCTCCCACACCATACAAGAAACTTGCAAGTCGTGTGCGAGGAATGAAATGGTACATTTTATTGCCGTTGGCTCTTTACAATTGCAAAACAGTCGCTATCTAATCACACATAAAGTCACAATATTCTCTATCACTAGTTTTCCTAAACCCTATAGCTAATCTCTATCTACTAGGCTATACGAAAAACACATATCTATTCTATACGATGTGCACACTACAAAGTCAGTCCCCAGTCTGACTTCCTTCACTCGCGTCCTACACGCCACGCGGAAGGACCTTCATGCGTCCTTCGGCTCTTTGCGTGCTAGGTCAATTAGCACGCTTCTATTAGCTGTCTTTGGTTGAGTGCTAATCGTTGCTATCACGCAGGCGTGATTCTGTCGTGACCAGTAGTGATAACTATCTGGTCAACGCCTCCGTGTGAGGACTAGTTAATAGTCCCCCTTTTCTATCATCTATCCTGCCCTGATCCCGGGCACTGTGTTCCCTCTACTCTATCTGAGGTTGACCCCACGTCCCGGTGGTGTTCTATCATGAGGCAGGCTTCCTGCCTCCTGTCTCAGTCTTTGACATTAAAAATACTCTAAATGTTGGCACATGGAATGTCATAACGCTTAGCCAGACTGGACAGTTAGATAATATAAAGAAAGAGATGGACAGAATGAAGATAAATATATTAGGGATTAGTTGCGATGGTAAGGAGCAAGGGAATAGTATTTAGATAAGTATAGAATTATTTACTCAGGAGGGAAGAACTACAAAAGGGAAGTTGGCATAATGTTTGATCAAGTGTGTGCTAAGTCAGGTAAAGGATTTTGGACAATCTCAGAGAGTATTATTAGTGAAACTCCATGGCAAACTTCTGGATATTGACATAATACAAGTATATGCACCAACAGTAGGCTGCAAAGAAGAAGATACATATGTATTTTTATAACGAATTAGACATGGCCGTGGACAAGGGTAAACATTTTGAAATTACTGTCATACTCGGGGATTTCAATGCCAAAGAAGGCAAAGAAAAGGCGAGTTGTATGACTGGTGGCTATGGCCTAGGTGAGAGGAATGAGCAAGAATGGTATTCCCATGGATTCCCATGGGACAGGTCCCATGGGATGTGATGGGATTGTACAGCACACATTTGTATTTACCATGGGATAGAAGCCATGTCATAGCAACATGATCTACTTCAGAGCTATCCTTAATTTTGTTTATGTTTTACCTATTTAAAGCCTTTTATCCTTCTTTTTTCTTTATTTATTTGTAACTATTCTTTATCTTGTGGTGGGACACCGGATAAATAAATAAATACACATAGCCCTTTGTTATATAAGATTACATTTTGATGCGTCACCAGCAAAAATAGAAGACGTGGTTAAGTCAGTTGATACTAATAAGAAAGGGAATGTGGACACCAATAAATGGACCAATGATTGGATAGCTTTTTCTAAGTCTGTTGTTCCAGCTGTTATTTCATTCATCAAAGATTTAAATCTTTCTTCTGAATCATCTGCTGCATGTAAAGTAGCAGGAATTGTAGATTAAAAGCCGAAAAGTGATTTCGACTTATTTCTTGATCCTCCACCAAACAAAGCACTTAAGTTTGATGGCCCGAGAAACAAATGCCTTGAGATGAAGTCACCATGTTTCGAAAATTACGGCAACCAACTTCCCAACAATTAAATTACTGGGAAAATGAACATAGGTTTCCATTGCTAAAAGCAAGTGCGAAAATTATTTTGGCCATACCAGTTGGTTATTTACGGGCGTATGTGAGCCGGTCGCTCAGAAAGCAATGGCAAACTATGGACGTAATCTTGCCAAGATATCAACAACAGCGGTAAAATAATGGTGTTGACAGCGATGTTCTATAAATAGGATATGCGGAAAAAAAGGGTCATCAGCAGCAGTAGAGCGCTTATTTATTGCAGCTGGATTGTTGTTAAGTAAGTTACGAAAACGGATGTTACCAGCTTTCGTTTTAAACTCTGTGTATATCAGATTTGCATCTAAGTTGAGAATTGTGGAAATGATTTAGGGATTACCTGGATTAATTGAATTATTGGAAACAGTCGATCAGCAGGAAATTTATAATGCGCTGAATGAGCAGACTGACTCAGAAATAGAATGAGAGTGTCAGTCAGCATGACACTGAATTGTCATTTTTAGTTTAAACCTTTTTTTTTTTATAAAATACTCTTGAATATTAAAATTAATAAATTCTGTCGTTTTACATGACTCTTTGTACATATAGTCCTATTTAGTAAACACTAAACTAAAACTTTCAGAAATTTCATAATTTTATTTGAACTGTATTCTATATTAATGTTATAATTGGAATCTCATGGGATGGGATGGGATGGGATGGGACAGGCATAAATTACCATGGGTTGGGATGGGATGAGACTGAAAAATATGTCCCATGGAAAAGCCTGGGAATGAGAGAGGTGAAAGAATAATAGTATGGGCAGAATACCATGAACTAGTTTAAACAACATCCTCGACTATTATATAAGTGAAAAAAGCCTTGGAGACGATATTCGCAATAAAATTGACTACATGCTGATACCAAAGGGTTCAGAAGGAGTTTAGAATTAGCAAAAACTAGACCAGGAGTAGATGGGCATAGTGACCATGTGAAAGTTATGTTAAATATTAGGTTAAGAACTTAAATACATAATGAAAACCCCAAAGAACATCAAGTTAGATCTAATATTACTTAAACCAGACACATAAATTAGAGACAGGTACAATGTTTCTGTAAAGAACAGATATAATACCACGGAGATAATACAGACTGAAATACAGACAATGGGACATGTTGCGGGAATCAATCCAACAGACATCAATTGGAATCATTCCACCTAAACATAGAATTGCAAATAAGAAATAAATGACAGTTGAAATTGAGTAGATGATGGACGAAAGAAGAAAGAACAAGCAAGATAAAGACGAATATAATATAATTCATACAGGAATAGTAAATAAATGCAAAGTAGCTAAAGAAGTATAGCTAAATCAACAGTGCATGGATATTGGTACAAACTATGAAAAAGACTCACATTTCACGTATCAATGAATAAATACAATAGCAGATAGAAAAAGACGAAATACCAATGGAGTTTAAAATCGAAGAAAGGTGCAATATTTATGGGACAAGATGATATAGTCAATAGACGGATGGAGTATCTGGAAGAGATGATAGGGACCGGGAGTAAATATTCAAAACAATGAATACTTGCAGAGGAAGTTGAAGATGCACTACATTGCATGAAGAAAGGAAAAGCACCCGGTCCAGACAACACTACATTGGAAGAAACTGAGATTCTAGGTGAATTTGGAATCGAAATATTGACAATATTTCTAAATGACACCTACACTAGTTGGTACATTCCTAATGACCTATTAAAATCCACCTTTACAGCTCTGCCAAAAGAAACCAGGCGCTTTAGAAAGTGACGAGTGGCGCACAATAAGTGTTATGTGTTACATGACAAAACTGTTACTGAGAATAATTATGAAAAGAATAAGAAACAAGATTAAACCATACATTATTGATGAACAGTGTAGACATGTGAAAGGAAATGGCACAAACAACGCTATATTTATTCTCAGGACACTATTGGAAATAGCTATAGAAATACAAACGGATCTGTACTTATGCTTCATAGGCAACACAAAAGTATTTGTCAATGTAAAACATTACGAAATAACACAATTACTAAAGCAATTGAACATTGACAGCAAAGATCTGCAATGATAAAGAACATATATTGGCAGCAAACAGCAGCCATAAGAATCAACTAACCTGGTAGGAAAATTTCAGTGTATAAAGAAGGGTGTCAGAGAAGATGGTGTAATATCCCTTAATGTGGTCTCATTGTACAGTGAACATATAATGAGATCTACAGAAAATATGTTAAGGATCCTGGTTGATGGACATAATGTAAATAACTCACGTTATGCTAATGACACCGTCCTGACAGCAACAAGTCAGAAGGAACTACCGGAAGTGAAAAAATAACACGGTTATAGAAAGTGAAAAGGTGGTCTTAGTTTGAATAATAGACAGACAGAAGTCATGGTGGTACCAAAGAAACAGATTGTGCCTAACTGTGCAATTAAAGTAAATGACGTAATTTTGGGGCAAGTGCAGAAATTAAGATATCTAGGCACATGGATAGCGTCAGATGGAAGATGCACCACTAAAATAAATAACAGAATAGGACAAGCATAAACTACATTCTATCACACGAAGAACGTGTGCAAGACACTGTCTTTGAAAGTCAGAAAGAGAGTTCTTGATTATCAGAACCAATTTTAACATACGGTTGGACATCCTGGACAATTATTAAACAGGCGAAACAATCAATGGAAGCCATGGAGATGCAGTTTTATAGAAGAATGCTGAGAATTAATTGCAAAGCCGAAATGTGTAATCTGGACATTTTGAGGGAAGCTGAGTCGCAAAGACAACATATCACAAACATCAGAAAGAGGCAGTCATCGTTTTTTTTTTGGTAACGGTATGAGAAGATACAAAGTGGAACATATTATGACAACCAGAAATATCTCAGAAAGAGAGATAGGAAGACAGCTGGAGAAGATTCTTGAGTCTTGTGCCACGGCACGACAGAGAGTCAACACACGAATTGACCCATGTCGCCGGAGATCGCAATTTGTGGAGAGGCATGATCGCCCACGCAAGCCGGCAAGGCACAGGATTATGATGACAAATCAGAAAATAGTGTCATATATATGCAGGAAGAAACATAAACACCAACCCATCTACTCAACCGATCTTTATTGTTGGTGACAGCGTTGCAATGGTTATTACAAATATACAGCACGCAGAATGTGGCCATTAAGAAGTGGCCATTAGATTTGGGAGTGTTTGTTATCATTATGTATCATGACATTTTTATTGTTGTTATTGACACATTTAGGTTATGTCTGATTATAATATAGAACTCGTGTTCCCGCACAGCCTGGCCTAGCAAACAGCAAAGATTACAATGCTGCAAACAAGAAGCGGACGATTTACAGTTGTTGAATGTATCTGTTAGATCAGTGGTTCTCAAACTTTTTTGGCCCGTGCCCCCCCCCCCCCCTTTTCACCATATTTTCAGAACGTCATTCCCCCCTTCCTATCAAAAATTTGGCCCGTGCCCCCTTCACCATATTTTCAGAACGTCATCCCCCCCCCCCCTTCATATTTCCTATCTAAAAATCCCCCCACCCCTACACAGTATACGTAAAAATGGAAGGTAAATTTAATAGCATATACTAAAACAAGTCTAGACATCCACATACAACATGATTTGTGGGTCTACTTACTTTATAAAATGAATTTTAGAAGGATGAGCCGTACATAACTGTAAAGTATGAAGGGAAAAACAATATCAAGTAATCGGTTCTTGTATTAACGCGATCTTGAAATGGTCTTCATCCCCCCCCCCCCCCCCTGGAAACCCTAAAATTCCCCCTGGGGGGAATTCCCCACCGGTTGAGAACCACTGTGTTAGATGAATATACAAGTGTCAGTTGACTTTTATCAAATAGACTGAGAATAATACTCTGTTTCGATCTCCCTGGCCCTAGGCTTTTTCTCATCTTTCTCCGTAATCCCGTATATTCTCGCACGTAACGTAACCTGCGAGAGAATCGGTAGCGGTTCTCGCCGCCTTGGTAACTTACGGGGTATGTGAGCCGGTCGCTCAGAAAGCAATGCCAAACTACTGAGCGAAATCTTGCCAAGTACATCAAGAGAAGAAGAAAAATGCTGGTGTTGACTGCAACGTCCTGTAAGTAAGGGATATGCAACATAAAAAAATACTGGGTGTATTTTTAATGACTTTGGGGTTTTTCAAAACATTGCCGTTTCAAGTTTTGTTGTTGCATTTTAGGGTGCATGAGTTCACAGAAGGTGAATACAAAATTTGGAACGGCAATATTTTCAAACATCCCACAGTCATTAAAATACACCCTATACTATTCATAACTAAGGCAAGTCCATTCTCTTTCTTCTTCGCTCACCTTCAGCCGTCAATATGACGGTCAACTTAAGTGTGTTGACATCTCCTTAGTTTGTTCACAAATGGAGCGAGTGTAGGCCAACATACTTTGCTCTGTTTTGCATATGTTAGGCACCCCTGCAACAAATGTTTAGTTTCATTTTACCAGTTAGACCAGGGGTTACCAAACTACCGCCCGCGCGCGGACCGGATCCAGCCCGGACGTCATTTCGTCAGGCTCGCCGACGGTACTCGAATTGGCTTGATAAAACGTATGGAACACGAGACGTTGTGATACAATTTAAATGTAAACATTATGTTTATAATACTAGGAGACTTTACACGTGCGGAGACTTACTGGCAGCCATGTGCCTTAAAATTACTATTTTCAATTTTAAATTATTGTATCTAGATTTTCTTGCTTATTGTATTGCTTATTTCGCGCCATCCCATGCTCGTGGTAGCTCCGCCTACGCTCTAACGTTGCCATAGTTTCCACGGAAACACACACAAAACACGCATCTTTCTGGCTCAGTTGCGGTAAAGTCACGTTTCGCTTTTACAAGCTCGGAAACGAAATAGATGTTTTTCTCAACTGGTCTCTGGGTAGTGAGATCGGACGCCCGTGTGTATTGTTGCGCACGTAAAAAATCCCTTGGCAGTTGGAAATCGAAAAAGAGTAGCCTAACGGCGCTGCCCGGGCAAAATTTCGAGTTAAAAATATACCCAAAGCATTTCAGGATCCTCGCCGATGCAACGGAGTTCGTGCACTGGGCTGAGTTTCTCCAAACTCAGGTTTGAGTTAGGAGGAAAACGGAGCACTTATGGGTTAAACCGTGTGCCGTGATGTTGATCCAACGACTAAAACGACTTTTAAAAAAAAAACAGAAAAAGATAGAGCTGATCCACAGCTGTCAGATCCTACCTGGCTGTAAAAGTTGTCATTTTTGGTCGACACCATATCCCACATGAATGAAATGAACTTGAAACTTCAGGGAAAGTATAACCTCGTCGGCGATCACTATATAATCATCAAAGGATTTCGGAGAAAGCTGATATTGTTTGAAGCACAACGGGCAGGAGAAAACTTTCCACATGTTCACTGTCTCATAGAGGTTTGCGCTACAATCGCCGAAGATGTCAACCTCGATTTTCCGAAACAAAAATTATTCGTGACTTGAAGAAGCATTGTTTTGAGAGATTTTCAGATCTTGACAGAATTGAGAGTGACATTCTTCTGCTCCAGAATCCGTTTGATTGTAACCTTGATGATGTGCCATTGAACTACAGTTGGAGCTCATTAATTAGCAAGCAAATGACTTGATGAAAGAGGAGCACAGAGAAGGAAAACATGTTGACTTTTACTGCGGCTTACTTGATGTTGAGTTTCCAAAACTGAAGTAATTAGCCGCTGGTATGGCATCAGTGTTTGGTACAACTTGTGTCTGTGAGCAAACATTTTTGAAAATGAAGTATGTGAAGTCAACACATCGAACGAGATTAACTGATGAACATTTGAAAGAAATTCTCTTGATTGGATGCAACAATTCCAAACCAAACATTGATGATATCTTGAAAGCCAAATATCAGTTTCACAAATCTCACTAAACTTTTGTGCTGGTTAGTTTGTGAGATTCGGATATATGCACACTATGTCTGATGTAACTATCTTTTTTTGCTAACGTCGCCTTCTTTGATAACTTTTCTTTAGTAAATACATATGTAGGTTGTCTTTGTTTTTTGTGCATTGCACGACACTCACGTGATTAACATTGAATGCTAAACTTCGTGTTTCGTCGTTTTCCCCAAAGCTTTCGTTCTGGCTTGAAACATTGTACATAATGACTATGCGGCCCGCGCTCGTCATTTCGTCAGTTATCTGGCCCGCTGTGAAAAACGTTTGGTGCCCCCCGTTAGACAGTTACATTTATCAGTAGCTCATATATTTAGTTCTATGGTGTTTGTCAGAGTCTCACATGGAGTCGGTAGGAACATAAAGATAGAAGGGACATAGATAAGGGACATAACCCCAATACAAGGGAGACACTCTCGAATGCTCGAACAATCTAGAGCCTTCGAGAAAGATAGGTCAGTTCGCCTACAGCTCCGTGGACACGCTGACCGCGTGCCAGGACCTGTTCCACGAGAAGCTTGAGGAGAGTTACAGCCCGTGTCCGATCGAGACACGTTAGAGGGCAGACGCTGACTGGACATCGAGCAAGCAACAGGGCTTAACTTAAGGGGGACTTGATAGATTGAACACAAGTGTATTTAGGAGTGCTACTCACTCGATAGATAGATGATAGAGTTTGTTGTAACGATTATGTATGATGGTTTTGTTATGAACTCCTATGATCATGTTCGCCACGTAGCTGGCTGCGAAAACTATTCTTCGCCAGCTTACTGTAAATAAATTATGTCACATAGTATCAGAACGGAGTTTGTTGCCTGTATGAACCCAAATTTCATTCCCCTAGGTATCTAGGACGTTGACAGGCTATTTGGGGGCTTCAAGCCGGTTTTGGCAAGCGCAAGCTTCACTTTCCAGACAGCTCTTGGTTTTGCCAAGTAAAATATATCAACAGTCATACATAACAAATACTAAACTTTGTAATTACTATCGTATCATCTATTCATAAACTATCGTAGTCCCTCTAGAAAAGTAATTAAATAATTATGTTCATGAAATTTGACATTGACATGACTGGACAATTACAGTGACAATTACTAATTTTTTTTTTGATTCCAACATCAGATTGTTCCGCGAAAGATTGTGTGTATGTAAACTGTTCTCCAGCAGTGGCAATAAAACAGGGGAACCAAACAACACTACAGCCAAGAAACCAGTAAATACGATAAGTCCCATTTCATGCTCATTGTATCTCGAAACGATACTCACCATTTTTTTTCCATTGATGTAACATTTTTTCTATGTATTGCTATTAATGATATATATATGCAAATTTCATAACCATGTGAACTTATTCGTTAGAAAGTTTGAATGTAAACATTAAGGGATATAACCAATTTTTGTACACCCAAACTATTTCCAAAGGGATTTAATTGCTACTAATTTAACATTAGCTAAAGTTACAAGATGTCAACATTAGAACAGTGCATCGAATTAGGAATTAAATTAGGTTATACCGCCGATAAACTTTCAGAATGGGCACAAAAGACACATTTAGAAAACATAGCACGAGAAGATAGGGCAGCGGAAAGAGAAGAGAAAAAGATGCAAGCGGAAAGGGAAGACAAAAAGATGCAAGAGGAAAGAGAAGACAAAAAGATGCAAGCGGAAAGGGAAGACAAAAAGATGCAAGCAGAAAATAAAAAGTTAGAAATCGAAGCTGCTAGCAAACGAGCTCAATTAGACGCTGAGAATAAAAAGTTAGAATTAGAGATACAATTAAAATTGAAACAAATGGAAATTGACTCCAACTTAGAAATTTCAGTAAACAAATTAAGGAGCAAAGAAGAGGAACAAAAATACAACAAATATAAAGGCTTAGTCAAACCTTTTTGTTCCGGGGATTCAATAAGTGCATACTTAGAGAACTTCGAGTGTTTGATGTCATACCATAACGCTTCAAAGGTCGATTGGGCGTTTATTTTGATGAGGAATTTAGCATTAGAGCCCTTAAAAGTGATAGAAACAATTCCACAAGACATGAGGAAAGATTACGACTATTTAAAACAAAGAATACTACAACATTTTTCACTAGACACAGCAGGCTATCAATTGCAATTTTCTAAATTAACACAATCACCTAACCAAACGTTCATAGACTACGTGTCTGCAGTCCAAGATATTTGTACAAAATGGATAACCTCAGCGAAAACAAATAACAACTATGATAAACTAAAAGACCTAATAATAATTGATAAGATCATGAACACCATACCAACTCCTTTCTCGAAGTTTCTAAGACAAAGTGATTGTATGACTATTCAAGAAGTCGAAAATAGAGGTAGTGCATATTTCACAGCTAACCGTGATATTTTTCAGCTAAATATGAGTCAGAACGAAACAGCAGCTGTCACAAACACCAAATATTCAAAACCAAATGAGAATAGGTTCAGACACCGCTCTAAATTTACAAAACCAGTCCTGTGTCAATACTGTCATTTGACCCACGAACAGTACGCAATTTGTGATAAATCACCAACGTATCCACATCACCTTCAAATGATGGTGGAAAAAAAAAAAAAAAAAAAAAGAAACGCTTATAAGAGAGCGGTCAAATGCTACTTTTGTCTAGCTTACGGGCATTATTCAGGACGTTGCGGCGGCCGCAAGATGATGAAGCAGGCCAATGCTTCATTGATAGATACATCTACGGATGAAGAAATCGAAGAGCTGAATGAATGTGACACCCAGAACGAAAGTGTGAATGAGTCAGGGAATGCAGTAGAAATCATTAACACCATCAATAATAACACCTGTAATACGTGCAGAAAATTTAAGTTGGATACAACCTTGGAATGTGGCCATATAATCCCTATATCCAATGAAATAGCCAACGCAGCCTTAACATCAAAAGGCAAGTTAAATTTTGTGAAAGGATTTGTGAATAACAAACTATGTACAATCATTCGCGATAGCGGAGCGACTCTAGTTGGAATTAAAAAAACATTAATCAATGACAAAGACTACACACACAAATACGTGACATGTCGCACATTCGCAGGCACCATCGAAAGATACCCCCTAGCACTAGCCGAAATTCAGACACCTTTTCTATCAGGACAAGTGCTATGCGCAGTATTGGAAAAGCCTTGCGCGGATATTATACTTGGAAATCTTCCTAACATAAGATCCTGCTCTGAAGAAGAAATCAGAGAATGGGAACAGAAAAACTGCATCCAGAATGCAAACAGTGATTCCAGAACTAAAGAACACATTTGCATGTCTCAAACTGCCAAAAGCACAAGGGAGACCACCGATGACGGAATTCGAAACGAATTCACAGAGGTGCATAACACATGGGCGGTCGAATCTTTCAATGACAACATCAGCATAAAACCTCGAATTGAGGATGCCACCGAAAAACGAAATTGTGAACCTGTAAATGTGCAACAACAGACAGAATACGCCAATGTAGTGACAAAACAAATGACTCACATAACCCACATGAACAACTCAACAGAGACAACAGGGGACACTAACCGTACTAACAGAAACGACATTGACAAGAACAACGATGACAATTCTACTTTAACGACACATTCTCTTAATAACGGAAACGACGAAGTCAACGACACAATAGCAACAACTCTTTTTAATCATGACAAACAGCTTGACGAGTCATTACAAACCGACTCGACTTCTTTAAAGTACTCTCAATCGAAATCATATTATCTGACAAACAACAATGACAGAAGCACAGCAACGACAGTACTTCTTAATTACACTACTACACAAGACAATGAAGACAACTTCACATTACAGACAGTCTCTCGTGAAGACAAAACCTCAGTTACCAAAGCAACAACTGAGAGAACTCATAATTTCCAACTTTATGAGTCGAAACAATTTGTTTCTCTAGAAACGAGAAACAATTACGTGATTAATTCCAAGAAACATAACCAAGGAATACAAAGATATCCAAGGGACACTACTAGTGACAAAGAAGTATCATTAACAAACAAGTGTCATCATATGTGTTCATCGCAAACTTCTTATCGATCAAGGACACATAAAACTAAAACAGAAACAACATATAAAGCTGCAGAAAGTTATTCAGATACAGAAATAACATCATCATGCAACATTCATGCAAGCAAACAGTATGCAAATAAACAAACACAAACAATTGACTTCACACAAAATCAAAGTCAGAAACGTTTGCATACAAACAAACTGCTTTACCGCATGAACAAAAACACCAAACGATGCGGATCTAAATCCATCAGTACAAAGACTACCATTTCTAACTCACCATCCACCAATTTACCATATAAATACAGCAATTTCTTCGAAACACACATCTCAACCAACAATAGTAAACAATCACATTCACCAAGCAGTAGAATGAACAGAGACAAATTACTTACACTCCTGTTACTGTTGCTGTTAACCCAACTTGCAACAACACTACTTACCTTTCAAAATGCATCTTTCAACACCATCCGGATAACAAACATATTTTCCATCATATGTACCATCTCATTTAGATATCAATCAACAGTGCGCCAAATTGACAGAGCAAAAACCATGCAACAGTTCATTAACTCCTGTTGGTGCAAAATTTTTCATATAACTTTGAGATATGCCTATGGTAAATTCATTTTCACTCTTACATTATTTAGACTTATTTTTACATCGATACCCATACAATTATGTAGTATGTGCAATTGTAAGAGTATCCGTTTAGAGGATGCAATGTGCAAATTGAAATCCATTTTTTCTAATGAACCCATAATGAGATTACCAAATACAGAGTTACCATTTACAATAACTACAGATGCAAGTGCTATCGCTATTGGAGGATGTTTGATGCAGGAATACGGAGACGTGAGACACCTAATCCTTTATGTCAGCCGGAAAATGGAAACAGCGGAAATCAAGTATTCAACAGCTGAATTGGAGGCATTAAGTTTGGGTTTTTGTGTTAGTCATTTATCTAAGTTCCTCTTAGGTTCCCATGTCGTTGTCTTGACGGAGAAGGCGCCACTGCTGGTAATTAAAGAAGGCACGGATAATGTAATTGCCGACATATTATCACAATTACCCAAGGCACCAGCAGATTAACGCTATTTACATTAATTAGTGGCCATATGATAAACTGTGATATTTTAGTCTGTTGCATAAAGAGTGTACCTCTACACTTACTGTAGAACTTTGAATCTAGAATTGTCAACAACTGAATTAATACGCTACTTATAGCTATCACAGACATGAAACTTTGAGAACCGTTAACTGTAGTATGCCACATGGTAATTAGCAGTACATCAAAAACAATCCGAACTGTGGATATTAACATTTGTGAAGTTATTTAATCAATCACAGAACTGAAAGTTACCATGCGAATATTAAGAACTGTGCATACGCGTGATTTCAATTGACTTCGCAAACTAACGGAACAGAACATCGCACATACCAGCAGCGATATACTATGACTATTACGACATATGAGAGACAACACAAGAATGTGACACCAAAACGTTACCTACGAACTGAAAACATTATTGGAACAGCACACGGACGAAAGAACGACAACACACGGATCGTCGTTGGAATTAATTAATTTAATGTTATTAGTTAAATATGTATTACATTTGTGCTTTACTATATACATAAAATATGTGAACATGTAAATTGTACATTTTCTATCATATGTCACAAACATTTTCATTCATAGTTAGTTTTCTCCCAATACAATTGTTGCAATTTAACTTATAAACCATTTCTTATCACCAGTACAAATAGTACTTGGCGCTTTGAATATAGCATATCGCCAGTTTCCTTTTTCTAAGGGCGACAACAGTTCCTCACCTTAATTTGTATATTTTAACAAATTATTATATTGAATGAAAGGTGTGCGAATCAGAGAGCGAATGAATTAAACGAGAGAGCGATATACTGAGCGGACAAATTGTACGCTAAAAGTATTTATTTTAATTTGTCTGCGTTTTTGAGTGTAAAATGTAACACTTGTCTAAAATTGTGTATACATGTTTAGTGTTAGATAAAATAGGTTCACTCTAAGAATCACTGTTTGAATACCCTGTACATGCGTTACACAGAGAACGTAATTCATGACAAGGGACATTCCAGATCGTGACACTTAGAGATGTACTACACACCACATACACACAGGTAGCACACACTTTAGACATTAGACAAGACATACTCATAAAACTAAACACTAACAATTAAATCACACACAGTTTATTAGAGCAAGTAACAAATCAGTAAACACAGTAACAGGCATACAGGAACATTAGTAGTTACGGGGGAAGAAAACAAGAGTTCATATATATATTCAGCACTATAAAACATACGGAAGTAAAAGTGTATCAAAATACACATTCAGGACAAGAATTGCAGGTGTTCTTAAATAAGCCAAGACAATTTGTCTTGTTAAAACTCTCTAACACAGAGTTTAATATCTTGGTATCATATGGATACTTGAGAAGGGCGCGGTTGCAGAGACAACTGGAAGCGTCACGGAACTTCGGTCGGATAAGCATGTTTAAGGATATGGAAGAGATAGGGGCTCTTCAGCAATCACCCTGGATTGTTGTACGGGGAAATACATGAGTTAATAGTGCAAATATGTAGATGGCCAGGTTCCCATCCACGAAACTACCAAACACCAACTTCATGTGATCCTATGACAGAATTAGTGCCGACTAATTACCATATACTAACCCATAGAAGCGGGGGAGGGGGACCCCTGTCAGAGTCTCACATGGAGTCGGTAGGAACGAACATAAAGATAGAAGGGAATTAGATAAGGGACATAACCTCAATACAAGGAAGACACTCTCGAATGCTCGAACAATCTAGAGCCCTCGAGAAAGATAAGTCAATTCGCCTACAGCTCCGTGGACACGCTGACCGCGTGCCAGGACCTGTTCCACGAGAAGCTTGAGGAGAGTTACAGCCCGTGTCCGATCGAGACACGTTAGAGGGCAGACGCCGACTGGACATCGAACAAGCAACAGGGCTTAACTTAAGGGGGACTTGATAGATTGAACACAAGTGTATTTAGGAGTGTTACCCACTCGATAGATAGATGATAGAGTTTGTTGTAATGATTATGTATGATGGTTGTGTTGTGAACTCCTATGATCATGTTCGCCACGTAGCTGGCTGCGAAAACCATTCTTCGCCAGCTTACTGTAAATAAATTATGTCAGATAGTATCAGAACGGAGTTTGTTGCCTGTATGAACCCAAGTTTCATTCCTCTAGGTATCTAGGACGTTGACAGTGTTTCAGTTTGTTGTGGCCTAAAGATTGTAACATTTGCTTTTCGGTTTAGTTGGTAATAGGAATAATTTTCTGGTGGCCCAGATGTTCTGATTTTTATTTAGTTCTATAATTGCTTCTTTTAAATTTCTTGTCCTCATCATAGATCATATCTTTATCAGGTTGAGATAGTCTCAGCCTTGCTGTGTTAGTCTGTAATGTTTTAATGCGTAGGAATTCATTGCATTTAGAACTTGTTGAAGCAGATCACCATGATCGAATGGGTAAGAACGCGAGTTCTTAAACATCCGTTGTGCTGATACCGAGGTCAGCGGTTCATCCCCTACACAGGACAGCTGGACTAAAATGTTGACCTGTCGTCCTTGACTTTGGGACGTAAATTACAAGTACCTCGGAAGTCGGAGTGGGTTCGTTTGATGGCGAGGGACACTGTTAATAGGGAAAGCTCATCTGCACGCAAAATTCATTACGTTACTACCATAAATGGTGTGTGTATGGACTACGCTTGAGTTCAAAGCGAGCGAGTGGGAAAAACACAACCTTTTGCATTCCTGGTACAGTTCATGTAGTGCTGCCCTTTTCTCCGCTGCCAACAACATCTTATGATCATTCAATATCAGTTAACATAATGGCTAGCAGGAAAGCCTGACGGCCCATTATTAATGAATTCGAATGTTTAACAAAATTACCATGATCCCAGGTTGACCCATCTTAAAATGGGTACTGGCAAATATTATGCGAAATAAAGACTGACGGTGTGATAGTGAACACAACACCCATGGAGAGCCGGCTGGTCTATTAAAACATTTCTAGGTCTAGAGCAAAGTATGCAAGATGTGCCAACAGTGTTAAATATGGTCATGTACTTGTTACATTCCAAACCGCGATACCACTTATCTTCTTTTGCCATCTATTCTCTCTTGGGGCTCGTTATACGAATGGTGTCTAAGGGGAGGGTTCATCTGACAATCAATGTCATGCTTTTCGGCATGTCACTGGATAATGGTTAAAAAATATATTTTTATATACATTGCCTGGTAATATTGCCTGCATTTTAGAATCCATAGTCCACATATTTCTTACAACGCTCTATTCAGTTTATTTTTGGCACTCTTCCGAATAACGGTTTCAAATGGGGAAGTAACTCTTTAGTATAAAAAGTATCCCTTACAAGGCCTCAATGGGTGATATAAAAACAATATTAAATGCTAAAAAAAAATGTTTTGCATATCCTTTACAGGACATCGCTGTCAACATCAGCATCTTTCAGCTGATTGTTGATTTCTTGGCAAGATTACGCTCAGTCGTTTGCCATTGCTTTCTGAGCGGCCGGCTCACATACCCCGTAACTTATCGACACGATTCGAACCACTGCTGATTCTCACTGTCGTCACGTTACTTACGAGAGTATACGAGATTACGGAGAAAAGTCGCTAACCTTTAGGCCAGGAAGCCGGCATATTAAATGCTAGGAACTAAAATATAGAACTGAGACATTAAATACGTACCAGTAAACATAATCATAATCATCAATCAGGAGCCGTCCTCTTGAGTAGAATTTAAGCTCCTAAAAGGTACTCAAACAAGGATTGAATCTAATTTGGTCGATGAAATTCGTGAATACGTCTGTCTTCACTCGCGTTTGTCTGTTTCCTGAACCGGGCGAAGTTGTTAGTTTATACCTCCGCTACTGTAGTACTATTTGCATTTCGCATATTACCCCAGGGACCTGTGGTGATGTTGCAATTATATCCACCAGTCAAACTGACTTTATAGAGCAAGAGAATGGGCGACATTAGAATTCCAAAGGCTATGTTCATTTTTTTTTGTAAAATGAATTACAGATGTGTAAAAGACCCCGGAGTCGGCCTCTACTACGGTTAAAATATGTGTGTAAGTAGGACATGATTTAAGAAAAATATGTGTGTAAGTAGGACATGATTTAAGAAAAATATGTGTGTAAGTAGGACATGATTTAAGAAAAATATGTGTGTAAGTAGGACATGATTTAAGTAAAATATGTGTGTAAGTAGGACATGATTTAAGAAAAATATGTGTGTAAGTAGGACATGATTTAAGAAAAATATGTGTGTAAGTAGGACATGATTTAAGTAAAATATGTGTGTAAGTAGGACATGATTTAAGAAAAATATGTGTGTAAGTAGGACATGATTTAAGTAAAATATGTGTGTAAGTAGGACATGATTTAAGTAAAATATGTGTGTAAGTAGGACATGATTGATGTAGGCATGGATATTGGTGGGTGCGTTTCATGGAGGGAAAGATCGGGAATGGAATAAAGACAAAGGAGAACATTATTGCATATAGGTCGCACAATGAGCGTGTGAGACCTTGGATGGCGCATGATGGTAGAAATAACATCTACTCACATGCATTAATTGCGGGTGAACATTTACCGTTCGAATGTGTCTGATTAGTCACATTCATTACGAACGAACGACCTATAATGTCAAAGAGTCCCAAATTGGGCACAAAGGCCCGTCTTATATTTGGCTCTTCCAACATTCATCTTTAGTTCATCAGTAGTGCATGTTACATTCACATAGGAAAAAACATTGTCAAGTGAATTTTGTGAACATAAACAGTGCATATTACCATGTATGGGAGACAGGCAGATACACGCACATTCATAAACACATACACACATATACATACCAGCACAATACTTGCATCATTTACACAAACTCTAACTGTTATGCACCCACTCAGTAACACACACATGCACACTCCATCGCATACAATGCAAGTATGCAAGCGTACATGCATGTGTGTGTTATGCATACATGCATGCACGCACGCACTCACCCACCCACCCATCCCCCCACATACATACATACATACAGACAGACAGACAGACAGACAGACAGACAGACAGACAGACAGACAGACAGACAGACAGACAGACAGACAGACAGACAGACAGACAGACAGACAGACAGACAGACAGACAGACAGACAGACAGACAGACAGACAGACAGACAGACAGACAGACAGACAGACAGACAGACAGACAGACAGACAGACAGACAGACAGACAGACAGACAGACAGACAGACAGACAGACAGACAGACAGACAGACAGACAGACAGACAGACAGACAGACAGACAGACAGACAGACAGACAGACAGACAGACAGACAGACAGACAGACAGACAGACAGACAGACAGACAGACAGACAGACAGACAGACAGACAGACAGACAGACAGACAGACAGACAGACAGACAGACAGACAGACAGACAGACAGACAGACAGACAGACAGACAGACAGACAGACAGACAGACAGACAGACAGACAGACAGACAGACAGACAGACAGACAGACAGACAGACAGACAGACAGACAGACAGACAGACAGACAGACAGACAGACAGACAGACAGACAGACAGACAGACAGACAGACAGACAGACAGACAGACAGACAGACAGACAGACAGACAGACAGACAGACAGACAGACAGACAGACAGACAGACAGACAGACAGACAGACAGACAGACAGACAGACAGACAGACAGACAGACAGACAGACAGACAGACAGACAGACAGACAGACAGACAGACAGACAGACAGACAGACAGACAGACAGACAGACAGACAGACAGACAGACAGACAGACAGACAGACAGACAGACAGACAGACAGACAGACAGACAGACAGACAGACAGACAGACAGACAGACAGACAGACAGACAGACAGACAGACAGACAGACAGACAGACAGACAGACAGACAGACAGACAGACAGACAGACAGACAGACAGACAGACAGACAGACAGACAGACAGACAGACAGACAGACAGACAGACAGACAGACAGACAGACAGACAGACAGACAGACAGACAGACAGACAGACAGACAGACAGACAGACAGACAGACAGACAGACAGACAGACAGACAGACAGACAGACAGACAGACAGACAGACAGACAGACAGACAGACAGACAGACAGACAGACAGACAGACAGACAGACAGACAGACAGACAGACAGACAGACAGACAGACAGACAGACAGACAGACAGACAGACAGACAGACAGACAGACAGACAGACAGACAGACAGACAGACAGACAGACAGACAGACAGACAGACAGACAGACAGACAGACAGACAGACAGACAGACAGACAGACAGACAGACAGACAGACAGACAGACAGACAGACAGACAGACAGACAGACAGACAGACAGACAGACAGACAGACAGACAGACAGACAGACAGACAGACAGACAGACAGACAGACAGACAGACAGACAGACAGACAGACAGACAGACAGACAGACAGACAGACAGACAGACAGACAGACAGACAGACAGACAGACAGACAGACAGACAGACAGACAGACAGACAGACAGACAGACAGACAGACAGACAGACAGACAGACAGACAGACAGACAGACAGACAGACAGACAGACAGACAGACAGACAGACAGACAGACAGACAGACAGACAGACAGACAGACAGACAGACAGACAGACAGACAGACAGACAGACAGACAGACAGACAGACAGACAGACAGACAGACAGACAGACAGACAGACAGACAGACAGACAGACAGACAGACAGACAGACAGACAGACAGACAGACAGACAGACAGACAGACAGACAGACAGACAGACAGACAGACAGACAGACAGACAGACAGACAGACAGACAGACAGACAGACAGACAGACAGACAGACAGACAGACAGACAGACAGACAGACAGACAGACAGACAGACAGACAGACAGACAGACAGACAGACAGACAGACAGACAGACAGACAGACAGACAGACAGACAGACAGACAGACAGACAGACAGACAGACAGACAGACAGACAGACAGACAGACAGACAGACAGACAGACAGACAGACAGACAGACAGACAGACAGACAGACAGACAGACAGACAGACAGACAGACAGACAGACAGACAGACAGACAGACAGACAGACAGACAGACAGACAGACATGGATACATACATACATACATACATACATGGATACATACATACATACATACATACATACATACATACATACATACATACATACATACATACATACATACATACATACATACATACATGGATACATACATACATACATACATACATACATACATACATACATACATACATACATACATACATACATACATACATACATACATACATACATACATACATACATACATACATACATACATACATACATACATACATACATACATACATACATACATACATACATACATACATACATACATACATACATACATACATACATACATACATACATACATACATACATACATACATACATACATACATACATACATACATACATACATACATACATACATACATACATACATACATACATACATACATACATACATACATACATACATACATACATACATACATACATACATACATACATACATACATACATACATACATACATACATACATACATACATACATACATACATACATACATACATACATACATACATACATACATACATACATACATACATACATACATACATACATACATACATACATACATACATACATACATACATACATACATACATACATACATACATACATACATACATACATACATACATACATACATACATACATACATACATACATACATACATACATACATACATACATACATACATACATACATACATACATACATACATACATACATACATACATACATACATACATACATACATACATACATACATACATACATACATACATACATACATACATACATACATACATACATACATACATACATACATACATACATACATACATACATACATACATACATACATACATACATACATACATACATACATACATACATACATACATACATACATACATACATACATACATACATACATACATACATACATACATACATACATACATACATACATACATACATACATACATACATACATACATACATACATACATACATACATACATACATACATACATACATACATACATACATACATACATACATACATACATACATACATACATACATACATACATACATACATACATACATACATACATACATACATACATACATACATACATACATACATACATACATACATACATACATACATACATACATACATACATACATACATACATACATACATACATACATACATACATACATACATACATACATACATACATACATACATACATACATACATACATACATACATACATACATACATACATACATACATACATACATACATACATACATACATACATACATACATACATACATACATACATACATACATACATACATACATACATACATACATACATACATACATACATACATACATACATACATACATACATACATACATACATACATACATACATACATACATACATACATACATACATACATACATACATACATACATACATACATACATACATACATACATACATACATACATACATACATACATACATACATACATACATACATACATACATACATACATACATACATACATACATACATACATACATACATACATACATACATACATACATACATACATACATACATACATACATACATACATACATACATACATACATACATACATACATACATACATACATACATACATACATACATACATACATACATACATACATACATACATACATACATACATACATACATACATACATACATACATACATACATACATACATACATACATACATACATACATACATACATACATACATACATACATACATACATACATACATACATACATACATACATACATACATACATACATACATACATACATACATACATACATACATACATACATACATACATACATACATACATACATACATACATACATACATACATACATACATACATACATACATACATACATACATACATACATACATACATACATACATACATACATACATACATACATACATACATACATACATACATACATACATACATACATACATACATACATACATACATACATACATACATACATACATACATACATACATACATACATACATACATACATACATACATACATACATACATACATACATACATACATACATACATACATACATACATACATACATACATACATACATACATACATACATACATACATACATACATACATACATACATACATACATACATACATACATACATACATACATACATACATACATACATACATACATACATACATACATACATACATACATACATACATACATACATACATACATACATACATACATACATACATACATACATACATACATACATACATACATACATACATACATACATACATACATACATACATACATACATACATACATACATACATACATACATACATACATACATACATACATACATACATACATACATACATACATACATACATACATACATACATACATACATACATACATACATACATACATACATACATACATACATACATACATACATACATACATACATACATACATACATACATACATACATACATACATACATACATACATACATACATACATACATACATACATACATACATACATACATACATACATACATACATACATACATACATACATACATACATACATACATACATACATACATACATACATACATACATACATACATACATACATACATACATACATACATACATACATACATACATACATACATACATACATACATACATACATACATACATACATACATACATACATACATACATACATACATACATACATACATACATACATACATACATACATACATACATACATACATACATACATACATACATACATACATACATACATACATACATACATACATACATACATACATACATACATACATACATACATACATACATACATACATACATACATACATACATACATACATACATACATACATACATACATACATACATACATACATACATACATACATACATACATACATACATACATACATACATACATACATACATACATACATACATACATACATACATACATACATACATACATACATACATACATACATACATACATACATACATACATACATACATACATACATACATACATACATACATACATACATACATACATACATACATACATACATACATACATACATACATACATACATACATACATACATACATACATACATACATACATACATACATACATACATACATACATACATACATACATACATACATACATACATACATACATACATACATACATACATACATACATACATACATACATACATACATACATACATACATACATACATACATACATACATACATACATACATACATACATACATACATACATACATACATACATACATACATACATACATACATACATACATACATACATACATACATACATACATACATACATACATACATACATACATACATACATACATACATACATACATACATACATACATACATACATACATACATACATACATACATACATACATACATACATACATACATACATACATACATACATACATACATACATACATACATACATACATACATACATACATACATACATACATACATACATACATACATACATACATACATACATACATACATACATACATACATACATACATACATACATACATACATACATACATACATACATACATACATACATACATACATACATACATACATACATACATACATACATACATACATACATACATACATACATACATACATACATACATACATACATACATACATACATACATACATACATACATACATACATACATACATACATACATACATACATACATACATACATACATACATACATACATACATACATACATACATACATACATACATACATACATACATACATACATACATACATACATACATACATACATACATACATACATACATACATACATACATACATACATACATACATACATACATACATACATACATACATACATACATACATACATACATACATACATACATACATACATACATACATACATACATACATACATACATACATACATACATACATACATACATACATACATACATACATACATACATACATACATACATACATACATACATACATACATACATACATACATACATACATACATACATACATACATACATACATACATACATACATACATACATACATACATACATACATACATACATACATACATACATACATACATACATACATACATACATACATACATACATACATACATACATACATACATACATACATACATACATACATACATACATACATACATACATACATACATACATACATACATACATACATACATACATACATACATACATACATACATACATACATACATACATACATACATACATACATACATACATACATACATACATACATACATACATACATACATACATACATACATACATACATACATACATACATACATACATACATACATACATACATACATACATACATACATACATACATACATACATACATACATACATACATACATACATACATACATACATACATACATACATACATACATACATACATACATACATACATACATACATACATACATACATACATACATACATACATACATACATACATACATACATACATACATACATACATACATACATACATACATACATACATACATACATACATACATACATACATACATACATACATACATACATACATACATACATACATACATACATACATACATACATACATACATACATACATACATACATACATACATACATACATACATACATACATACATACATACATACATACATACATACATACATACATACATACATACATACATACATACATACATACATACATACATACATACATACATACATACATACATACATACATTTATGGGAGATGCCTTGAAGAGATTAGAACAAGAATTGCCATTGCGAAGGTAGCCTTTTGCAAGATGAAAAACATACTGACCAATAAAAAGATATCAATTGAAACGAGAAAAAGAGTGTTAAGTGCTACATAGAACCTGTACTTTTGCATGGATGTGAAGCGTGGACAATGAGTAGTCGAACTGAAAATCATCAGATGGCTACGGAAATGTGGTTTCTGAGGAAAATGCAAAGAATACCATGGAAAAAAAAAAAAAAACACCAATAAATAAATCCTTCAAGAAACAACTAAAGATCGTAAACTTATCAGTGCGATTAGACGTAGACAGGCAAAATTTTTTGGACATGTTATGAGAAGAAATGATTTGGAGAACTTGGTGACAACAGGCAAGATCGACGGGAAGAGACCAAGGTAAAGAACGGGAAGTAAATACCTGGATGGCTTGGTCGCGTGACATGGTCGAGACAGGAACACGGAGCAAATCCACAACTCTGGTGATCGAGTGAGATGGCAAAACATTACCGGCCACGCTTATCGGCATGGCACATGATGGATGGATGCTATGGTGTTGAATTTGTATAAATCATAAATCTGCATCTGTTGTTGGGTTATATTATGGATGGATGCTATGTTGTTAAATTTGTATCAATCACGAATCTGCATCTGTTGTCACGATTATTTAAGTTATGTGATGAAATCTTCAGTATTATTATTATTCGTTGTTTCTGCTTGTATATTGTTAAACATATTTCCGTAATGCCAAGAACGTATGTATCATATTTCACGTGATGGCAGGTACAATGCTTTCGTTGACTCAGACGTTACTGTATTTCAGTTTGCTGGTGTAGTCTACATAATGTTCACAGAGAAGACACGTGTCAATTACAAACAAATACAATCAAAAACAAAGAAACTGAAATGTCACAACAATGAGGATTGTTCAAAAGAAGTCAGACGGACACTGCCTTCATTAAGAATATGACACACAATTCCACGAAACAAAAAACAGTAACAAAACAATTACCAGTATGTCGCGTTCGGGCTAGAAGTTTGTGCATGTTTTGTATTCATGAAGTCCTTTGCAGAAAGTCGCTCACATCGTCGCTCACGGGAAAGATTCTCGATCATGTCTCAGTTCCCCAGTCTCGTGATTGTCCATGAATTTGTAGATACCATTGTCCTGTGTTCCTTTTCGTGCTGGTCGTCTCTGCCTCCTCTTTTATAAAACACTAGCTGACCCGGCCCGGCTTCGCCCAGTCCCCGGAGGGGATCTATCTATCAGTCTGTCTGTCTGTCTGTCTGCTTGTTTGTCTGTCTGTCTGTCTGTCTGGCTGACCCGGCTCGGCTTCACCCAGTCCCTGGTGTGGAGCATCTCATTTAATTCATATAAGTAGTCATATAAGCTCCCGTTCCCGACTATCTGTCTGTCTATCTATCTGACCCGGCGTGGCTTCGCCCAGCTCCTGGCGGGGAGCATCTCATTAAATTCACACAGTAACTTAAAAGAATGTCCTTCCACACACCATCCATTATTTTTAATGAAAACTGTTTTTAATCACCTACATGACTGTAGATAACTTCTTTAAGCAAAAAAAAAAGATGAGTTACATGTTATGCATTATGCATTATTTTTATGAAAACTTTGAAAATGCCTTAAAGATTATATCATTATTTATTATAACTCATATGCCTGTAAATAACTATAGACAAAGAGTTTATAAATCTTTGAAAACGATCCAACAATATGACTATAAAGTATATAGAAATGTTATTAAAAGTTATGCCCCTTGAAATAACTTTTCTAGAGTTAAGTCCCCTTTCTATATAGAAATTATAATGAAAAATGCAATATTAAATTTTAGTAAGTAAGTAGCCGATGTTACACTAAAAAAACTATGACAGAAAGTTGCACAGGAATGAAAAGAAAACGTGTAGAAAATTTCATCTCAGCGGATGGACCGTTCGCGAACGCATAAAGAACGGACGGACATACAGTCTCTTTTATATATATAGATGCTTTCCATCACTGTTCTTTCCAACCCACTGTGACGACTAAAGTGGCCAAACTATTTCAGTTTCTGTAACATGAAGCAGTTTATGAGCCAGTTTATTTCGATATTCAGATATTTTAGAATTTCAGTATTTTTCTTTATCCTGTTCTTTTAAAAAAATAATAAAATAGTTAATCTAAGAATGTGCCTATCACATTTAAGTTCGAAAGCCGCCATATTCTTTACTGATTTCAAAATTGTAAATGACTCACATGTATATGTTGCCACAGAAAAGATGTATATTCTTAAACATTCTACTTCTATCTGTTAGCACGGGTCGTGCTGTAGTATCATGTTGGGAAACTGACATAATTTGGCTATATGATGTGTCACAATGGCTGATCTATGTTCTCATAACGTTCATTATAGCCCTGAAAATTGTTGTTGCGCCTAACGTCCTGTGTACCACTGAAAGTACCAATATAATTCTTATTTGACATGAAATTCTAGTAACCCGACATATGTCAATTTAAATATTGGTTCATATGATGTATGGCCAGAGCTGGCTGTTGCATTCTAACGAGATGGCCAAACCATTTGATCTTCTGTCTTTTAATATCTGTGGCACAAGGTGTTGATCCCACTGTCTATCAGATAATATCATTTCTTATTCGGTCCCGGATAGTTAACCTGGCAGCTCTCCTCAAGCATCTCCTTTCGCAGGTGTTGCTTTTTAGTAAGTGTGAGTTGGACAATTTCCAGGTTTGACATTGGTAGGATAGGGCTGTTGTGTATAAGCTATTTATTATCTGTCTTTTTGCGGACATAGGTATGTTTGGATGTTTCAGTATTGATAATAGTTGATATATACATATACGCTCATTTGCTTTGTGACATCTGGTTTCGATTCCTCTGTCGATTCTTCCATTTTATGTGATCATACTTTAATGATATTTGAAATCTTTACCTTGTTTCAGAGATGTGCTATTTATCTGTATATTTATATTGATATTTTTGCCTCTATAACCCTGAACATGGTAATATAATTCTTGATTCACGTGACTATTGTCTAAATACAAAGAATAGATACAACCTGATGAGAGTCTAGAAAAGTTGTAGTATTTAGTGATATACCGGTGCATATACCGCTCACGGATAGACACATCATGTTTATCAAACCCTAACAGATAAATTGGCAGGTGTGTTCACAACTGAAAAAACGTAAAGTAAATAAAGTACCATTTTACACGCCTGAAAGCGCATTGGACACATAGGGCATGGGCCATATACTGTATGGACCAATGGGCACTCAGTTGTTGATGTGGTCAGCGTCACACCAGCCGCGTTTACCTCCTAATACATTTCCTATGACCATGTTATGCTGCATTGACCTGACAGCCAAGGTGAATTTTATAAATCTCCTAGATGCAGATTCGAATTCATGACCTTCCGCTGTCATGCGAGTGTCTAGCCACTGTCGCGGATCCTTGTCCGCAGTTAAATGAATAGTGTGCTTGCACGACTATAGAGATCATACAGATACGTGTTCTGTAATGTTGAGAACAATCAGTTGTTGATGGACCTTTTGAGACCATTCACAGGTACCGAACGGCACAATAAAGAATATAACAATTGAAACCTATCGGGAGTTTAACTTACCACCTTCAGACAGCAATGCCTTACTGAGGAAGAGCAAGTTTTATTAGGCCATCTAGATACCCCTGAAACGATGTTTTCATTAGACAGGTTCATTGTCCGACTGAACCCACAACTGTAGAAATAAGGACAGTTGCGTATCTCCACCCATCCATCATGTGCCAAGCCGATAAACGTGTTCTGCCATCTCATTCGATCACCAGAGTCGTGGATCAGCTCCCTGTTTCTGTCTCTGCCATGCCAAGTGGCCAATCCATCTAGGTAATTACATCTCGGTCTTCCCCTTGATCTCTTCCCTTCGATCTTGCCAGTCGTCACCAAGTTCTCCTAGTCATTTCTTCTCATAACATGCCCAAAACAATTTGACTGTCTATGTCTAATGACTCTAATCAGTTTGCGATCTTCATTTGTTTCTTGAAGGACTTGTTCATTGGTTTTTATGTCTGTCCATGGTGTTCTTTGCATTTCCCTCAGAAACCACATTTCCACAGACATTAGCTGTTTTTCAGAGTGACTGCTTATTGTCCACGCTTCACATCCATACACACGTATAGGTTCTATGAAGCACTTCAACACTCTTTTTCTCGTTTCAATTGATATCTTTTTATTATTGCGTATCTATCAATTAAAATAGCATGTCCAATTTCCGGATTCATATAGAATACCAGTTGGTCAATACAAGATATAGATCGAGCACTATATGCGCAATTCGTCTTAAGTAAAATACTCGACCCACACCCCCACCCCCACATAGATGAAGAAATAAAGAAAGTGACGTCTAAGACAAGAAAGGCCTAGATAGGAGATGTATCAGAGATAAGGAAAGAAAGAACCTACTCGGTGAGAAGGATACATATAAGTGTTGGTCAGAATATGAACAGCACATTAATGATACTACTCTAGATCATACACTAAGGAAAAACACAGACAAACAACAACAACAACAACAACAACAACAACAACAACAAAACAGCTATGCACCGAAGCTTAAACCAAAAAAAAAAAAAAAAAACAAGTTGGATTTAGACAGAAAAGTGACATGTGAGAAACAATAATTTGTTTGAGAAAACTGGCATTACAATATTTATGAGCACACATATAAATTGTTCTGTGTTTAATAGACTATACAAGTGATTCGATATATTTGTTAACTACAAATTAACTTAAGGTCAGTATGAGATTGCCATCAATGGCAAGAATAGAACGTTAATAACAAATTAATATCGGTAACACAAAGTAACTATACCATCAGTAAAGTGTACAATATTTCTAGTTAGTTAGTTAGTTAGTTAGTTAGTTAGTTAGTTAGATAGATAGTTAGTTAGTTAGTTAGTTAGTTAGTTAGTTAGTTAGTTAGATAGATAGTTAGTTAGTTAGTTAGTTAGTTAGTTAGTTAGTTAGTTAGATAGATAGTTAGTTAGTTAGTTAGTTAGTTAGTTAGTTAGTTAGTTAGTTAGTTAGTTAGTTAGTTGATTTTATTAGAATTAGAACCAGATCTTCAAGAATGAAGTACCCTGGCAGGTACGCAGGTTCTACACCAAACTTACTACGATGGATGCAATCTCTTCTCGGGGCTCAAGCGACCTGGACAACATTAATTTGGGCTTAAAAGAATGAGTAAAAGCTCAGACTTCCATAGGTGTCACAACCCAATCATCCAAGAAATTAACCAAGAAACCAATCAACCAAACAATCAACCAACCAACTAAGCAATATCCTTGAACGCCAATCATTATCTACATATTTATTCATCTGAGAGACATGCATAGAGAATTTTAAACATAGCTAGAGAGCGAGTAATGCATACATGATCATCGAGGAGATGAATCCGATTATTCCTCAACCAGAAACCTGTATCTAGATTTCCAAATCCAGTCCTGTATTCCTTCCAACCTCTGTAGAAATCCACATCGTCATTTGTTCGTCTCTGATGATAAATGACATTCATAAAAGCTGAATCACTAGTATTCACTAGCTCAGTGGTTCTCAACCGGTGGGGAATTCCCCCCCCCCTCCCCAGGGGGAATTTTAGGGTTTCCGGGGGGGGGGGGGGGAATTAAGATCATTTCAAGATCGCGTTAATACAAGAACCGATTACTTGATATTGTTTTTTCTTTCATACTTTACGGTTCTGTACGTCTCACCCTTCTGAAATTCATTTTATAACTAAAAAGACCCGCAAATCACGTTTTATGTGGACGTCTAGACTTGTTTTAGTATGTGCTATTAAATTTAGCTTTAATTATTACGTATACTGTGTAGGGATGGGGAATTATAGGGAGGAAATATTAAAGGGGGGGGGGGTAATGACGTCCTGAAAGTATGGTGCAGGGGGGCATCGGGCCAAAAATGGTTGAGAACCACTGCACTAGCTGAATCACTAATAAACTATTGCAATAGTCACATATTACTGTTGTTTCTTTGCCGAAGCAGAACAGATTCTCCATGAAACAGTAAACCAAGTGCAATGCTTATACACCAGTGTTTCCCAACGTGGGGCCCACGCCCCACAGGGAGGCAATTTGATTGTTAAGGGGGGCAATTCGAAAATGGAAAAAAGATTTATGGAATTATTTGCTACTCTTAGTGATTTTTTAAGCGAAAAACCTGAAATGAAAAATATGTTAACGGTCGATGGTAAGGCATTTGTGAGTTATTTAGCCGATATCTTTGAAAAACTAAATATATTAAATAAACAACTTCAAGGAACAAGCAAAACTCTTGTCGATGCAATAACGAAGATATTTGGTTTCATTACCTTTATTGAATTATGTCAGACATATATTTACATTTATTATTACATATAATTTTGAAAAGTTTCACTGGCTCTAAAAATGTGAATTGACTGATACCGCTATATATGTTATTGTCGATCATCTGAAAATTTTATGGACTGATTTAAAAGAAAGATTTTCTGATTTGAAACAAATTGATTTCCCAACTTGGATGATGCAGCCAATGTTAGTGGATTTGTCTGATATTTCAAATATGCAGTATCAAGAAGAACTCGCAGAAATGCAAAATGATGAATTAATTAAAACTTTATTTAATATAAAAGGAGCGATGGCATGGATTTGTGAGGAAACCGAAATCAAATATCAAAATGCAACCAAATGTGCAAGAGAACTATTGTTACCGTTTTCATCTTCATATTTAGCTGAATGCAGATTTAGTGCCATAGATGATTTGCTGCTTAAAAAAAAAAAAAAAAAAAAAAAAAAAAAAAAAAAAAAAAAAAAAGAAATCGGCCGGATACAACAAAACGGGGAGACTTGAGACTGAAGTTAACTAAATTGGAACCTGGCATAAAATCTCTTTGCAGCAAGCATCAAGCGCAAGGATCTCATTAACTTTAAATAATAAATAATTACTAATAATTAAAATAATATAGAAAAATCTTTCATTAAAATTATTTTGTACTTGAATTTCAGTTCTCCATTATATGTTTTGAAAATTTACTTACTGTTTGCTCAATAATTTCCTAGTGATTTCTTCCTAAAACCTACCATTCAAGTTTATTTAGTGAACATTTCCAGTTTTGAATATTAAAAATTATGTATATATTGGGGGGGGGGGGATTAGAAATTATGTATATATTGGGGGAGAGGGGGGAGGGGAATAAGAATTTTAGAAAGGCTTAGGTAGGGCATAGCACAAAAAAGGTTGGGAAACACTGTTATACACACAAACAATCACTGATGGGAAGAATTTTAGCTAAGATCGTTATAGATTACGAAACGTGGCCACATCATATATATTCATACACAACGTGCGTGGATATGTGGTTGCGGTTGATGACACTATATTGTGTGTCTGTGTTTGTCTCAGGTTTAAGATGATGTGGCCACGTTTCGTAACCTATAACGATATAAGCTAAAAAGTTCTCCCCATAAGCACTGACACGCTCCAACAATTCAAAATAAATTGTTTTTCTTTGCAATCGGTGGCCACTGGTGAGACTTCGAGGAACCCATCTTTCGGAAACCTTAGAACATCCGAGAGTTGTTAATAACTGGATATGCACGACCACTGATGACTGACAGCTGTAAGGTCATTGTTGAGTAGTTATTCGCCTGTCAGTAAGAATCATTCCCCCAGCGCATTTAAACATTTCTGCGTTGGTGGCTTTGGTAGGGCTATCAAGCAGCTCTGTATCTTCACTTCCAGATTCTTTAATTCTCTGAATCCAGCGACTGATTGTACTCCTGTCGAATGCAAAACTTTCATACGCATCACATTCTGAACGACCCTCGTGTTTACGGATTGTATCTGCAGCAAAGAACCTCAATGGGTCGGAACGATGAAGAATATATATATATATATATATATATATATATATATATATATATATATATATATATATATATATATATATATATATATATATACAGGACATCGCTGTCAATATCAGCATCTTTCAGCTGATTGTTAATTGCTTGGCAAGATTACGCTCAGTAGTTTATATCTCATCTGATCTCATCATGCTCCTTATATATATATATATATATATATATATATATATATATATATATATATATATATATATATATATATATATATATATCATGTGCCATGCCGGAAAGCGTGGGCGGTCATGACTCGCCATTTCACTCGATCACCAGTGTCGTGGATCAGCTCAGTGTTCCTGTCTCGTCCATGCCATGTGGCCAAGCCATCCAGGTATTTTCCTCTCGGTCTTCCTCTTGGTCTGTTCCCCTCGATCTTGCCAGTTGTCACTAAGTTCTCCAATCCATGTCTTCTCATAACATGTCCAAAATATTTTGACTGTCTACGTCTAATTTCTCTAATCACTTTACGATGTTCATTTGTCTCCTGTAGTATATATCTTCTTCTTCAACATTCCGAGCCATTGAGGTTCTTTGCTGCAGATACAAGCCGTCTCCATTCGTCTCTCTGGTTGACCTTCTCTTGCCAGTCGCTGATTCCAAGTGCTTGTAGGTGTAACAAGCTACGTGGAGGGTCCCAAGTAACTATGTAACAATATTTCAATATTATTCTATAGCCCTGGCTGGGATAGGTCTTTGCTTGCCAACCCTCCTCCGTTCCCTGGACTCACTGTCACTCTCTCTTTCGACCTCGGGACCTAATCTCTAAAGTGTATTTCTGGCTGATCCATATATATAACACAGTGAACGTTGGAGTAAACTAAAACGTGATTTATTAAATTAATAAAGAACAACACAGGAAAACATCAAGGCAGTTAAAACAGATAGTTCTAAACAGACACAACAAGGATAAAGTTCAGGCAGAGAGCCTCATGGCTTTCCCTCATAGACCGAAGAGTACTACAAAGTCCCGTCAGTCGACATCTGCCTCATCGATTTGGTCCGCCGGTATTTTCCTCCTTCCCGATCGGTTGTACAAACAACAGGCGCCTGTAGAACCAGTCCTACTAGTTCCAGTGGTCCTCTCTACACAATGAGTCTTGTGTTCGTTGTAGCCCAATGGTACAGGAATACATCATTTGTCACAATGGGAACAGTTCTTGACAGGGAAAAGGTGTATGGGTGTTTTAATGTCACTGACCAGGCTGGGTAAGATTTCACATAATGGTAATGGTTCGTGAATGTGGAATGGGTATGGGTTTTTCAATGTCACTGATACGGATGAGTAGGACCGAGAATGAGCTGTAGGTCCATTCAGAAACATAGGTTCAATCACTCCACTATTGACGATGGGATTTGTACTGAGCGGGTACCGAAGGATGCCACTAGATCAGGACTAATCAGACATTGATTCCTTGATTGGAGTCATTAGCCTGTGGCCGTCCTGAAAGTCCATGGTTCACCTGAGAATGTCTTAAGGTGATACTCTCGTGGCCTTGCAGATCTCTTATGCTCCCTTCAATTCAAGGAGGACCCTTTCATACATCATCAGTATTCTGCCTTTAAAATGTCCCAATCTTCAACTTGACATCTTGACATTAGGCAGTGGGTAACGATAACTTTAGAAACGGACATGAATTGCACAAGAAGTCGCACCAGTGCGCATTTGGCGCAAGGCGCTCCATCGGGTCTACCCGAAAGGAAAGACCTATATCTAATCGCTCCATGAAAAAATCGTGTTATGAAAGTAACCCAAAGAACCATCTTTCATGGTGATTGAGCGAACAAGAGAACCGAGAGCTCCCGAAAGCCGCCTCCCCCTGCCCACCCAAAATAAAAGAAGGCCTGAGGACATGGGCCACTGACGTTTTGTCACATAGGCCCCATCTTAAGAAAGTCGAACCCTACGAACTTTCTACTGCCAGAGGTTCTGTTCGAATGGCCCCACCTTCACATTCAACCATAGGATGCCGTGATAGAAAATCCGCTCCCACATTCTCCTTTCCGGGGATGTATTCGACCGTGAACTGATACGGTTGTAGGAGCAATGACCATCTCATTAACCTCGCGTTCAGTTTCTTAGAAGATGCCAAAAACGTCATAGGTTGATGGTCGGATTGTTCTTTGAACGGTACTCCATACAGATAAGACTGAAATTTCTGTACCACCCATACTAGAGCTAGACATTCCCGTTCGACGGTGGAGTAATTCCGTTCCGCGGGTAACAGTTTTCTACTGGCATACGCCACCGGACATAGCACCGAAGGATCATCTCGCCCTTCCTGCAACAGAGTTGCCCCAATCCCTATGTTACTCGTGTCGGTTCTTAGAACAAACGTTTTCTCCAAATTTGGGAGTTGCAGGACTGGCCTGTCCACCAAAGCCTGTTTCAGCTTCCCATAAGCTTCTTCACAGCTCGGGGTCCAGACTATAGGATCTGGTGATCCTTTCTTCAGGGTTTCTGTTAACGGCGCCCCAATTTCGTTGAACCGCGGAATAAATTTCTGGTAAAACCCATACAGAGACAAGAAAGACCTAACATCCTTTTTGGACTTAGGACGGGGTGCGAGTCTGACCTTCTCAATATTCTTTTCTTCCGGTACCAGTCCCCCTGGGGTAATAGTATGTCCCAGAAATTCCAAGGATTGATAGCCAATCATGCATTTGGCTGGACTGGCGGTTAACCCTTCCTCTTTTAACCTTGTGAAAATCTGTCCCAAGGCCTTCAGGTGATCTTTCAGATTGTCAGACGCAATGAGAATATCATCCATAAACGAGACGACAGAGGGATCCTTTAAAGGCTCTAATAACATTCTCATCCCGCGGGTGAACACACTGGGCGCATTGCTCAGCCCAAATGGCATCACCTTGAATTCGTAATGCCCGCTCGGAGTACTGAAGGCGAGCAAGGGGCGAACCTCGGGTTTCACAGGGATCTGATAATATCCCCGGCTTAGATCAATCTTTGAAAAGTACTTTGCCTTATTTAGTCTGGCAAACAGTTGATTTGTGTTCGGTAACGGTTCAACTTGGAATGTCGTACAACTGTTTAATTGCCTGTAATCAATACATGGGCGGTGCTCCCCACTGGGCTTCCTCAACAAGACCACCCCGGCATTATAAGGAGAAGTCGAAGGAGTGATGATGTCATCGTCCAGAAGTTTCTGGATTTCGGCTTCCAGGGCCTTCTCTTTCGAAAAGGGCACTGGATATATTTTTTGGCGAACGGGGTCTTGGGTAGTCAGAGTCATATCAAACTCGACCAACCCTGTCCGCCCTGGCCGATCGGTAAGAATCTGCTGATGGGACTCCAACAAACGGATGACCCGGTCTGTTTCTTCAGCCGACAGATCAGGATTTATATGTACATCCCTATAGGTTTCCCCAGGGTGTAAAGGATACTCCCTATCCGCGTCTTCGCCCGATTCAGTTTCCATCGCGACCGCCATCGTCATGAGTGGGAGAGAAGTACCATCAGATCGTTCTTCATACTTTTTGAGGAGGTTAATGTGGAAGATTTTGGATTTCCCCCTGATCCGGATGGCATAGTTGGTGCGGGACACAACCCTTTCCACCGGGAAAGGCCCCTGCCAACCAATCTCGAGTTTATTGGAACCTACTGGAAGTAACAACAGAACCCGATCCCCCACTTTAAGAGACCTATCTTTCGTCCTTCTATTGTAGTAGGCCGCGTGTCTCCTTCTGGCCGCCCTCAGATTCTGAGCTGCCAAAGCCCAACCCGTCTGGAGTTTCTTCTTTAACTCTTCGACGTATTTATATGAGGATACAACTTCTTCGGGAGTTTCCTCCTCTGTCCAACATCTCAATAGGGCTTCTAAGGGACCCTTGATTGGCCTCCCGAATAGTAGAGTGGCTGGTGGCAACCCGGTCGACCCATGGGGAACCTCCCGATAGGCGAACAAGGCGGCTGGGATATACTCATCCCATCTGTCTGGTTTCTCTTGAGCCAGCTTCCGAAGCATGGTCATCAAGGTACCATTAAACCTCTCTACTTGCCCATTCAACTGAGGGTGGTATGGGCTTGTGTGAATGTGGTTAGTCTGGAAGATACGAAAGACTTCCTCCATCAGCTTACCACAGAACTGAGACCCATTGTCCGTTAGGATCTGGTTTGGAAATCCCAACCGAGTAAAGGTCTCCATCAGTGCATCAGCCACTCGCTTAGAGTCGATTGTGGCCAACGGTATCGCCTCACCCCACATGGAACATCAATCCACCATCGTAAGAATATACATATTCCTCTTCCTAGTCCGAGGAAGAGGACCAACAAGATCGATGGCAACTCTCTCGAAAGGAGAGTTCATAATGGGCATGCCGCCCAGGATTACTGGAGCCGTCCAGTGTTTTGGTGCCACACGCTGGCACTCTGGGCACGACTTGACGTATCGACGCACGTCTCCAGTCATCCCTGGCCAGTAGTAATGGCAGGAAATGCGCTGGAGTGTTGCCCCGACACCCATATGTCCACTGAATGAAATGGTGTGTCCCATAT
Organism: Cepaea hortensis; assembly: GCA_963921405.1. Taxonomy (NCBI): domain Eukaryota; kingdom Metazoa; phylum Mollusca; class Gastropoda; order Stylommatophora; family Helicidae; genus Cepaea; species Cepaea hortensis. Next base: position 77,190,292 of record OY992889.1, on the reverse strand, counting down.
GAAGAATCTGTTCCCGATAGGCCTTAGGAACTACCAGCTGTCCATGCTGGCGTTCCTCCACTCCGGCTCTTCGGTACAGTAACCGATTCTTCATATAATACTGACCCCGTCTTGGTGGGTCAGAACTTTTTGGCAACTGGTTAAAGCAAGGTTGCAAAGTAGCATCCTGGCTTTGAGCAGCTCGTAACTCCCCAGGCAAGGGATTCACGATCAAGGCCGGCGTCTGCTCATCTCCAGATTGAGATCTGGTTTGCATTGCCCCTACGTACATGGGTTCTGTTGGGATCCCTAGAAAGACGTAGCGACAACCCAAGATCATTGGGAAGATCGGATCTAGCAGAACGGCTGCCTGGATAGTGCCGGTAACATATTTCGATTTGATGTCTACCTTCGCAATCGGAAGAGACATCGCTACTGCACTCTTGGTCGCCATTTGAATCTCAATAGACTCCCCGGTTAGCTGCTCTGGGCTCACTAAGTGTGAGGAAATTACGGCCTCAAACTGCAGACCGGTGTCATAGAGACACTCGACTGGTTGTCCGTTCACAAGTATCGTCTCTACTACTGGGGGTTTCTCTGAATCTTTGTTCTCAAGACCCCTCCCTTCTACCTCCTTTTTAGACCCTTCCCCGGTTTCTACAAGACAGGCAGCATAGTGAGAGTCTTTCTGTTTGCGCCTGCAATCGGCCGTATTGTGGGTGGGAGATTTGCAGTAGGCGCACCACTTTTCACTCCACTTTCTTTTAGGAGATCCAGGTGGACTCTTCCCAGAGGATTTCTTAATTGGAACTTTATCGAAAGGATCCTCCTTCTTGGTGTGAGCTGTTTTAGGGTTCTTCTTCTTTCCAAACCATGTGTCTGGTGGTCGGGGATTGGGTTGTGACAGTTCCCCATTATCCCCATGAGCTAGCACATACGTTTCCGCTAATGTGTTTACTACGTCTAACCTTTCTGCCCCATTTTCAAGCAAGAAGGTTTGCAATGGCTTAGGCATCATTCTCTTCATTTGGTCCACGACCACTAATTCTTCTAAACTTTCATAGTCGTTAGCAAATCCAACTAATGACATCCACTTCAAAAGGTAAGACTTAAGTCTAATGCTGTAGGCTGCGAACATCTCCCCTGGCTCTCTCTTTGACTTTCTGAACTGCTGTCGGTATGTATGGGCCGTCATCTGGAACCTTTTCAATAATGCTTTTTCCAGGGCCTCATAGTCATTCTCCATACCAGGTGGCAACCTTGAGTAGACCTCGTACGCTGTCCCCCTCAGGCCCTGTGAGAGTTTCAAGTTCCATTTCCCACGTTCCAATCCCATAGCCAAAGCCATTGACTGAAATCTGTGAAGATACTGGTCGATCTTATCTTTGTGTTCATCGAACGGGAGTAATGGGAACTTCATTGCCTGGTATGGACCGCCACTAGAAGTTGTTGAGTCAGGGAGAACTGCGCCTCCCACTGCACCCTCGCTTTCCTTGGCAGTTTGAGCTTTCAGCTCCAACTCCCTCATACGGAACTCATGGTCTCTGACTGCCTGCTCGGCCTCCATCTTCCTAGCCTCAGCCTCCATCTTCCTAGCCTCAGCCTCAGCCTCAATTTTCTTAGCTTCGCGCACAGCTTGTCTGAAGTCTCTTTCCACTTCCTGAACATATTTCTGTAACTCCGCCCCATCATAACCCATCTCACGCCCTGTAGCCTGTACTTCGGCAACAATAAATTTAGCGGATGCCATCTTACATTCAGAGGGTAAGAGAAGAGGTAATTGTATATTAATTTTCAATCTCAAGTACACAAATGGTTATTTTACCTGACCACAACACGTCGTATGTCGGTCAGTCCGTGTCAGGAAGAGTATAGACAATAGCCAGGTACGGTAGGCAGAACCTATTGATAGTAGACAAGAATATCTGTCCCCTATCACTATATCAGCCAGAACTCCACCAGGATTTCAAATATCTCACGGACGAGCCCCCAGAAATTGTAACAAGCTACGTGGTGGGTCCCAAGTAACTATGTAACAATATTTCAATATTATTCTATAGCCCTGGCTGGGATAGGTCTTTGCTTGCCAACCCTCCTCCGTTCCCTGGACTCACTGTCACTCTCTCTTTCGACCTCGGGACCTAATCTCTAAAGTGTATTTCTGGCTGATCCATATATATAACACAGTGAACGTTGGAGTAAACTAAAACGTGATTTATTAAATTAATAAAGAACAGCACAGGAAAACATCAAGGCAGTTAAAACAGATAGTTCTAAACAGACACAACAAGGATAAAGTTCAGGCAGAGAGCCTCATGGCTTTCCCTCATAGACCGAAGAGTACTACAAAGTCCCGTCAGTCGACATCTGCCTCACCGATTTGGTCCGCCGGTATTTTCCTCCTTCCCTATCGGTTGTACAAACAACAGGCGCCTGTAGAACCAGTCCTACTAGTTCCAGTGGTCCTCTCTACACAATGAGTCTTGTGTTCGTTGTAGCCCAATGGTACAGGAATACATCATTTGTCACATTGGGAACAGTTCTTGACAGGGAAAAGGTGTATGGGTGTTTTAATGTCACTGACCAGGCTGGGTAAGATTTCACATAATGGTAATGGTTCGTGAATGTGGAATGGGTATGGGTTTTTCAATGTCACTGATACGGATGAGTAGGACCGAGAATGAGCTGTAGGTCCATTCAGGAACATAGGTTCAATCACTCCACTATTGACGATGGGATTTGTACTGAGCGGGTACCGAAGGATGCCACTAGATCAGGACTAATCAGACATTGATTCCTTGATTGGAGTCATTAGCCTGTGGCCGTCCTGAAAGTCCATGGTTCACCTGAGAATGTCTTAAGGTGATACTCTCGTGGCCTTGCAGATCTCTTATGCTCCCTTCAATTCAAGGAGGACCCTTTCATACATCATCAGTATTCTGCCTTTAAAATGTCCCAATCTTCAACTTGACATCTTGACATTAGGCAGTGGGTAACGATAACTTTAGAAACGGACATGAATTGCACAAGAAGTCGCACCAGTGCGCATTTGGCGCAAGGCGCTCCATCGGGTCTACCCGAAAGGAAAGACCTATATCTAATCGCTCCATGAAAAAATCGTGTTATGAAAGTAACCCAAAGAACCATCTTTCATGGTGATTGAGCGAACAAGAGAACCGAGAGCTCCCGAAAGCCGCCTCCCCCTGCCCACCCAAAATAAAAGAAGGCCTGAGGACATGGGCCACTGACGTTTTGTAACAGTAGGTCTGTATGTATATTATCTCTCCACTGTCTTCTTGGTCTACCTCGGGGTCTACGGTAATTTATTTCTTGAGTGGAAGCGAGTTTTATTTCCCTATTATCTTCCATTCTTTCTATATGCCCCAGCCATTGTAGTCTATTAGCCTTCATGATACCAGTGATTAGCGGGCACTTAAACAGATCATAAATGTCTTTGTTACTTCTTCTTTTCCACTCTCCACTTTGTGTATCCCTAATGGGCCCAAAGATGCGTCCAAAGAACAAAGACTTTGTTCTCAAAGGTTTGTAACAAGGCTTCGTCTCCTTTAGTTGTACTCCAGGCTTCAGAGCCTTACAGCACAACTGGTCTAATCAGTGTTTTGTACATTGTGATCTTGGTGTTACGAGATAGCGCATTTGATTTTAGCAGATGTTGTAGTGCATAGTATATCTTATTTCCAGAGTTGATTCTAGCTTGTATTTCTTCCCTTATTATGTTGGAGCAGTTGAAGATTGTACTTAGGTATTTGTATGTTTCCGTTCTTTTAATGGTCATATTATCTATTTGTATATGGCCAGAATGTTTAGCCGTTCCTTCTCTTGAAATTACCATATATTCTGTCTTATCTTGGTTGATAACCATTTGTTGAGCTTTTTCCTTTAAGTGAGTCAATATTTCCAATGTCTTTTGTTCATTTTCCCCAATAATATCTATATCATCTGCATAACCAAGCAGTTTGGATGTTCCTCCAATAGCACATTCCTCCTTTACCTTCCTTACAACTTTGTCTAGAACCAGATTGAAAAGGAGCGGCGATAGTGCATCACCCTTTTTCAAGCCAGATGTTATTTGGAAAGGGTCTGATTTCCTGGATTTATATGTTCTATATCATAAGTATCTTCCATGCATAGTCTGGTCATGTTGATTAATTTCCTTGGTATTCCAAATTCCCGCATAGCATTCCATAGACTATTCCTATGGACACTATCATAAGACTTTTTTAAAATCCACAAAGGTGTTATGGAGATCTCTTTTATATTCCCAACATTTCTCGGCTATTTGTCGTAAGATAAATATTTGATTTATTGTTGATCTGTTTTGTCTGAAACCCGCCTGGTATTCACCTAATATGCCTTCTGAATATGGTTTTAGTCTATTTAGTAATACCGCGGATAGTATCTTATAGCTTATGGACAGGAGTGACATTCCTCTATAATTTTCACATTGGAACTTGTCTCCTTTCTTAAAGATAGGTATCAATAATGATTCTTTCCAGTAATGGGGTAATTCTTCTGTTCTCCAGATATTTATTATTAGTTCGTATAGCTTTAGATGTAATGCATGGCCGCCTGCCTTTATAAATTCAGCAGCAATTCCATCAGCCCCAGTTGCCTTATTGTTTTAAGTCGTGTTATTACATATAGGATTTCTTCAAAAGCAGGTTCTTCAATTTGTGGTTCACACGTTAGAGCCGCTTCCTGTGGTAAAGTGTTGCTTGGAGCTTCACAATTTAGTAATTCAACAAAGTATTCTTTCCATGTGTTACACATTTCCTCATTGGTATTTATCATATTCCCATTTTTGTCGTTTAAACCATGTGTGTTGTGTTGGTGCCCTCGTTTCATTGACTTGTTGCTGTTCTTTGTTAGCCTTGAATGATGTGTGAATGAAATAATGTATGAAAGAGAGTGATAGAAGGGCAGAATGTTAGACGGGCCTGCGTGCCCAATTCTTAACCCTTTGAAAATAAAGTTTGTTCGTTCGTTCGTTCGTTCGTTCGTTCGTTCAACTTCAGTTCTTTAAAATACTTTCTGGATTCGTTTTTCTGGTGATTAGTTTCCATATCTTTGATTATATTGCTCATATATTCTCGCTTCTGCTGCCGAACTATTTTTTTAGCCTCTTTACATTCAGTTCTATATTGTTCTTCATTTTGAATGTTGTTGATGTAACTTAGCCACAACTGTCGGGCATTCTTTTTCCTAATGACTGCTTCTTCACATCTTTGATTGAACCATCTGTTCTTTCTATGCGCGGTTAACACACCGAGACATTCTTCTGCGGTAGTTTGAATTGTATTCTTGATGTTCAACCAAGTTTGGTCACCGCTTTCCTCCAACGGATTTTGTAGAATTTCAAGTTTACATTTTATTTCATCTGCAAATTTCTCTTTGACTGTACTTTCTTGTAGTTTTTCTCTTTTCTATGTTGGGTGTAACCTTTGTAGTTTAGCATATAATGCTCTCTTAAGTTTTATTCTAAATTTTACTCCAACGAGGAAGTGGTCGCTGTGGCACTCAGTTCCTCTATAACTCCTAACTTGTTGTATGTTTGATGCATTTTTGTTGTTAATTAAAATATGATCTATTTGATTATAGGTTCTCTTGTCACATGATTTCCAAGTTTGTTTATATATATCCTTTCTTTGCAGTCTGGTACTGCTGATCTGCAGTCCTTTGGCTTCTGCTAAGTTGATGACTGTCGATCCATTGTCATTTGAAGTTGTATGTAAGCTTTCAATACCGGCAACTTTTTTATAAGTTTGCTCTCTACCTATTTTTTGCATTGAAGTCTCGCAGCACAATCAGGATATCCTGTTTGGGGGTTTCTTCTATGACATCTTCCAGATCATTATAAAAGTCTTCTTTAATATCATCTTCTTTCTCTTCAGTAGGTGCATGTACATTAATCATCGTTATATTTTTCCATTTACCTTTTATTCGTAATTTACTAATCCTGTCATTAACAGCTTTAAAGTTAAGAACGTTCCTCCATAACTCTTTTTTGATGACAAATCCTGTTCCCAATTCATGTTTATTTTGGGTGTTTCCTCCATATATTATAATCATTCCTTTTTGTTCTAAAGTACCCTCTCCTGGCCACCTTATTTTTTGAATTGCTGTTATATCCATGAGATATGCAACCAGCTCCCAGGTTAGTTCTTCGGCCGCTCCAGCTCGATATAGTGTCCGTACATTCCATGTTCCAAATCTCAAAAGTCCTTTAACGTTCCAAGGTCGTTGTCCAAATAAGACAGTCCGAATTCGAGGCTTATTTATCTGTTTCGTAACAAAATACTTTTTACAAAGGTGGGGATATTAACCCCACGCTTCAAACCCCAACCTGGAGGACCACGGTGTTTATCGTTGTCTGTTCTCTACCCCTTGACCTGTCCGGGTTGGGAGGCCCTGCTGTTAGCAGTATATATATATATATATATATATATATATATATATATATATATATATATATATATATATATATATATATATATATAATTTTGTTGTTGTTCGCATATCTTTACAGGACATCGATTTCAAATCAGCATCTTTCAGCTGATTGTTGATTTCTTGGCAAGATTACGCTTACTAGTTTACCATTGCTTTCTGAGCGACCGGCTCACATACCCCGTAATTTACACAATCGGCCAGAACCGCTATCGATTCTCACGCACGTCAAAGTTACTCACGAGAGTATACGGGATTACGGAGAAAGAATTAAACCTCTAGGGCAGGATACCGGCTTATATATATATATATATATATATATATATATATATATATATATATATATATATATATATATATATATATATATATATATATATATATATATATATATATATATGGGACGTTAATTTGAAACCCGTTCCAATGGCTTTATTACAAACGCATGAAAGAAACATTCATTTTGAATGAATTATGCACAATGGATTGGTCAGAAGAAGTCGCCGTAGGCATTCAGGCAAGCATCCAATTGCTTAAGTAGGCGGCGAATGCTGTCCTCAATAAAGGATTGTGGTAGCTCACTGAACCAAATGTTTACCGCGTTCATTACGTCTGCATCTGTGTGAAATCGTTGTCCATTGAGACTTTTATTTAGAAGTCCGAACAAATGAAAATCACATTGTGACAAATCAGGACTATAGGATGGATGTTGCAGAATTTCTCACTTCTTCCTTGCTAATGCTTCCTGCACAATCTTTGCGACATACGGACGAGCATTATCGTGCAACAAAATCACACCGCGAGAAAGCATGCTGGGTCGTTTATTCTTGATGGCTTTTTGCAGCTTGTTAAGTGTTTGCAAGTAGTGGATAGAGTTGATATTGACACCAGGGTCTTTAAAGTCGGCAAACAACAGTCTTTCATGGTCAAAAAATGCCCTCAGCATAACCTTACCAGCGGAAACCTGCAACTTGAACTTTTTGGCGTTTGGTGACTTCAGCATGCTTCCATTGCATGCTCTATCTTGTGCTGCTCGGCTGAAAGTGGTTACACCATGATTCATCGCCTGCCACTATGCGGAAGAGAAATGCATCACCCTCCACTCTGTAACGCAGTAAGTGGTTCAAACACCATCCTATGCGTTCCTCTTTTTGGTGGTCGGTCAGTAACCGTGGTACCCACTGTGAACACACCTTCCGATATTGCAGTTTCTTACGAACGACCTTTTGGATTGTCCCAATTGACACATCAAATTCTTTCTCTAGCGAACGTATACTTCGACAACGGTTCACCTGTATTGCTGCATCAATTTTGGCGATGGTTTTTTTCTTTTACAACAATATGCGCTTCACACGGCCATCGAAGATCTGTCGTGAACTGACGTCCTTTCCGAAACATTCGTACCCAGTCTGTCACTGTTGTCTTCGACACACATTTGTTACCGTAATTGTAAGGTAGGAGGTAACTAATCCCTAAATAAGGATCCGATCCTTGGAGATGACGAATTTTATTACCGTGAATTAATTCTAAAGCGATCTATTTTCCATTACCGCTTCTCAGTCATATGAAGAATTATGTTTACTGGACACATCAGGGGACATAATTATTTTTAAAAATATGCAAAGGGAAATAACTCTCGTTTAAAAAAATATGTTTTAGTGATTATTACACACAATTCACTAATTATGTTATTTAAATTGAATGTATAATTTTGAGACTTTATCTTTACTGTTAAGCCTACTAGAAATACATCACTTCTGTATGTTATTACTGGTATTATTTAATGATATATTACATCATGGCTAGTAGTTATATAGCATAATCTGGCTTCAGGCTATTTCCCAAAGCTGAATATGACCGAACGTCCTTTTGGCTGACATCTTTTCGGTCTTTTGGCGAAGATCAAAGTATAGTATTGCCTCTTGGTCGGGCAGGGGTCTTGATGAACACCATTCTTCATATCTTGATATGAGTTTGGTGACCTCCCTCTGGGGGATCAAAGGCTAATATCCGGGGTGGCGGCCCATTCCCTCGCGCCCCTCACATCGGCCTACCCCGTACCCACACAGACTCACACACTAGGACTCGCACCCGGGTGCCCGGTGCATATTTGTTCTACTTGTCGATATGAGTATTCCACATGCCCGGGGCTTGCCTCGCTGTCTTCGAGAGGTCCCGGGTGGGAGCGGGAGAGGGGGCGGGGTTGGGGGACACATACCATGGACCGGGAGAAGTCAACGGGAAGTACCAATAACAACCAGAAGTGACACCGCAAGTTCCCAAGATAATTCCCGAAAAATGTTTTAACAATAAGGATCCAGTTTCTGACGTCAGAGCGTAGGATCCATACTCTTCATATAGTAATATATGACGTCATCTCCAAGGATCGGATCCTTATTTAGGGATTAAATACCTCCTACCTTACTACTTACAGTACGCTGCCTGCATTCTTCGATGAATGTCCACTGGTCGAAATCCTTCAAATGAAAGAAATCACCGCTTCTCGTGCTTCTTTAAACGGATTTTGGATCAACCAGGCCATTTTTCTCAACGGTCAGAAACAGAACCTATGCACCATGGAACGATAAGCACGAGCTCTGTTATCCTCTGGTCAGTACTTATCACATGACTATGACATGATCATGTTCAACATACGCAATTACGCGCGATGCGACACGAACGGATTTCAAATGAATGCCTCTTACACACACACACACACACACACACACACACACACACACACACACACACACACACTCGCACACACACACACACGCACACACGCGAGGGCAAATTAATAAATAAGTCACAAATGGCTGTAGAAAAATAACTAACTATGATAACAACTTGAAACCAGTTTATTTTTTATACATGCATTGTCCCTTTATTTCTGAGCAAAATTTCCACCAACATTGATGCACTTATCCCATTGTTGTATCAGTCCTCCCAAACCGGCTGCATAGAACTTATTAACTTACCCTCGTGTGTGTGTGTGTGTGTGTGTGTGTGTGTGTGTGTGAACTAATTCTTATATATGTTACATATAAATGTGTCTGGTCATTACCAGGACAGTAGGCGGCACTACCTGCTTCCTGTTAGCGCCAAATGTTGGGCGGCAATAACCAAATCCGACACCCACATTTTGCCAACGGCTTCGGTCGGAGCAGTGCAATTTGGAGGGTACGCGCCTTACGCCAGAGCGGAGAAATGCAAGCTAAAGAATCAATGTCATTGCAGGGCAGTCCAGGCCCTAAGTCTTGTTTTGCAACATGTCTAGGACTGAAGCTCGGACAGGCGGACAATTAAGAGTATTGCTTTGCTGATTCGGCAGCTTTAGCAGCTTGTCTTGTCCCAGACGTATTGGTGTTACCTTTTCTCTGGAGTAAACTAGACAGTCTGATAGAGGGATCGTGCTGCATGGGCAACACATGGTCTCAAAATTCAGCCCGGGCGTGTGTTATTCAGAGGTATAACTTCAGTTTACAAACTATCGTCTGTCAAGACAGAAAGGAGCCAATCAAATACAATCTTGTTATATGCTCGTTTTTATCCTTTCTTTTGTTCTTTATTATTTGACGTATTAAAGATTTGTACGTCATCCTGCTGTTATTGGTCTCTACTCCTTTCTGTTTCAGTTCCCTTCGTTGTTTTATTAATTCTAATGTGTCTGATGTAATCCATAGCTTATTGTTCCCTATTTTTGGTCGGAATTAGATCTTTGGCTGCTGGTATCAAGATATATCTGGCTTTTACTGTCAATTCATAGGGTGCCATTTCCTCTTGTATAGACATTAAGACCCAAAACGATTCTTCCCTTCTACGGTGTATGTATCTGGCATTTTTGTGAGATCAACACGAAGTGGCCTTCGTCCTCGGGTAAGATTTTCGAGATTGACTTTTACATCTACTTCCATTAACTGAGGATCTGTATCAGCGTCTGCACTTCGTAGGGTTTTTGCTGATGTTATGCTTGATCTCCATCTACTTTGTATTAAAATATAATATATCTTGTTGTTGGTAGTTCCTGTAACAGTGTGTACAGAGATTAACAAGCCAGAGGTTAAGTTAAAATAGTTTATTGCTTCATGATGACAACTTGCTTCTTTCCCTCTCAAGGGTGTGATGTTAACTCCCCTTGCCAACCCAATACGTCACGATTGAGCATCTCTCCCAGCTTTTCATTCTCAATGCTCAATCGTGCTGTATCTGTTTCCCACTAGATCCTAATAATACCCCAGTACTCCATTACTGTTACACCTCCCCATGTTTATTAAAGAATTTTCCTTATAAAGGAAAAATCTTTACTCCTAATCCCCTTACTCTATTCCCTCTTTTTCCTCTAATCTTCCATAGTTCTTCTAATCCTCCCCAAACCAACTCCAATTTAATTAAACATTCTATTTCTTTAACTCTTTCCCCAGCCATATAGTCAACCCACTTCTTCTTCGTTCTTGGTCCTTTAACCAAACGTAACATATTTACATATCTTTAATAACATTTCAAATTCAACTATATACAATACATCATAACATCATAACACGTCTTCTTAAATACTCCATTTCCTCTTCATAAGTAAATTTCAAACTCTAACACCAACTCCTTATTTTTATCACCAACGCTACTAATCCCCCACTTTCAACTAACCTGAAATTACTTTCACACGATAGGAAGACAAAGAATCGGTGGCCACCGGTATTTAAAAGAAGCAGTAGAACCCTTCCACACAAAGACCACACTCAGCTAAAAATCACACACCCCCTTTACCAAACCATACTCCTTTACCCTCCTATGTCATTTGAGACTTTATGTAATAAAGTCTAAAACCACACTCACCAAAATCACACACCTTTACCACCCATTATGGTAAACGTTTACGCTGCTATCTACAGCATCAAAAACATTATTCACATCCAATATATATTACAGACACTACTACTTTTATGTCTCTGAACCTTACTTCAACCTCTCATTGTAATGTCAACCACAAAACACGTCCCGAGGACACAATTAAAAATCAAGACCTGTTCCAATACAGATCACTTCACATAATATACCTCTCTTGCCCCCTTACTGTCCATTTATTATGGGCACAACTACTCAAATCTCTCTTCATGCCGTTATCTACAGCAACTTAGTACTTCGTAATCTCCCCTTAAATGTCTATAGACACCAGTAACTTCGGAATGTTAACCACAACATCGAAATCTGACCATTATATACCCTACTCCAGCAACCCACTTATTATTCTATCTCTGAAGCTTCATACACCCAAAGGGATAAACATTTACATCCTGCCCAGGCCATGTAAGCCAATGCCTCTCTAACATCTTCCACCTCTCAATTCATAATTCGTGCCGTAACCCACAGCAGCAAAAAATAACCACTCATGTCTGTGACTGCCTGCAATCGACTTTATCTCAGTCCCTTTCTTACGGACCTACAAACACCCCAAGTCACTATGTCTCCCCTATGTTCATTACTCATCAACACACTTACACCCCTTTATTATTGTACTGTTATCCACAGTGTCTAGTTAAACATGGATCCAATTCATGTTTTTGTCTGGGGTAACCCGTTGCCCTCTTCTTTTTCTATAACCCCGCAATCCTGTGTACATCATGGTTCTTCTGACCCCATGTAACCCATGTTTAAAACTTTCCCTCATTTACTCTGCTTCTGTATTCATTAATCTTTTCTTCTCCCATGTGGCTTCCAATCCTATATTTTTTCTAATTAATGCTGACTTTATTGTATCTCTAAACTTTCCCATAACCACTTTACTTGTGTAGTAAGCTCGTCCCCTGTTTCCAACACTTCATAACCATATTAACCTCTCTACGCTGATTATCACAGCAACAAAATACCCATGAACTTATTCTACACAAAGAGAATGTGTCTCTTTATTAGCTCTCAGTAGTTTTATTAACTCTTTTCTGAACGAAGGATCCCAAATAAATGTCTCTCTTCTAGTCCCCAGTAGTTTATTACTATTTTCTAAACGAAGGATCCCAAATAAATGTCTCTCTTCTAGTCCCCAGTAGTTTATTACTATTTTCTGAACGAAGGACTAAAATAAAGCCCATGTATTGTCTTTATTCTAGACAAAACCCTGTAACTTAAACATAACTTAACTAACTACTATTTAACATACAAAACAGCGAAATAAAATCACAACAGAATATCATACCCCCCCAAATTTTTGTAACAATCATTTATGTTTCCCCGCAACTCAACTAAAGGTATGATGATGATGGTGATGATGATGGTGATGATGATACAACATACATCCTATTCTATTTTTTCCTACTACTACTGGTCTCTTTTACGGACCAGTAGTTTACACACAAAAGTCTACAAACACAATAATCCTATTCTAAAATAATAATCATTTTACAGGACCAAATCAAGAAAAAAAACATATTATACATGAGTCATTAAAACTCACCATAAAACAATTGTCTTCTCTCTAAAGAGAAGGTTTTTTTTTTTTTTTTTAAAAATACAACTCCCTTCAAATTACTACATATAGTGGCCCATCAACCTTGGCCTCCCATAACCGAGAAAATAAAACACCTCACTGCTACGTATATATATATGTTAACCACAGACTAACTTTTTTAATCTAGAACAATATTTGTTCTCCTCAACCACAATCACCACTCCACCATTGACCGTTCCATTTTCTGGAAGTCAAACTAACTCCTTACACATCATATTATTTGTAATTCCATCACTGTAAACTACAGGTCAACTCCTTTTATTCATTCCTAATGTGGCGACTATTCCAATGTCAACTCAATGTACTAACCATCATCCACTTATTAATAACCTGTGGCTCGGCACAGCTATTTTTTTCCTTGGCTTTATACAAAACATCACTACCACTTCTTAATCATTACTGTTAACTACAGTATCTCCACCATGCTACTCCCATCAAAAGAACTTGTCTATTTATTATAGAGCTCTCACCAAAACCACCAATTCCACTTCCAACTTTCTCGTCTACCCGACGCAATTAATATTTCATCCTCCTGCTTCAATACTTTCAACGTCTCACTAGCACTACTATAGCTATCCTCAGGTCTCTCCTAGCACTCTTACATCGTGACGACAATCAAACCGGTCACCCTCCTCGGAACACGCTCTCCAACATTCATTTTACTAACCATGTTTACCTCCGCATCTTTCATTCTTCTTGTTATTTCTCGGAACTCTTTCAGAACTGCAACCTACGCCACTTATAACCAACAGCAGACCTCTCTTTCCTCGTTTCTCAGTCTTAGGCACTCTTGCTTCGCCATTTTCCTGTCAAGAATACTAAACATTCATAATGTTAATTCAGCATATAACTTCCATAATTTCCTTCCAAGTTCAGATATTCTACGAAAAGACATTACAATTTTCTTTCTATCTCTCGATTTTCGCATGCTCTATGTTCCACCACGATTTATCAACGTCACTTATCAACCGCTCTTCTCATATTCACACGGACAATGACACACAACCTCGCTCTCATCTCACGCCTACTCTCGCATCGCGACAACCTAACGTCTCCATACTATTACTACAACAAAATACTTTAGACGCCACCTCAACATTCCAGCAATCATTCACCACATATCTACACGTATTGATCTCCTCTACACACATTGACATAAGACATTTTAACGCCACTCTTACATTCTATCTACGTATTTCACTTAGGCGACTTCATCACACCTCTCTCCTACTTCCTTCATCACGCCGAACACCTGTCTGACTACAGTTATATTCACGTATGAACAACGCATAACCAGACGAATTAATCCAGAGGACTTTCTCAACTCACTGCTTTCTTATATCTCTACTCCTATACGAAGGTCAAACCCTATACATGACATCTCGCAACTTATATTACTTTCACAGCACTATCTACTGTCTCTTCAAAACAAACTTCATTCCAACATGTCACAAATCTCGTAACTATTATTCTATACTTCTCCAGACACAACAACTTTTTCTTTTTCCACAAGCACTACGTAACTCGTATTTTTCAAGCATCCACTTCTACAGTCTTTTACTCTTAATATTCTCGTGTTCAACTGGCTACTTTACACACAGGACGCTCAGTACCACCTCGATCCATATCTCTTCACCAGACACTCTCGGTTCACCTGTCAACAATACTATTCTTTCTTCTCCAACCAACAAGCAAAACTATCTCGGACATCACGTCATAGCTCTGAGTCAAACCACTTCTAATACGAACATTCATACTTAATTTATCTCTCACCCTCTACTAATTCTCTCTACTAAGTGCTGAATCCACCCTATTTTATTTAATGTACTCTCCCTACATTTTAACCAACCAGAAGATATGATATCCTGTATTACGTAATCCACGTGGAATATCATTTGCCGTACTTCCTTATCCTCAACACCACTATCACCTACCCTGTACCATTCTACCCCAACAATTTCATCTGTCTATTTTAGAGTTCTTCTCTTAAGCCAAAACTATTTCATTTTCCTTCTTCACCCAAGGAATTTTAACCGTTATATAGTGTGTCCAAATTAAACACTTCACTGTCTTTCAATACATTCACCCGTCTTTCGCTTATTATGTCTTCATCACTATCTGTTGTCAACCTGTTAAAGTATTCAGGTCTTAAGGTCCTAAGGTCTTCTATTTTTCTTAAGTCACTTTCTGTCGTTGAGTAAATTCCCGCTATCTGTCTACCACTATTCTTTTTCTTAAATGAGTTATTTCTATTTCCTTTCTTTGCGTCAGTCTGTTCACTGTTTCCTGTATACCTTACGTAACGTTTATACCTTCCCATCTCGTCCTCAGATGACACACTAATAATAGTTCCTTCATCAGACTCATTATAGTTTACTGCAAACACGTCGGCCTTATTCTCATAGTCATCTTTAAAACGTCTGACTTTCTTTCTCTTTCTCGGTCTTCGTCCCTTAGCCTTCCCTACCTTATTGTCATATAATCCAGTATCTACATAGTCACTAACCAAAACTCTGTCCGTCTGTCCACCAGCAACTACTCCGTATGAGGGAACATCACGCCTCGATTCAGGATCTGCTCGTAGTGCAACACTCTCATTCTCCGAATCCTCAGTAATAATATCCGTTTCAGCATCACTATAATATTTGGCTGTAGGAATATCTTCTCCATAACTTGAACTCTGGCAGCTAATATTCCTACACCATTTGGGAATTAGTTTCCTGTCTATAGCTGAAGAACTTGACATGGCACTACCTCTATTTACAACCATACTGTTTCTTTCTTCAATACTTCTTCTCTTTATCTTTCTTTCGTTCTTGGTCCTCGTCTGTCCATCTTTCCTAACTTCAACCTTGTCTCTCTTAGTCAATTGAGTTGGTTTTGACTGATTCTCTATTAAGTCAGTTTGAGTTCCCTTTGTTACTTTGCTGACGGGTTGTACCTGAGTCTGCGTACTACGTTCTATCGTATTACTTGTCTGCGTCTGTGTCTCTCGGTTTATTTTCCTTACTAACACCGTCGTCTTCTTTTCCTGTTCCATATTAATGTTGGCAAGTACTTTAGGTGTCGTTGAATTCTTATCTTTGTGTTCCACTCTGTCTTTCGATCCTGACTTCAAATATTGTCTTTGTCTCTTTTTCAAACCACTCGTCACGTTTTTTTCTAGCGCTTACCGTATAGGATGGCCAACTCTTAGAACAATCTCTCTCATGCCCATTTCTGTATCTCTGATCATTGTACCAGCTCCTAACCCTAGTCATCCTTGGACTAACATAAATGCTTCCATACTGCCCTCTATTTTCATCAAGTAGTGGCTGTCCTCGGCTATTCCTGTTGTTCCTTTTTATCTCATTACCTCTTACATTGCTCTGTAACCAGTGTACAAAACATTCTACCTCGCTGACTGCCACCTTTAATTCTCCTAACCATGCAGTCACGTGTCCTAAGTCTCTGTTCAAGTACATTTTTACTCTTTATGCTATCTCAGCCGAAATAATTCTCACTTGTGTCGTGATGAATCTGCTCTGCTAAAATATTCCTAAACAGATCTAAACCTGTGCTAAGGTGTCCTGTTCCGCCATGCTGAAATAATACTGAAACAAGGCAAGCAAAGAAACACACAATTTCAACCTCTAAATTTAAAGAATACCCTTACTTATTATAGACACAATTTTAACTTCTCAATTTAAGTAATGCACTCACTTATTATAGCAATGCGCAGTTATTTTCTGGGTCTAAGTATCACACAAATTTACCTCTAAATTTAAATAATGCACTCACTTATTATATAGCAATGCACAGTTATTTTCTGGGTCTAAGTATCACACAATTGCAATTTCTTAATTTTTAAAGAGCACAATTCACTTGTTTTGTAAAACTGTTCAGTCAATTACTATGTTCATATAATACAGAAATTTACCCTGACTCTGTTTCCTTGTTCAAGCAACTATTTTCTTCGACTCGCCGTCAAATTAAGTTCGAACACCAGGTGCCTGCATCAGCTGACCATCAGTCGTGGAATTTAGGTAGCGGAGTCTAGGTAGCCAATCTCTTCCCCTCAGGTCACTTCTCATGGGATGCCTGGATAATCTTCAACCCCTGGTCGGGTCACATCTGATATTAGTCTTTGCTTTCACCCCGGGTGGGGTTCATCTTCGCCGTCTTGATAGGGTCTTAGTAATAACGAGGCCCCAACAAAAGTATCAGGATCAGCCGAGGCCCAGTGATATTTGACTGTTTCAACAATCTATGGCCCGATCAACGAAAGAAACGAGGTTCTTGTTCTGACCGACTAAATGTTCTGGCTGAATTGCTGGTTTGCCCAAACTCTCAGGACATGATCACTCCGGTTCGTCCCCGGCTTTAATGGCTCTTGAAACGCAACAATTCAGGCACCGTCCATGTTAAGCCTGTTGCTGACAATCAAACTGCAGAACGGCGGCTATAATAAAGTTATATCAAGGCTCTTGGCGCTACTTTATTTGTTATCTTAAGTCTTGAAAAAGACTTACAGAGGACCACTCCTGGGTGAGCTTTTGGCCTCTGTATTCACAGATAACTAAGATTTACAAATTTACTGGCCATCTTTTGGTGCGCCTGTTATTGAACTTCTCCGCGACGTTATTCGGCTTGACTTCGCATTGTATTTTTCTCAGGTGATTATATCAGGTTCTAATCCTGGGTCTTAGGCACCATAATTAATCCTGTAACAGTGTGTACAGAGATTAACAAGCCAGAGGTTAAGTTAAAATAGTTTATTGCTTCATGATGACAACTTGCTTCTTTCCCTCTCAAGGGTGTGATGTTAACTCCCCTTGCCAACCCAATACGTCACGATTGAGCATCTCTCCCAGCTTTTCATTCTCAATGCTCAATCGTGCTGTATCTGTTTCCCACTAGATCCTAATAATACCCCAGTACTCCATTACTGTTACATACTGTCAGGGGTATTTCATGTGAAGAGTCTTCTTGGACGTTGTTTAAAAGGTGTGTTGGCTATCGTTAACTCATTTGCTGTGCAAAATTCAATTAATTTGTCACCCGCATCATTTCTATTTCACAATCCAAATATTTATAAAACGTGTCACTCATTTTCAGCTTTTATTATTGCCATATATATGACCAATTGTATCTAATGTTTCTTGAAGTGTGCCGTAAAAATTTTCAATGCAATCCTCCTCTGCTGTTGATATAGGTGCACAATATATCTATATCTATAAAACAGAATATATGTGTGTGGGTTTGTGGTTGGGGATGTATTGGATGCGTTCGATAACGGTCCATCCGATTGAGATGAAAATTTCTTCCTTTCATTCCCGTGCAACCAATTGTCATAGTTCTTTTTAGTGTAGCATCATCTATTTACTTATTAACATTTCATAATTAAATTACATGACTTAACAAAAGACAAAATATATAAAGGGACATAACTTTTAGTAGCATTGCTATATCTTAGGTTAAGTCCCCTGGCTATAGATAGGTCGGTCGGTCGGTCGGTCGGTAGGTCGGTTGGTCGGATAGATAGATAGATAGATAGATAGATAGATAGATAGATAGATAGATAGATAGATAGATAGATAGATAGATAGATAGATAGATAGATAGATAGAACGAACAAACTTTATTTTCAAAGGGTTAAGAATTGGGCACGCAGGCCCGTCTAACATTCTGCCCTTCTATCACTCTCTTCCATACATTATTTCATTCACACGTCATTCAAGGCTAACAGAGAACAGCAACAATATAAAACTTATGCATTATAATAGCATTGGCAAAATGCGATCATCAAAACTACACGATACAGTAACATTAGATAATGGTCAGACACTTATTAGCCATGTGGAATATACTGGCCTACCAAAAGGGGACTGGCTGTTATACTAGGGTTTTGTTATTATTATTATTATTATCACTATTATTATGGGGGAAGGTAATCCGTACTGAGATAGTGTTCGAGTAATTTGCGATTATATGAATAAGGATTGGTGATGTCTTTTATTTCTTGTGGAAGATTGTTCCACAGCTGAGCTGCAGAGTACGTTAAGCTTGTTTTGTATAAGTCAATCCTAGGCTTCGGAATGTGTAATATATTTAAACGTTTACTGTGTCTAGCATTATATTTAAACAATGGCCAAAGGTAATTTGGGGCATTCCGATGCAAGATTTTGTGAATTAGTTTATCTTTATTGAAAAGCAGGCGTTTGCGGAGTGGTAGCAACTGAAGGCGTTTATACAGGCTGGGATTGTCAGATAAATGTTTGCTATAAATTAGACTCATGGCCCGTTTCTGGAGTGAGTAAAGTCGCTTGGTGTTTGAATTAGAACAACCGTCCCAGATTGTAGAGCAGTAGTCAAAGTGTGTCTGAATATGAGAAGTATAGAATAGTTTCCTTGTGTCCTCATCAAGGAAGTTTTTAATTGTGGCGAGTTGGTAGACTTTTTTCGCTGTTTGTTTAATGAGCGATTGAACGTGGGAATTAAAGGTTAGGTTTCTATCAATGATTAAGCCTAATGTTTTGTGCTCAATTACACTTTCTACTGGCATGTTATCGATGTGAAGTTGAAGTGATGTGTGTGAGCTTAGAGTTTGAAGTCTTTGTCTGGTTGTTAATAACATTGATTTTGTTTTAGTGATATTAATTTGCATACGGTTTGAATAGCTCCACCTAACTACATTATTTAATTCTTGTTGTAAAGACGACTCCAGTAAAATACAGTTTTCAGCGTTTGTGTACACTGTACAGTCGTCTGCAAATAGATCGCAGGACGATGAAAGATGCAAAGGTAGATCGTTAATATATATGGCAAATAATAGAGGGCCAAGAATAGAGCCTTGTGGTACTCCAATATTGAATGTAGTGGTTTGAGACAGCGATTTATTATGTGATACTACTTGCTTTCTGTCCGATAGAAAAGATTATATTAGAGTGACTACATTAGGGCCAATTTTCATTGTCTCAAGTTTCTTAATTAAAATAACATGGTCTATCATATCAAATGCTTTCTTGAAATCAATAAACACAGTTCCACATACACTGTTGTTGTTTATACTCTCGTGCCAATTTTCTATCATGTTTGTTAGGGCCGTATGGCAAGAATACTTTGGTCGAAATCCTGATTGACTGTCAACAATAAGCTTGTTGCGAACTAAATACTGTAATGTTACTTTATGGATGTGTTTTTCTAGTGGCTTAGATAGTGATGATAGTAAAGAAATGGGCCTGTAATTGTTCGGGAGACCATTGTCCAATGAACCAGATTTAAGAAGAGGGTACACTTTAGCGATTTTGAGAGCTGATGGAAAGTGGCCTTTGGTGAGACACTGATTATATACATAGGTTAGTGATATACTGATCACTGGCGCAGCACAACGGAGAATCCGGTTGCTGATTCCATCTAAGCCAGATGAGGTTGTGTTTTTTAGGTTACTGAGGTAAGTGAATACTTCAGTGATTGTCATTAGCGGTATGTCGGAAAGAATATCTCGGGAGCATCTACTCTCGCAAAACGATGACAGCAAAGATAAGTTGCAAGGAGAATTAGGTATTGAAGCCTTCAACTGGTCTATGTCAGTTTGAAGAAACTTACTGAATTGGTCGCATGTAATATGATTTGATGGTAAGGAATTTCGGGAGTTATACTTGTTTGTCAAAGTGTTAATTGCCTTCCATATATCCTTACTATTTGTTTTATCTATTACTAAGTTCTTAAAGTAATTTTTCTTTTCCCGTCGTATGGTATATTGAACTTTGTTTCTAAGAGTACGGTATACGTTGAGATCCCGCTTTTTATGTGCTTTATCTCTGTCTCTCATAATTTCAAGTATTTCCTGTGTGATCCAAGATGACTTGACGTGGTGTTTTACTCGAACTTCCTTGATTGGCACATGTCTATCAAAAACTTCAATAAAGGTTTTCATCCAGAATTCCAAAGCATCATCCGGGTCAGGAAGCTGATATACATTGTCTAGAGGTGAACTGAGCAAGTCCTGTAAAAATGCGTTTTGGTTGAAATTTTTGTAACTTCTATATTTTACACTTATGTGTTTATGTTTAGGAGTTTTAATTCCTTTTTTAGACCACGTGCAGCATATTGGGTAGTGATCGCTCATTGCACAATTGGGTACGGTGCATTCTATGATGTTGTCTGAGCAGGTTACATAAATGTGATCTATGATTGTTGAAGATGACTTTGTTACTCTAGTAGCTTGTTGTACTATTTGTTGGAAATTGTATGATGCAATTATATTTCCCCATATTATGTTGGATTTGTTGGTGTCAATGTTAAAGTCTCCGAGTAGTATAATTTCTTTACCGGAAGCGAAAACCACATCCATCATGGTAGTGAAGTTTTTGTACCAGACGTGTCCAGCACTGGGATTTCGATAGAGGTAGCCAATTATCAGGGGTGTGCGGTTTTGAAGTTTTAGCTCTAACCAAATACATTCTATTTCGCAAGTTTCAAAGTCTAGCCTACGGTTAGCATTTAGTAAATTAGAAACATATGTTATTATGCCTGTCTCTTGTTTACTACAGGGATCCCTTCTGAAAACTTTGTACCCTTTAATAGAGATGTCCTCATCTGAAATGTTATCGTTAAGCCTACTTTCACTAAGGCCGAATAAATGAAAATTTTGATTGAGAATAGAAGATAACTCTGATAGCTTGTTAAATAAGCTGCAAATGTTTAAGTGTCCAAGGCGTATTCCTGACTTATTGAGCCAGTGTTGCCACTTCTCAGACATTTCATTCATGAAGAAAGTGTAAATTAGTCAAAGTCAAGCAAAAATACAAGATCATAAAAAAACACAATTACATTAACTTACAAAATATCAGTAATCCAAATCGATATGTAAATGACAATATTATAACGATATAACTAATTAGACCAACGAATATAATGCAAACACGGAACAAAACGAATTAAAGAACATACAACAAATAATTAACCTGAAAAATCTACTTCACAAGCTAAGTAACCAACTGTTATCCAACAGAATTAATAAATGACTACACAAGTCAATGTCTCTGTTTAAAGCGGAGTATCCCACACGGGAAATAAAACGTTAAACAGTAAGCAATTAAAGTTCAAGGAGGAAGCTCTGTTGCTGGTATCAATGCATATAGGGTTCCGTTTTTAATACATATCCTATCTCACAGGTCTGTATTGTAGAGACATCATAAGGGCTTGATTCAATGCGACAGGACTAAATTGCATCAAGTGTAGAAGTTCTGGACTCCAATGATGCGGAGCCTGTTGTCCGCTTGGTCGATCATTACTGGCGTGAACTTGGTGATGCGGAACCTGTTGTTGCCCGCTTGTTCGCTCATAGCTAGCGTGAATTTGGTGATGCGGAACCTCTTGTTGTCTGCTATGGAGCCCATAGCTGTCTTGAGCTTGGTGTCAAGGTGGTATTACTACCGTGCGTGTGTACCGCTGCTTGCAACGAGGGTTCGTTGGAAGTGAGGTTAGGGAAATCTTCCTGGTAGTTATTTCCTTCACGTGTGAGGGTGGGGGTAGGAAGGAGAGGTTGATTTGTTCTTGGTAGCATGTGTGCACCTTAAATGGCAGGCTTTCGGGGGTCAGACGTCAGCAGACGTTTATCTGGGGTGATAGGGGTATTTCGACTGGCTTCAATAGTCAATGTTCGTCGTGTTTGTGTGCTGGTCATGTTTTGTGCTCTCTCCGGATACTTGATATTTTTTAGCAAGGAAGCTATTACCTAATGTGGATGTGTGGATCTGGTCACTGTACAGTCGTTTCTTTGGCGTGCCTCTTTGAGATGTAAAAAATTGTGTGTTGTTGATAAATTGTACATTATACTGTTGTTGTTGTTTATGTCGGCTAGTCGCCGTTCGGAGCCATAACTTGGTGGTATGATGGAAGAGAAAAACACTTTAGAATTGGGAAAATTATGGCATAATAAGTCTAGTAGTTTTCGTAACTGAGAAATTGTGATATTTTGGTTTCTCATAGTGTCATTAATTCCTATACGTATTGTAATCCTCTTCACACTTTAGTTGATTTCAATTCTACGTATACTGTTTGTTAGACTGTCTAACCCTGCACAAGGAAGTGGAATTGTTGTAGCTATATCGGCGTGTGATGACGACATACGATCACTGTATATGCCTTTCAACAAGGAGTTGCCAATTATCAAATGGGTGCAGTCAGCTGGTAGTCTCTGTATGTATTGGCTTCTGGTACGGCTTGCACGTTGTTTTTGCCATTGATAATTATCCGGCTGTGGACTGCCTTCTTGAAGGTTACCAGCCGATTCTTGAATAGGCGATTGTCTGTCAGCAATGTCTCGTCGTACTGATTGTCGTTTACCAATTGCTCTTTTGGTAGTTCAAATCGATTGCTGACTTTTACTTCTATGGGAAATGTCGAGTCCTGTTGACTGGCTTTGTCTGTTTGTTGATGTGTGTTCGTTGGCTGTATAGTTGGCGCTCCCAGAGATGGTTGTGTTGTTTCGAAGCTGTAAGTCTGTGCTAACTGATCACTAGTGGGCGCAGGTTGTAAAGTCTCAATAGTGTGTTTCAGTATACCATTTTCCTCTCTCAGGAGAGCGACCTCTGACTTGAGTTTGATATAGCCATTAGTTATCCTGGCAATCTTGTCTGTGTTTTCAGAGGCGGCATCTAGAAGTATCTTCAAACTTGCCTCTAACCTTTCAATGTGCTGTTGACAACCGCATGAGTGTTGATCTGTAGCTGGGCTTTCATCTAGTACAGATGGTGCAATCTCAATTTGGTTTGAAGTGTTTTCATTTGGTTGTATACTGACCCCTAGGGGCCTCATCGGGTATTCAATGGCTAGCAACACTGGTTGGTTAGAAGAAGCTGCGTTAGAGCTGCTGCTGTGTTGAGTCGTGGCATGTTGGAGTATGTTGTTACTATCGCCTGATGCTGTAACGACTGCCGCTGCAGGCTGTGTTGATTTTATGGTTCTGTCTGACAATGGCGTGGCCGCTGTAGGCTGTGTTGGTTTTATGGCAGACACTAGCTTGCTGAAATCGGCGGGTGTGATTAGCGAGTCACTTGTTAGTTTCAGAGCTGCCTGCTCAATTTCAACAAACTGTGTCGCGAGCCACTCAGACATGACGGCGTTTGCCCCTTGTATTAACATTTTTATTCTGGGTGTTGTACAAATGCAACGTGTGTAGGGGAGATGATATTTTTACTTCCACCTCCGCTCCTTGTCGGTCTTTTCTATAGTCAACTTTGGCTTCATGGTAATGATTGACCAGGCATTTTCGAAATGCCTCGTAATGTATTGTATTGTTGAATGTGATAGAGATGCATTTACCGTCATCCATACATTTAACAGACAGCGATGGCGAGCTAAAACAGTTCTTAAGTTTGCTTTTCACTGCCCGCTCTTTGTTGAGTGTGTAGTTTCTTGTTACTGTAGATCGTAATCCACTTCGCCCCCTTTCTCCCGCTAACTCCAGCACAGAAATTCCCTCCTCGACAGACATCATTACATTACAAAATATTAGGTTTCAACAAACACGGAAACATTGTAGCGCCGCCCACGGTTTAAATCCAAGCAATGTGATTGGCTAGTTCAAGCTATCACTACTGACGCACCGCTGCTCCATGAATGATTTATCCATAGTGTTATTTAATACAATATTATTAGCATTTATATCTAACACTGCACATATAGCAACTTTAAAAGAAGTACAACAGTTGAACGGCATCGTTGTGATCACAAACATATAAAATTCATTGCGTACGAGTGTAGATAAACAGGAAAATTAATCCAAAAAGGAGGAGACCACACAAACGCGTCCTTCCTCGACAAAAATGGAGGAGACATACTGATAGATAGATAGATAGATAGATAGATAGATAGATAGATAGATAGATAGATAGATAGATAGATAGATAGATAGATAGATAGATAGATAGATAGATAGATAGATAGATAGATAGATAGATAGATAGATAGATAGATAGATAGATAGATAGATAGATAGATAGATAGATAGATAGATAGATAGATAGATAGATAGATAGATAGATAGATAGATAGATAGATAGATAGATAGATAGATAGATAGATAGATAGATAGATAGATAGATAGATAGATAGATAGATAGATAGATAGATAGATAGATAGATAGATAGATAGATAGATAGATAGATAGATAGATAGATAGATAGATAGATAGATAGATAGATAGATAGATAGATAGATAGATAGATAGATAGATAGATAGATAGATAGATAGATAGATAGATAGATAGATAGATAGATAGATAGATAGATAGATAGATAGATAGATAGATAGATAGATAGATAGATAGATAGATAGATAGATAGATAGATAGATAGATAGATAGATAGATAGATAGATAGATAGATAGATAGATAGATAGATAGATAGATAGATAGATAGATAGATAGATAGATAGATAGATAGATAGATAGATAGATAGATAGATAGATAGATAGATAGATAGATAGATAGATAGATAGATAGATAGATAGATAGATAGATAGATAGGCAGACAGCCGGGCCGGGTCGTCAGACAGGCAGACAGTCGGGAACGGGAACTTATATGACTACTTATATGAATTAAATTAGATGCACCCCATCAGGGGCTGGGCGAAGCCGGGCCTGGTCAGACAGACAGACAGACAGACAGACAGACAGACAGACAGACAGACAGACAGACAGATAGATAGATAGATAGATAGATAGATAGATAGATAGATAGATAGATAGATAGATAGATAGATAGATAGATAGATAGATAGATAGGCAGACAGCCGGGCCGGGTCGTCAGACAGGCAGCCAGTCGGGAACGGGAACTTATATGACTACTTATATGAATTAAATTAGATGCACCCCATCAGGGGCTGGGCGAAACCGGGCCTGGTCAGACAGACAGACAGACAGATAGATAGATAGATAGATAGATAGATAGATAGATAGATAGATAGATAGATAGATAGATAGATAGATAGATAGATAGATAGATAGATAGATAGATAGATAGATAGATAGATAGATAGATAGATAGATAGATAGATAGATAGATAGATAGATAGATCCCCGCCAGGGCCTGATCGAAGCCGGGCCGGGTCAGCTAGTACATATATAAATGGATGTAAGAGTATGTTGAAGGAACAGTGATTACAAAGGGCGTATACTACTTTGGGCACGCATTTCAAATAAAACAACTGAGTCATATATGAAAACATAATTACTTAAATTGATATACTAATTGATAGATGGGTAGTGCAAGCCAACCTGTATGATTATCCATCATCCCCCATAGTGGTTGTGTCACACAGGGCTGTAGTGTTACCCCACAGCGTAATCGTTTTTGTCCCATTTCTGTGAGGTTGCCTTTTGATGAAAGTGTCCTTTATATATAACTAGCTGACCCGGCCCGGCTTCGCTCAGGCCCTGACGGGGATCTATCTATCTATCTGTATGTCTGTCTGTCTGTCTGTCTGTCTGTCTGTCTGCTTGTCTGTCTGTCTGTCT
>OY992889.1:76931338-77158838 GCA_963921405.1 Cepaea hortensis | reverse complement strand
GGCATGCCTGGGTATGTTGTAGTTTGGACAGTCTTGGGGTATGTGCTCTGCTGTTTGCGACACCAAACCACATGTGCACATGGCTGAGTCACCAATCTTGAATTTTGTATACATGTGGTTGCGTAATCTATTGTGTCCTGTTCTTAGGCGTAGAATAATGACCTGTTCTGGTCTGTCCATAACATGGTAGTCGTCTTGAGCAGGTTTTGGTGGCCTTCTGACTGATTTGATCATTCTTTCCTTTAGCCCCATTGAACACATCGCTGGGACAAGACGAAGTACCAAATGAACTAATTAAAGCAGCAAAAGAAGTAGGAACATCATGGCTATATAGACTATTCAACCATGTATGGATAGAACAACAGACACCACGAGACTGGGGAAACGCCATAATTATTCCAATTTAGTAAAACAAAGGCAATAAAAGAGACTGCACGTAATACAGAGGTATATTTTTCTCTTTTAAGTCATACTCGGAAAATACTTTGCAAAATTCTTAAGAAAAGATTACGAACTGCTTTATAACCCCAGCTAAGCGAAACACAACTTGGATTTAGGAAAAACAAAGGATGCACAGATGCCATGTTTGCTCTTAGACAACTTATAGAAAAATCAGTCGAATTTAATGAAACACTCTACTTAGCCTTTGTCGACCAAGAAAAGTCATTTCATAGAGCAAATAGAAACAAGTTGTGGGAAATCCTTAAAAGATATGGAGTGAGTACACATCTAACAAACCTATGTAGAAGCTTATACAACAACAGTGAATGCACAGTGAGAACAGCTGGGGGATTCTCAGAACCCCTCACCATAAGATCCGGATTACAACATGAGTGTGTCATGTCCCCTCTCTTGTTCATAACCTATATAGACAGCATATATAAATAAACCAGCCAAACAGAGACAGCAAGAACACCGCATGACAAACAGAACACAGAGGAAGAACCATCGGCAAATTACACAATTAAAGAACTCCTACTTGTGGACGATCAAGCACTAATGGCAATATCAGAAGCAGAATTTCAAGACCACATGAACAGTCTAAACCAGTGGTTCTCAACCGGTGGGGAATTCCCCCCCCCCCCCCCCCAGGGGGGAATTTCAGGGTTTCCAGGGGGGGGGGGGGAATGAAGACCATTTCAAGATCGTGTTAATACAAGAACTGATTACTTGACATAGTTTATCCCTTCATACTTTACAGTTATGTATGTCTCGTCCTTCTAAAATTCATTTTATAAAGTAAGTAGACCCACAAATCATGTTTTATGTGGATGTCTAGACTTGTTTTAGTATATGCTATTACATTTGCCTTCCACTTTTACGTATACTGTGTAGGGGTGAGGGGATTTTTAGATAGGAAATATGAAAGGGGGGGGGGGGAATGACGTTATAAAAATACGGTGAAGGGGGGAACGGGCCAAATTTTTGATAGGAAAGGGGGGAATGGCGTTCTGAAAATATGGTGAAGGGGGGAATGGGCCAAAAAAGGTTGAGAACCACTGGTCTAAACGAAACGTTTATGGAACATAACATGAAAATTAGCACAATTAAAACATAAGTAATTACTATAACCAAAGAAGTAAAAAACAACAATGATTCAACTAAACGAACACCCCATGAAACAAGTAAATAGCTTGAAGTACCTAGGAAGTATAATACCATCAAATAGCAAATCAGAAGACGAGATCGAAAATAGATGCAATAAGGCAAACGAGCTGATTGGGCAAATGGCACCAATACTAAGGAACAAACGTGTATCAATAATTACGAAAAAAGCACTCTACAACACAATCTTCATACCAACTCTGTGCTACCAATGCCAAATCTGGACAATGACAGAAAAAGAGAAAAGAAAAATCACAACAACAGAAATGAGATTCCTGAGAAGAATACTGAATGTATCAAGAAGAAAGAAGATAAGAAAATAAGAAATCAGGACTAAAGTAGGGATTATTGCAGCGCTAGATTTTATTAGAAGGCAGCAAGTCAAATTGTTTGGCCATGTAACAAGGTTACCAACTAACATTATACCACAACAAGCAATGATGTACAGACCAGATGGAAGCAGAGGAAGAGGTCGAGGAATAACAGAGTCCATGGGAATATCGATACATGAAGCCCATAAACGGGCACTCTCTCGATGTTTATACTTCACCTCGACACAGCAAGGTACAAGAGGAATGAAATGAGATGATTATTTAATATAATCGTTGAGATTGAAGAAATACCAGAAGACAGGTGTGAAAATACTGTGCTTTTGTATGGATATGAAACGTGGACAATGAGCGGACAGGCTTAAAGACATCTGGTGGCTGTGGAGATTTGGTTTCTGGGAGAAAGCAAAGCGTATCATGGACAGACAGAAAAACCAATGACCAAGTCCTACAAGACACAAATAAGAACCGTCAACTGATAAGAGAAATTAGACGTAGACAGTAACAATATTTTTCGACACGTTATTAGAAGAAATGTTGCTAATTTTAATGTCTCTGTCCTTGTCTTGCGATGATCAGTCTTTAAGCGAATCATAATGTACTAGGCATTTTTAAAGAGGTAGTTTGCCGTTGCTTTCCTCTATGGCAGTGACCATACTGGCCAGGTGACCGCAACTATTGTCTCTCGAAAGAGATCCTCTGCCTGCCGTCGCGAAACTTGAGACCATAAGAAACAAATATCTGTCTGCTGCCCTCAAAGTTTCATCCACCACTTTTTCATCGAGAAAAAGAGTGTCGAGGGAATACATAGAGCCTGTTCTTTTGTATGGATGTGAAACTTGGACAATGAGCAGTCAAGCTGAAGAACATCTAATGGCTGCAGAAATGTGGTTTCTTAGGAAAATGCAAAGAATACTATGGACATAAAGAAAAACCAATGAAACTCGTAAATTGATTAGAGAAATTAGACGTAGACAGTCAAAAAATTTTTGGACACGTTATGAGAAGAAATGGATTGGAGAACTTAGTGATAACTGGCAAGATCGAAGGGAACAGACCAAGATGAAGACCGAGAGGAAAATACCTGGATGGCTTGGCCACATGGCATGGACGAGACAGGAACACTGAGCTGATCCACGACTCTTGTGATCGAGTGAAATGGCTAGTCTTGATTGCCCATGCTTTCCAGCAAAGCACATGATTGGTTGATTGATTATTAGAAGAAATAAATTGGAGTACTTGGTGACAACTGGCAAGACTGAGTGAGAAAAGAACAAGGGGAAGGCAGAGAGGTAAATACCTGGATGGGTTGGCCACGTGGCATGTTTGAGACAAGAACACAGAGCTGACCCAAGACTGGTCATGGTGTGAGATGGCGAAACATGACCGCCCATGCATGGCACGCGACGATTTATTCACTTCATTTGATATATAACTTTGAAGTATGCGCCTGACAATATGCAGCAAAATATGGCGGGAAATAAATCGTGCGACATATTGTTTGTGACTTCTGTGTTTAAATTCACTAAAGACATGCGTTGTTTTCCAATTTTAATATATTTCGGTTTTAAATGTCTTGCCATTTGTCACAGCCTCACAGTAGTCATATTATCTGGTAAACTAACATTAGTTAATATAGATTAGCCAAGGGCTACAACTCCCGCCCAAAGGGAAAGAAGTAAGACCCTCGAAGGCCAGAGTATTCCAGAACCTTCTCGAAGGACTGGTCAGTGAGTCCACTGTCCCGTGGACACTGATGTGGCCCGCCTATTGCAGGGTTCACGAGGAACTCGAACAGAGTTACCACCCGTGTCGGATTGCGACACGTGTGGATGGGCAGAGAGAGACGGGACATCGAAGAGGCAACAGGGCCTGCCTTAGAGGGACTCAATAGTTTAGACTTTATAGTTTAGACCCATGTGGGGTTTATAGACTTATGCTAGATAGTATGCTTAGAATGTTTGATGATGTTAAACTATGTGATGATGTTAAACCTCTGTGATATGCGATTCAGTGCGGGCTGTTAACCCCACTGCGCCAACGCACTGTATATTGAAATACAATAAATGTTAGATATTATAGCTAACTGAGTTATTGTTGCCTGTATGAGCCCGAGCTCAGATACCTAGACATACAACACGCTGACAGGCTTTTTGGGGGCTAGGCTCCGGTTTTGGCATAAGCTTTACATATAAACGGCTATTAATTGCCAAGTAAAATTGTAAATTAATCATATCAAATTGTTGTTTGAAAAAGTTTAACAAATGTGCACCTATCTAGCGATCAACTAGTATTAATATGAGTCCCTCTGCAGTTAGTCTCTCAATGATGTTAATACTATAAATTATTTTGACATGACTGTAACACTTTTTGACTGTTACTAATGTTTTCTCATTCTACGAGCAGATTGTTCCGCGAATTGTGAGGCTTTTTGTGTGGTGCGTAACCTATGTGAACTATCCAACAGTGGCGAAAGTACAAGACAACATTCACAAGTTCTGGGATCATAAGATAAGTTTCACATCATGCCCATTGCAACCCTAAGCGGTACTTATCACCTTCCATCCATGTATCATTTTGCTTTGCATTGATTTGTATGTATATTCATGACCTTGTAACCAACATAACTTTGCATTTGGATTTGCGCATGTAATTATTAAGGGAGATAACTAAATTTTCTACTCCCTAACATTTTTCTAAGGGATTTAACTTCAGTAAATTTACCAGCAAGTAAAAGACAAAATGTCTACCTTAGAAAACTGTATTGAGCAAGGTATTAAATTAGGTTATAAAGAAGAGAAACTGTCAGAATGGGCACAGAAGACGCACGCAGAGAACATTGAAGAAAGAGCGATAGAACGAGAAGAAAAGAAGAGGCAGAGTGAGGCAGAACGGGAAAAGATGCAAATGCAAATGGAAGCAGAAGAAAAGAAGAGGCAGAGTGAAGTAGAACGTGAAAAGATACAGATGCAACTACAAGAGAAACAATTAGAGCTTGAGGCGGCGGCCAAACAAGCCCAATTGAATGCCGATACACAAATAAAATTAAAACAGATGGAGATTGAGTCCAATGTAGAAATATCGGTAAATAAATTAAGAAGCAAAGAGGAAGAACAGAAATATAATAAGTATAAAGGCCTCGTGAAAGCTTTCTGCTCAGGAGATTCCATCAGAGCATATCTGGAAAATTTCGAGTGTCTAATGGCCTACCATAAGATCATAAAATCAGATTGGTCATTTATTTTAATGAGAAACTTAGCTCTAGAACCATTGAAAGTAATAGAAACAGTGCCACAGGAAATGAGAAAGGATTATGACTACTTAAAACAACGCATTCTCCAACATTTCTCTTTAGATACTGCAGGTTACCAACAACAGTTCGCTAAATTATCCCCTCAACCAAATCAAACCTTCATAGATTACGTATCGACAGTTCAGGATGTGTGCACAAAGTGGATCAACTCGGCTAAGACTAACAATAGCCATGACAAACTAAAAGAACTCATTATTATTGATAAAATAAGTAGTACAATCCCCACACCTTTTGCTAAGTTTTTGAAACAAATGGATTGTAGGAGTATTCAGGATGTAGAGACAAAGGGGAACGCATTTTTCACAGCGAACAGAGACATTTTCCAATTAAACCTAGGTCAGAACGAAACAGCAGCAGTGGTAAATACTAAATACTCTAAACCAGCTGAAAGCAAGTTTAAACCACGTTCAAATGCCAGGAAGCCAGTTAAGTGCCAATATTGTGGTTTAACGCACGAACAATACGCTATGTGCGATAAATCGCCGAACTATCCTCATCACCTCAAAATGATTGTGGAGA
This sequence comes from Cepaea hortensis, assembly GCA_963921405.1. Lineage (NCBI taxonomy): Eukaryota > Metazoa > Mollusca > Gastropoda > Stylommatophora > Helicidae > Cepaea > Cepaea hortensis. The sequence goes on along the minus strand of OY992889.1, from coordinate 77,153,072 downwards.
AGCAGAAAAACAAAAGAAATGCGTACCAGAGAGCGGTCAAATGCTATTTTTGCAGCAGCTTTGGGCATTTTAGTCGCTTTTGTGATGGCCGAAAATTGCTAAAACAGGCCAATGCTGCACTGGTTGAAAGTTCCTCAGAGGAAGATATTGAGTTATAGAATGAGTGTGACAATCGAAGCGAAAGTTTGAGTGAGCTAGGAAATGCGGTACACATTATTGACACCATTACAGACAGTAATTGTAACACCTGTACGAAATTCCAACTTGACACAACATTACTATGTGGCCACACCATCCCTATTTCAAATGAAACAGCCAATGCTGCCTTATCTTCTACAGGCAAGCTTAATTTTTCAACAGGGTTTGTAAATAATAAAAAGTGCACATTAATTCGTGATTCCGGCGCAACGCTCTGTGGGATTAGGAAAACATTAATCGACGACAAAGACTACACACACAAACACGTAACTTGTCGCACATTCTCAGGCACTATAGAGAAATACCCCCTTGCTCTTGTCGAAATTCGAACACCGTTCATATCAGGACTAGTATTGTGCGCTGCCCTTGAAAATCCGGTCGCGGATATTATACTTGGGAACCTGCCCAACATACGACCTTGCTCTGAAAAGCAAATCAGAGACTGGGAGCGAAAAAACTGTATACAACACCCAAACAGCGATCCGAAAGAGAAACACCATTCATGCTTGTCTCAATCTGCCAAAAGGACAAGGGAAACAACCAATGAAGTGATTCAGAAAGAATTCACCGAGTTGTATGATGCAGGGGCGGTCGAATCTGTCAATGATACGACCAATTTAAAACCTCGAATTGAGGACGCCACCGATCTACCAAGTACCAAGCCTGTAGATGTGCAACAACACACACAACACACGAATGCAATAACACGACAGACAACTCGCAAAACTCACACCGACCAACTGCAGGAGTCACTAGAAATTGCAGCACCAAACACTACCATCACTAATTTTGGAGATGAACAAAAATCAGATCCTACACTTTCACCATATTTTAGGTTAGTAGGACTTAAACCAAAATTATCTAAAAACGCATCGTGGTCATTTACATTAAACAACAATGTGTTGACTAGACTATACACTAGAGATCAGTCCACAATACAGCAAGTAGTGTTACCACAAGCACATCGAGAGCAAGTACTAAAAATAGCCCATGATTCACCTTTTGGAGGTCATATGGGGTATGAAAAAACTAGAGCTAGGGTCCTGACCCAGTTTTATTGGCCGAAATTTTGCCAACACATTAAAACCTATTGTAGATCATGTGATATATGTCAAAAACTGGTGAAAAAGGGGAAAAACCCTACGGCAGAAGTCCAATCCACCACAACTGCCTCTAGGCCATTTCAAATTGTGGCAGTTGACCTTGTAGGTCCATTGAATCACATCTCAAGTAAAGGGAATAGATATATTTTTACTCTTATCGATCTATGTACGAGATGGCCAGAAATGCTACCTTTAAGATCTATCTCCTCTAAGGATGTGACGGACATATTGTTAAATATATTCTCCCGTTTTGGCTTTCCGGAGAAAATAATCTCAGATAGGGGAACCCAGTTCATATCCAATGCCACTCAATCGGTAACTAAGTTACTAGGCATAAAGCAATGTTTCACCAGTCCCTATCGACCGGCCGCAAATGGTATCTGCGAAAAACTAAATGGGGACCTGAAACATATGCTATCCAAAGTGACAGCTGAAAATCCAGCCGATTGGGATATACGTCTCCCAACGGTGCTGTTCGCATATAGAGAAGTCCCGCAGTCAAGCACAGGGTTCTCTCCCTTCGAATTGATGTATGGAGCGAACCCAAGAGGACCTCTCACTATTTACAAAGATATCATATCACAACCTGTAAATATCCAACTACCCATTTCCACCTATGATTTGGTCACTGACACCAGAGACAAAATCATACGTTCCTGTATACTGGCCAGAACATCACTACAGGAGAAAGGTTTTAGGTACAGGCAGTACGCCAACAAAGGTGCAAAAACCATTGTATTAAAACCAGGTCAGGATATTTTACTACTGCTACCTGACAAGAGAGATTTACTATCAACCTCTTGGCAGGGACCTTTTAAAATTGTTAGAAGAATTTCGGAAGTGGATTACGAAATTTCGTTAAATGGAAAGATGAAAATATTCCATGTAAATATGTTAAAACCATACTATGCTAGACAGGACACTGACACGAGTGAGCAGACGCAACTAACGGATGACAGAAACGAAACGACAGTGACACAACTGAGTGACATCTCGACAAACGAAGCATCGTTAACGACGCACTCTTACGACAACAAAGACGACGAAGATATATGGACATTACCGACAATCTGTGATAACGACAGCGACGACCAATTTGACGACATATTGACAACGATTAATCTCGACGACGACGACAATGACATTGAGGACAATTTACAAACAGTAGCATCTGTGATAAATCAGACAGACGGAGAATATACCGAAATCCCAGTACCCATAATAAATGACGACGGTAGTATAAAGGACATACAAATCTCTGACACTTTGACACAACAGCAGCGACAAGACATTTTGACTCTCCTTAACGAGTATAAATCTATCTTCTCTAACAAACCTGGACGGACTGACAAGATAACACATTCAATTGTGTTGACAGATCTGACACCGGTCAAATGTAGACCATATTCTATTCCTCTGCATTATAGAGCAAATTTAGACAAGGAAATTTTGGATTTAGAGAAAAATAGGATAATTCAGAAATCTATGTCTCAATATTCTTCACCGATTGTTCTGGTGAAAAAGAAGGACCAGACAATTCGTTTGTGCATCGATTATCGAAGGTTAAATACAATAACCACCACGGATGCGGAGCCGATGAATAGCTGTGAAGACCTCATTTTGAACATGTCTCAATCATCCTTATTTTCAAAGGTTGATTTAGCGAAAGGTTATTGGCAAGTACCACTAGACCCTGCTTCTAGACATATAACAGCATTCGCCACACCTCTCGGTTTGTACGAATGGAGATATCTTCCATTTGGTCTGAAAAACGCTCCCGCCACATTTGTGAGGTTAACTAGATTGCTATTGCACGGAATTAAAGATGTCCAAGCTTATATTGATGATATTTGCATTCATTCTTCTAATATAACTTCTCACTTACTTACACTCAAACAAGTCTTCAACCAAATCTTTCTTTTCGGTCTTACTATCAAACCTTCCAAGGTTGAAATAGGCTTTAAACAAATAGACTTCCTTGGTCATAGAATTTCTGAAGGCAAACTGCTAACAGACGAGAAAATTGTTTCGAAGATTCTCAATCTAGAAGTCCCTACCACAAAGAAGCAAATAAGAAGTTTATTAGGTCTTATAAACTACTATTCTAAATTTATACCAAATTGGGCAGAACTTACATCAGTGTTTTCGAATATGTTAACAAAAGATCATCCATCAAAAGTTTGTAAAAGTACCAGCCTAGAGGATGCAATATGCAGGTTGAAACGTATTTTTTCTAATCCACCAGTCTTACGTTTACCAAACATAGATTTACCCTTTATTTTGACCACAGATTCGAGTGCTATCGCCATTGGAGGATGTTTAATGCAAGAAGTGGATGGAGTGAGACACCCAATTCTCTACGTAAGCCGTAAGCTGAAGAAAGCAGAGACCCGTTACTCTACAGTGGAATTGGAGGCATTGAGTCTATTATTCTGTATCCTCAGATTGTCTAAGTTCCTCTTAGGTGCCCACTTCGTTGTACTCACCGACAACTCGCCAATGTTGGTACTGAATAAAGGTGTTCCCAAAAACCATCGGTTGCAAAGATGGTGTCTTCTCCAAGATTTCGACTTCGAAATCCGCCATATCAGAGGCACTGATAACATTATAGCTGATATTTTATCGCGGCAGACGAACGCGCCAGCAGAATAACATTTGGCACACTTACCATTCGCCATACCAGAAATTGTGATATTTTATTCCGTACCATATAACAGTGTAACTCTACACCTGCTAGAGAACTTTCAGTTAAAAGTAATAACACCTCAGTGAATAGGTTACTTAGAACACCCACAAACGTGAAATGTTGAGAACTATACGACCATCTATCAAAGCTCTAAGACCAATCCGAGCAAGAAACATTAACTATGAAATTATTTCATCGAGTGAACTGACATTGATCACGAAAACATGAAGAACACTTATACTGGACATTGAGAACGTTCCATACTTGCGGTGGCTAATAGACTTTGCTAACAGCCGAAATAGAACTAAATCAACGACAACACTCAAGAGACAGCCATACCAACTATTAACATTCATGGCACGATACGCTAACAACAGGAAGACAACGCGCACGTCATCGTTGGATTTAATTATTTAGTTAATTAATTAATTTAGTATTGAATATGTATTATATTATTGTGTATATAAAATGTGTTAACCTGTAATTTGTACATTTTCTACTATATTATTACAGTTATTTCCATTCATAGGTTAAATAACCTACCTATGCCATTTTCTCTATGTAAATTATAAACCATTTTTGAATCATCGTACAAAAAGTACGTATTATCTTAAAGGGAAAATATCACCTATTCCGTTTTTTCTAAGGGAAATAACACTTACCTCAACTTTACTTATATATTTTAACCAAATACTATTTTGAATGAAAGAAGTGTGAATGGCTGTGTGAAAAAATTAAATGAGAGAGCGATATACTGAGCGGACAAATTGTACGCAAAACGTATTTATTTTAATTTGTCTTCGTCTTTCATGTAAATTGTACTACTTGTCTAATTTATTGATACATGTTTAGCAGTTAGTTTAGTACTCTTAGTTTAGCGGTTAGGATACTACATCTAAGCAACACTGCTTGGAATACCTGATCATGTATTGCACACAGTGGGTAATTCATGATTAAGGATATCCCAACTCGTGACGCTTGGAAATAAGCCACACATTCAGCACACATTTACACAAAACTCAAAACTGAACACTATCAATTAAAATGCAGTCACTTTATTAGTAACATCAACTTATTAGTAAACACACTAACAAGCCAACAGGGACACACGTATTCAGATGGGATAAAATAACAACGTAACTACATATTTAGCATTATACAACATACGAGAGTAAAAGTGTATTGAAATGCACACACTGAACAAGATTTGAAGGTGGACTTAATTAGCCAAGACTTTTGTCTTGTTAATCCTCTTTAAAACAGAGGTTAATTATCTTGGTATCAGTGGGATACTATGAGAAGGACGGGTTGTAAACACAACTAGTAAACGTCACGTAACTTCGGTCGGGTAAGCATAGTTAAGGACACAGGAGAGAGAGAGAGATCTCTTCACCAAATCAGAGAAGTGGTGTATGGGAGAATACATGAGTGTTGATGCCAGTATGTAGGTTACCAAGTTACTATCCACCAAACTACATATACCATCCTTATGTGATTCTGTGACAGAATTAGTGCAGAACTAATTACACTATAACAACCCATCCAATCAGGGGAGAGGGGGAATCCTGTCACAGCCTCACAGTAGTCATATTATCTGGTAAACTAACATTAGTTAATATAGATTAGCCAAGGGCTACAACTCCCGCCCAAAGGGAAAGAAGTAAGACCCTCGAAGGCCAGAGTATTCCAGAACCTTCTCGAAGGACTGGTCAGTGAGTCCACTGTCTCGTGGACACTGATGTGGCCCGCCTATTGCGGGGTCCACGAGGAACTCGAACAGAGTTACCACCCGTGTCGGATTGCGACACGTGTGGATGGGCAGAGAGAGACGGGACATCGAAGAGGCAACAGGGCCTGCCTTAGAGGGACTCAATAGTTTAGACTTTATAGTTTAGACCCATGTGGGGTTTATAGACTTATGCTAGATAGTATGCTTAGAATGTTTGATGATGTTAAACTATGTGATGATGTTAAACCTCTGTGATATGCGATTCAGTGCGGGCTGTTAACCCCACTGCGCCAACGCACTGTATATTGAAATACAATAAATGTTAGATATTATAGCTAACTGAGTTATTGTTGCCTGTATGAGCCCGAGCTCAGATACCTAGACATACAACACGCTGACACCATTAAATAGCTATTTAAGCTTTGTAAGGGTTTCCATGTTTTAACAAGAGACTTATACATCTAACAACATCACAGGGCGTAATATTGTTACCGGACATTCACAGAAGTGCTCATCTGTAGTGGTTTCCCGTATCTGTAATGTAAAACATGCGTTTGATATCAAGTGGCGTTACATCAAGGGTTTCCGGTGTTTTGTATTCTCTGAGCTGGGTTCAGGAAGTTTGCTGTGTTGTATACATTCACGAAGACAGTCTTGCTGCTCCCCCGCTGACTAGAGGCGTTGGGAAATCTGACATAAGAGGGAACAATAATAGTCAAATTTAGACTGCCCAACAATATTCTAAGTACAGTGCAACGATAAGTTATTACATACATTACGAGTTTATATATATATATATATATATATATATATATATATATATATATATATATATATATATATATATATATATATATATATATATATATATATAACAACAATTTATATCAGTACATTAAAACAAAGGAATTAGTTTTGTTAGCAGAAAAACAGAAATAGTCACCATTATCCTCTTTCGACAACAATCACCTTCGAATTAATATAAACAATATGGCGACGTCCACGAAATACATTCAATGTATTCAAGCAATAACCCATCTCCTGTAGCGAAGCGAAGAAAATCAAACAGCTCTCTGCTACCACTTGTGATGTCAGAATCAGCATCATTACATGATGATAATGCCTTGTTTGTCTCCATTGGTAATGATGTCTCAGAGTTACTAAAGAAACTGTTGTAACAATAGACCATGTTGATGACATCGCCATAACTGATTATTCGTTTCAAACACCTGGCAGTTTTGATGATCCATTGTCACTGGTGCAGACTGCAACGTCTGTCCCTGGAGGTCAGTTGTCATCAGACGGCACCAATTAGTGTAACACATCTATTTCTGTTTAAAATTTCACTGTTTAAAGATCCTAAATTGGTTCATTCAATCAAGTGCCCAGGGGGCAGTAAAAGAACTAGAGCTTGGAAGATCATGATATAAATTATAGCAGCAGAGAGAGCATTACCCCGGGGACCAGATGATGTTACATATGGTTCCATTGATCCTTCCCCATCCTTCAAGCCAGCCAAAATATACTCAGACATATGAGGTCTGGAGGCCCCATACACAGATCCACAAACCAAAATGCGCTATGCTAATGCAGATGAGTACAGACGAGTTCGCATGTTGCCTGGTGACATCATAAAAGGCTGTCTTAACTTCAGAAAAGCAAATACATTAGTTCCTTAGACTGGTTTTTTAGAGGTCTAGATTACAGTTCATGTATTATTTGAAGAAGAAAAAAATTAATATCGTATTTTTCGCTGACTCAGTCACAGGATTATTAATCTGAGCCAGAGATGGACTCTATAATAACTTCTATTTTGAGAATGAACGGGGTAGGGGGTAATGGTTTAATCGAAGAGAACAGAAAAAAGAAATTATGGTAATTAGTAGTTTTAAAAAATTCCTTCCAGAAAGCAAAATCAAAGTAAAAGAAATTAAAGTCGAATAGTGAAAGAAAAAAAAAAAAAAAACAGCATTTTACTAGACAAAGAATAGTCTATGCAATATATTTTTGTCAAGTGAGGTGATAAAGAGAAGTCTTAAAAGTTATATTGAGCCAATCAATACGTACGAAAGTAAATCATGGACAATCAGCTAAGTCTTCTCTTTTATTTTGTGTTCGCTGATACGGGTTTTGGTCGAAACGTTCGCTTGTAATGGCTGTCTACTTCCTTTCGGTGAAATTCCTAGTTATGCGTTGTGTTCAATCGTTTGTAACGGCCATTTCTTCCAATCGGTTATTGACATTATTTTGTACCCATTTTACAAGAGTGGGTCGACCCCGAAGACATCACTAAAGATTGAACCTCGATCCTTTGTTTTGGCACACTTGCATACTAAACTCACTGAAACAGAAGTAGCCAAATATCAATGACGAGAACATAAAATATGTTATGTGATACTGATTGGCACTTACTACAGACGCAGGAAGTACGCAAAAGACAAAACACTACACACCAGAAAAGAAAGACACTAAAACACATATCATACAGTGGGATACGTTTGCAATCAAAGCGTATCTATTCTTGCAGTTGATAGAACAATACACATCGAAATAACAACAGTCTCTTTGAAACACTCGGTGTAGTGCAATTAACACATATTAATTAGACTTCCGGTTTCAAGATGGCGACGGACGGTCGTGTTGTTTTGTGTTCGTTAACTTTTTCGCGTAAGGGATGGATTTATTCATTTCTTGCGTGTAATTGGTGTGCCAGGATGTAAAACCAGGAGTTTCTACTCAAGATCTGCGCGGGTGCTACGGAGTTCGTGCATCGAGCGAAGCCATCCTTGAGTGAATTTTCAGCAGCGTGTGTGGTTCTCAATCAAAAGTCAGTGTTTACGTTTTTTCAACATGGCGGAACAACGTGTGTTTTCCGAACGATCAGCAGGCAACATACCGAAGCGGCGTGGTAGCCGCGCAGGGAAAAAGAAGCCAGGTAAGCGCGGTGGCTTGAGACGTTTTAGACTCAAGTGTCACCGTCTAGGACTCAGGAACATCCGTATTCTATATTGGAACTGTGCCAGTGTAAAACAACGGGGCTCTATTTTAGAAACCCTAGTTTACAGGAACGACATTGTAGCACTCCAGGAGACGAGACTGGGCGATCAGCTACTCCGAATTGCCGGCTTCAAATGTTTCTATAACAGACGACATCTGGGAACGGCGATTCTCGTTCGCGACAGCATGGTGGCGTCAGAGCTAGACATGTCCAGTTGGAACAGTGACGATATACAAATACAGGCGTTGAGAGTTCATTCCAGTACACCATTCGTGTTGGTTAATGTTTATGCCCGCAATGCGAGTGTGGACGCCCAGAAGTGGCAGTGCTTAAGTGGCATATTAGGCCACGAGAGAAATGTTATTTTCTGTGGTGACTTCAACGCTAAAGGCAGATCATGGGGAAACACTTCCTCCAATACACAAGGGGAGGAGCTCGAGACTGCACTGGAAACCATCGACCTGGTTTGTATCAACAGTGGCTGTGTCACCAGGACAGCAAGCCGTCCAGGCGATGAGGACAGTGCTATTGATCTGGCGCTAGTTTCACCTTCACTCACTACAGTGTGTAGATGGGGTGTCCTAGGACACCATGGCAGCGACCACCACCCATGCAGCATATTGGTGGAGAAAGGCAGAACCAGGCAGCACAAGCTAAAGGTAAAGACGTTCCAGTATGACAGTACAGGGCAAGATGTGGTGAGTAAAATAAGACGTGACAAGCGCAGAACGTTTCAGGGCAGGAAGAAAAGGAAAAAAAAGCTGGGAGCAGCCACCGTGGTGGAGTTTCGAGGTGGAGAAGGCTTGGGTGGATAAGCGTAGTGCTGTAAGGAGATGGCAAAATGCCAAGAAGAACAGAGCTGGTCATCCTAGTCCCTGCTTGCACTTAGAAAGAGAGATGCACACAAAAGTAAGCTTTTTCAAAAAACTGGTCACGGTGGTTAAAAGCGAAAAATGGGCAGAGGTGTGTCAAAGAGTAAGCACAGACAAGTCACTGAAATTGTTCTGACGACTACATAAAAGCATGAGTGGTGTAGTCAAGAATAAGAGCATTTCTGACTTCCAAGGTGCTGACCTCATCTGGCAGAGGACTGACGAGGACAAGGGCAAAGCCCTCTTTGAACGCTACCTTGAGCAGAGCAACCAGACAGACATGGGAGGCCGGAATCTGGCCAAGGAGGTTACCTCAGACAGATGCAAGGCCCAGAACACTTCGGATGAAGACACAGTGACAGTGCAAGAAATCAAGGCTGTGCTTCGACGATCAAAAAACAGTGCTCCAGGTCCTGATGGCATAAGATACGACGACATAAATAGGTGTACCGACAATGAGCTAGAGAAACTAGCAGACATGTACAACAACAGTATAGGGAGTGCTAGCATAAAGGAGGAATGGTTACACAGCTATCTGATTCCCTTGCCGAAGCCTGACAAAGACCACAAGAAAATTCAGGGATATCGAATTATAACCATGCAGAATACAATAGGCAAGCTGCTGGAGAAGGTAATTGCCAGGAAAATATCAAGCCAACTAGAGAGGCAAGGTGTTTTCCCACCTACCCTGGGTGGGTACTGTCCAAAAAGAGAAACCTGGACCAATGCAGCAGTCTTTGCCCATGATGTCTATGAAGGTTTCCACTCAGGCACTGAAACCGTTGCTGCAGCGATTGATCTTGAGGACGCATACAACAGAGTACCACTGGATTTTTTAATGTTTCAGCTTCTTGAACTAAACGTAAGTCCATTCCTCCTTAGTTGGATCGCTGCAGCTCTCTTCCAACGGAAAGTAGTTTTTAGATGTGGCAGTTGGACTTCGGAACCAACAACAATATATCCTGGCCTACCACAGGGATCACCATTATCTCCGGTACTGTTCAACGCCTACACAGTGAGAATCACCAGTGAGCAGATCACTGGACCTGGCAGGACATTGTCATATGCCGATGATGTTTTAGTGTATCGTCAGGGTAAGGATAGAGAGGAGGTTGCTGTGGAGCTACAAACCGAACTCAATCGCATAAGTACTTGGTGTGATGAAGCTGGGGCAATGGTCAACCCAACAAAGGCAACAGTGACTTGGTTCTCGTTGAATAATCATATTGTCAACAATCCAACACCAACTGTAATGCTGTGTTCAGAGACGGTGGAAAGAACGCAGGCAATGAATTACCTGGGGACACGGTTTGATCGAAGCCTTGCTTATAATGTGCACATAGACCAGGTGATAACAAAGGCCAAGCGGGGTTTGGCAGCGATGCGGGTGATGGCGGCAGCAAACTGTGAGCAGCGCCATCTATGTCTTCTGTACGAGGGGCTGGTCATGTCTGTTTTGGAGTATGCAATGGCAATCCTGACTGTCAGCCATAAGCAGATAGAAAGGATGGAAAGGATACAGAATGAAGCTATGCGCATTATTCTTGGATGTACAAGAGATACAGCATGCAGGGCGATGCGCTACCTTCTTGATTTTCCAACCATTGAAGAGAGAATGCAAGTTTGCAGGGCACGCGCCTACCTCAGAATTAACGCAAACACACAGCATCCACTGCATAGTGAAATTAGGAAGGTGAAGGGCAGCAGGTTAAAAAGAGGACGGTCGTGGATGGGTCAAGCCGAGGACATTCTTCAACAGGTGTGTTCACTTGAGGACTTAGAACCTGGCGAGGAGTGGGTGCAAGTGCCAACAGACTTCTGCACATCCTTTTCAGTTTGCATCCAACTAGATAGAAAATGCAGACAAGAAAATCCGGCTGCTGTTGAGGCTGAAGTACAAGCGTTGATTTTCGAGAATTCGCTAGACAGTGACGCGGTCATCTACACAGATGGGTCGGTCATCCGACATGTGAGAAGCTCATGGGCCTTTACAGCTCGGGCCGGAGGGAGAATTGTGAAGGAGGACTCTGGTGCTTTCACTGAAACCACAAGTAGCCTGACCATGGAAGTCATGGCAGTAAGTAAAGCAATAACATGGCTCGAGACACAGACATTCACTAGGGCTTGTTTCCTTAGCGACTCAATGAACATGATCAAGAGGATAGAGGAGGGGTCGATCCGAAGAGAATGGTTGCTGCCTCTGAAGCGGTCTCGGCTGGCAAAGATTAGTTTCATCTTCGTGCCAGGGCATGCGGGAGTACAAGGAAATGAGCGGGCTGACAAGCTCGCAGGTGAGGCTACTGTTGAGGGCGGACGCGCCATGGACCAGGCTGACATTTTGAATGCTCTACGAGAAGTGAGACTTTTGCAAGAACCAAGTGATGACTGTGAATCTACAACAATGGCCAGACTGCGAGAGCAGCAAATTAAAAGAGGGGTGGCCAAACAAGAACACTACGCAGGAAGCCAAAGAAGATTGATAAACCAACACAGAACTGGCGTCGTTAGCCGCTACACGCTGCGGGATTTGCTGAGGAGGGGATCCGAGCACTTATGGACTGAATGGTCCGATGTGCAACGAGGATGATCTGTCGACTAACTAACTAACTAACTAACTAACACATATTAATAACTATGAAGGCATTGATAATGCACATTGGGAGCAAGTCGCCGCTGAACGTGTTGCATGGAGGGCAAACATCAAAAATGGAATAAAGACAAAGGAGAAAATTATTGCAGATAAGTCACACACTGAGCGTGTGAGACGTAAGATGGTGCATGATGGTGGAAATAACCACGTGTTCACATGCACCCACTGTGAACGAAAATCTACAGCGCGAATTGGCCTTATCAGTCACATTCGCTACCGCCATGTTTAAAAGTTATTATGCCTTTTTGAAGCACAAACTATCGTCTGTCAAGACGGCAAGGTGCCAATGATGGAATGAATAACTGTGAAGTATCAAGAATATTCATACAGTTCTTACTGGCAACAAAAATAGTCTGTACAATCTGGTATCCAGTTTCCTCTGGTTGTGTTTTGTTGTTAAAATGCCGAAAAATAACCCATACAAGGATAGCAGTCATAACGATAAGGGATGCAGCTGCTGCAAGCCAAATCCCTGACGGCCCAAGATCGGAGTTGAAAACGTTGCCATATAGAGGCACTGCATAATGTATGCCTGTTTTCTTGCTGGTTGTATCATTGCTGCCATTCATTTTCTGTTGGTTCTGTAAATTGCAATAGATAAACAATTAGTTAGCACATAATATTTTATGTCGCTTTGTCTTTCTTTGTCGAACGCTAGAGACAATTGAATATAGTATGTGTATCAATGGATGTTACTGATTATGCTAGTGTTAAAAGTTAGTTGCATATCCTTTACAGGACCTAGCAGTCTACCCCAGCATTTTTTGGCTGTTCGTGTTTCCTGGGCAAGTTTCCGTTCAGTAGTTTGCCATTGCTTTCTGAACGACCGGCACCAATACCATTTTATAAAATGCAACGCAAGGCGGTCTGCTTCCAAATCGCCCACAGTTGTGTTTCGAACGCCGTATGCGGGATTTTGAACTACGTCCGTAACCCCTTCGCCACGGAGCCGGCTATGCAAGTGTAGGGAATCCTTTTTTCTGCCAAAGGACATTTGGACATTTATAACATTATTCGTGGGCAATTAAAAATTATCAGCTTAAAACTAGCCTATATTTGGTCACACATTTAATTGGCTCACCCTTGATGTGAATGCTGAACTCCTCTTTCGTGAGGAGTGTGATGATAGATGGTATTGATCATGTTGACACGCGCAGTTTCTTTTCCAAGCTTACGTCGGTCAGTCTGGAGCGCAGTCGACTCTTTGCGATGGTAAGTTTTGACAAGAATACTGTTGCTGCATTCGTTGAGTCCATTACGGACTCCAAGAGTGTGCTTGGGAAGGTGGAGACAGGAATGTTTCTTGTGGAATGGCTCACCTCGCACCAGAGGTCACAGATTGTGAGAACTGTATGGATTTTTGTGTGTACCCTGGCCATGCGAGAGTGCGGGGAAATGAACAGGCTGATAGGCTGACAGGTAATACACCTCTTGGTGGTAGATTACCTATGGACAAAAAAGAGGTGGTCGTACGCCTGTGGAACCAGGTGGAGAAGGTGGGGTGACAGATTGAGAACCCCATGTGGAAAGGATGAGATTGAGGGGGATTGGCAGGCGTTCTTGTAACATCTCACAACTGAGAGAGAAGACAAGAAGATCTTTCAATCAGATAGCATTTCCCAAACGATTAGTAGCGTGACTCTTCGCTGGTTGTTGAACGAGGGAGCGGAGAGCGTTTGGGAATGTCCTGAGTGCACTGATCTCAGTTCTTTGCTCAACTCAACTAAACTCGTTGAGTCCAAGCCAGCTCTACTGATAGTCATTGCCCATGATATTGACCACACTGAGATCGGTCTGTTCCTGTCAGCCCTGTGTCGTAAGATGAGTACCACGAAATGTCTTGGGAACTAAAGACGGCCGACATGATACGACCACATCACTCACTGAGTTCCGCTTGGTTTATGAAAATATGGATCTATCACAATGTGCCCAATGCCCGTTAGACGTGTAACAGTCACCTTTATATTTATTAAAAACTATATCATACAGGAATCCAAGGTAGCATAGTGTAACAGTCGTCTTTATATTTATTAAAAACCATATCATACAAGAATCCAAGGTAGCATGGTGACTGGCATGATTACTTACCTGTCTGCACGTTAGGCCTCTGTTCGAATCCACAACGAGACGAGATTTTTTTTTTTTAAAGTTTTACATTGATCTGTGATCACAGGTCGACGAACATTAAAATGGGTACCAGGAAATGTCAGAAGAAGTAAAGGTGGCCGATGTGATATTAAACACAGCAGTTTACTGATCTCTAGAATATAGTATAGAGTGTATTTTTATGACTGTGAAGTGTTTAAAAATATTGTCGGTCCAAGTTTTGTATTGACTCTCTGTAAAGTTCATGCAACATGATAGGTAAATACACAGTCATTAAAAATACACACTGTGTTAGCACCGTGTGCCTAATACATCTCAAGGGACGAAAAAGAGTCATGTACTTTACTTACTTACCATGAATCTTGTATCAGGTACAACCCAACAGCAAGATTGCTATTTCATTCTGTACCAAGGAACGCACCACTTCACGGTCATTCTCGTGATACAACCACAATACTTTCTAATGTCTTTGCCCCATTAGTCTCGGACAATTATTAATGATATTCAGTCCGTCCTAATTGTTATTGTTAACTAAAGTAAAACACTACACACATGGTTGTTAACTAAAGTAAAACTGTAACACAAGATTGTTAACTAAAGTAAAACACTAACACATGATTGTTAACTAAAGTAAAACAGTAACACAGGATTGTTAACTAAAGTAAAATACTAACACATGATTGTTAACTAAAGTAAAACAGTAACACAGGATTGTTAACTAAAGTTAAACACTAAAACAGAACTTTAACCGAAGAAAATCATCAATACAAGACGGCTAACTGTAGTTTGAATAACAAACACAACATCTAACTAATCTAAGACAATAAAACAATAATGCTGCCTAAAGCTAAACATAAAATACGACTGATAACTAAATGTAAACGGCCCACAAGACTGTTTCTTAAGTAAAATTAACAAAAAATATTGTCTTCTAAAGTAAAACAATACAAGAATAATGTTAACTAAAGTAAAACAATAAAATAATAATGTTAACTAAAGTAAAACAATAAAAGAATAACGTTAACTAAAGTAAACAAATAAAAGAATAATATTAACTAAAGTAAAACAATAAAAGAATAATGTTAACTTAAGTAAAACAATATAAGAATAATGTTAACTAAAATAAAGCAATAAAATAATAATGTTAACTAAAGTAAAACAATAAAAGAATAACGGTAACTAAAGTAAAACAATACAAGAATAATGTTAACTAAAGTAAAACAATACAAGAATAATGTTAACTAAAGTAAAACAATAACAGAATAATGTTAACTTAAGTAAAACAATAAAAGAATAATGGTAACTAAAGCAAAGCAATAAAATAATAATGTTAACTAAAGTAAAACAATAAAAGAATAGCATTAATTAAAGTAAAACAATACAAGAATAATGCTAACTAAAGTAAAACAATAAAACAACTGTTAGCTCACCTTAAACACAGAAACAAAACTTCTAACTGAAGTGAAAGCCGAAAACAAGAATATTAACAAAATAAAACACAAAAACAACTGTAAACTAATATTTACACCTAAAATTTTAACAAAACTGTTAGAATATATATATGTGAAGGGACTTCTAATGAAAACCTTAATGTTGTTTGTTTTGTTTTTTGTTTTTGGTGAATATATTCTCAAAAAGTAAAGAACAACTGTATCATTTTTCGATGTTGACACTATTGCGTTCAATGCAAGTCCCCCAGCGCCGATAAAATACTTGGATTCCTGTAGAAAGCAAATTGTCTTGGTTATGTGTGTAACCACTGTGGAGTCACTATTCGTTGTGCTTGACCATGTGGTGAACAGTCTGTCACAGAAGTCACATCGGTTTGAAACTTCATACTCCACTCATACACTTTGTGGACTGACAGGCACTCATCGCCATACTGGATCTTCATTCGCCGATGAATTTCTTTAGGTTTCACCCCTTCACTGATTAAAAATGGATAACAGAATGCTGTTCCTCTTTGGTGCATGTCAAAAAAAGGAGGGGGGGGGGGGAAGGAGGCCATTTTAAAACTGTATTTATGAAGTCGCTGTGCTCGTCAGCACAGTGAGTCATGTGCTTAACACTCTTTACATCCTTAACAAAAATATTAGCAGGTTACAAGACAATGGCATGGTTATTGTAATTTCTATCGCACTTTTACAGTTTTCATTTGAAGCACCCTCGTATATTTTTATATACTGGTCTGCTCTAACCACTGTTACATATCGCGTTATAATGAATGGTCATCATCATTATTGATAGACAAACAGCACTTACAGTATTTAAGTATGGATGGAACAAAGAATAGTAACCTGCTCATTATCCATACTAACTACAAGCACTAAGTTCAACACAGTGTCGCATCTACCATTAAGTTGCTGAAATGTGAACTTAACCCCTTCAAGTAGAATGGGCGTCAGAACGGCCCAAAGTACTAATATAATTAGTAAGACCTGGGTTTGATTAGAAGGGGGTCACTTCAGCAGTAGAAGCTTCACGCTTTCCAGTACGTAGAATCACCATTAGTTCCACTATATGTCACAGCCTACGCGGCCCCTAATGTCAGTTTTCATGTTAAGAATTGACTGTATAAATATAGTACCCTGCTAGTTGGCGTAGGCATTCATGTCTCTCCTTAAATCGTGGTCCTTGGTGTTCTGGGTTCTGGATCAATTCTACTTATGATATTCTTCCATACTACTGTCTCTGTCCAACCAGCATCATTTCTCTTGGTCTGCCTCTGTCTCTCTTCCCCTCGATCTTTCCAGTTGTCACGATGTTCTCCAATGCATTTCTTCTCGTCACATGACCAAAGAAAGCTGGTTTTCTCTTTCTTAATGTTGTATATAATGTCAAAGTTTCATTAGCCTTTTCATGCACTTGTTGTTAGTCACTGGCAGTCCAAGGAATTCGCAGCATTCGTCTCAGGAACCACATCTCCTTTGCTTCCAAGTTCTTCTTACTTTGTTCATTTACGTTCCAAGATTCACTGCCACACAGCAAAAGACTCTATGTAGCATTTCAGCACTCTCCTTCTTTTATATTCAACTAGCTGACCCTGCCCGGCTTCGCCCAGACCCTGGTGGGGAGCATCTCATTTAATTCATATAAGTAGTCATATAAGTTCTCGTTCCCGTTACCGACTGTCTGTCTGTCTGTCTGTCTGTCTGTCTGTCTGTCTGTCTGTCTGACCCAGCCCGTCTTCGCCCAGACCCTGATTTGGAGCATGTCATTTAATTCATATAAGTAGTCATATAAGTTCCCGTTCCCGACTGTCTGTCTGTCTGTCTATCTATCTATCTGTCTGTCTGTCTGACCCAGCCCAGCCCATGGTGGAGAGCATCTCATTTAAATCATATAAGTAGTCATATAAGATCCCGTTCCCGACTATCTGTCTGACTGTCTGTCTGTCTTGGGTAAATGGAGGAGGGAGGAGGAAGAGGGAGATGGAGGAGGGAGGAGAGGCGGAGACAGGAGGAGTAGGGAGGAATAGGAGGGAGGAGGAGGGATTAGGAGGAGGAGGGGGAGAAGGAGGGAGGAGGAGGAGGGAGGAGAAGGAGGGAGGATGAGGGAGGAGGAGGGAGCAGGAGGAGGAGAGGGAGGAGGAGAAAGAGGGAGGAGGAGGAATGTGAAGGGAGGAGGAGGTAGAGGGAGGAGGAGGGAGGAGGAGGAGGGAGAAGGAGGGGGAGGAGTAGGAGGGAAGAGGAGGTAGAGGGAGGAGGAGAGGAGGGAGGAGGAGGAAGGAGGAGAGAAGAAGAGGAGGGAGGAGGAGGAGGGAGGAGGAGGAGGAGGGAGGAGGAGAGGGAGAAGGAGGGAGATAGAGGAGAAGGGAGGAGGAGGGAGGAGGAGGGAGAGGGAGGAGGGAGGAGGTAGAGGAGGAGGAGGAGGGAGGAGGAGGAAGGGGAGGAGGGTGGAGGAGGAGGAGGAAGAGGAGGGAGGAGGAGGAGGGAGGAGGAAGAGGGAGATGGAGGAGGGAGGAGGAGGGCGGAGACAGGAGGAGTAGGGAGGAATAGGAGGGAGGAGGAGGGATTAGGAGGAGGAGGGGAGGAGGAGGGAGGAGGAGGGAGGAGAAGGAGGGAGGATGAGGGAGGAGGAGGGAGCAGGAGGAGGAGAGGGAGGAGAGAAAGAGGAGGAGGAGGAATGTGAAGGGAGGAGGAGGTAGAGGGAGGAGGAGGGAGGAGGAGGAGGGAGAAGGAGGGGGAGGAGTAGGAGGGAAGAGGAGGTAGAGGGAGGAGGAGGAGGAGGGAGGAGGAGGAGGAGGAGAGAAGAAGAGGAGGGAGGAGGAGGAGGGAGGAGGAGGAGGAGGGAGGAGGAGAGGAGAAGGAGGGAGATAGAGAAGGAAGAGGAGGAGGAGGAGGGAGGAGGAGGAGGGAGGAGGTAGAGGGAGGAGGAGGAGGGAGGAGGAGGAAGGGGGAGGAGGGAGGAGGAGGAGGGAGGAAGAGGGAGAAGGAAGAGGGAGGAGGAGAGGGAGGAGGAAGAGGAGGAGGGTGGAGGGAGGAGGTTAGAGGGAGGAGGTAGAGGGAGGAGGAAGAGGAGGGAGAGGGAGGAAGAGGGAGGAGAGAAGAAGAGGAGGGAGGAGGAGGAGGGAGGAGGAGGAGGAGGGAGGAGGAGAGGGAGAAGGAGGGAGATAGAGGAGAAGGAGGAGGAGGGAGGAGGAGGGAGGAGGAGGAGGGAGGAGGTAGAGGGAGGAGGAGGAGGAGGAGGAGGAAGGGGGAGGAGGGTGGAGGAGGAGGGAGGAAGAGGAGGGAGGAGGAGGAGGGAGGAGGAAGAGGGAGATGGAGGAGGGAGGAGGAGGGCGGAGACAGGAGGAGTAGGGAGGAATAGGAGGGAGGAGGAGGATTAGGAGGAGGAGGGGAGGAGGAGGGAGGAGGAGGAGGAGAAGGAGGGAGGATGAGGGAGGAGGAGGGAGCAGGAGGAGGAGAGGGAGGAGGAGAAAGAGGGAGGAGGAGGAATGTGAAGGGAGGAGGAGGTAGAGGGAGGAGGAGGGAGGAGGAGGAGGGAGAAGGAGGGGAGGAGTAGGAGGAAGAGGAGGTAGAGGGAGGAGGAGGAGGAGGGAGGATGAGGGAGGAGGAGAGAAGAAGAGGAGGGAGGAGGAGGAGGAGGAGGAGGAGGAGGGAGGAGGAGAGGAGAAGGAGGGAGATAGAGGAGAAGGAAGAGGAGGGAGGAGGAGGGAGGAGGAGGAGGGAGGAGGTAGAGGGAGGAGGAGGAGGGAGGAGGAGAAGGGGGGGAGGGAGGAGGAGGAGGGAGGAAGAGGGGAAGAAGAGGGAGGAGGGAGAGGGAGGAGGAAGAGGAGGAGGGTGGAGGGAGGAGGTAGAGGGAGGAGGTAGAGGAGGAGGAAGAGGAGGAGAGGAGGAAGAGGGAGGAGGAGGAAGCGGGAGGAGGAGGATGGAGGAGGAGGAGAGGGAGGAGGAGGAAGGAGGAGGAGGGAGGAGGGAGGAGCAGAGGGAGAAGGAGGAAGGAGGAGGAGGAAGGAGTGAGAGGAAGGAGGGAGGAGGAGGAGGAGGTAGAGGGAGGAGGAGGAGGGAGGAGGAAAGAGGTAGGGGGAGGAGGAGGTAGAGGGAGGAGGAGGGAGGAAGGAAGAGGGAGGAGGGAGAGGGAGGAGGAAGAGGAGGAGGGTGGAGGGAGGAGGTAGAGGGAGGAGGAGGGAGGGAGGTAGAGGGAGGAAGAGGAAGCGGGAGGAGGAGGATGGAGGAGGGAGAGGGAGGAGGAGGAGGGAGGAGGAGGGGAGACGAGGAGGGAGGAGGCAGAGGGAGAAGAAGGAAGGAGGGAGAGGAAGGAGGGAGAATGAGGAGGGGAGGAAGGAAAGGGAGGTGGAAGAGGAGGAGGAGGGAGAGGAAAGAGGTAGGGGGAGGAGGAGGTAAAGGGAGGAGGAGGAGGAAGGAAAGGGAGGAGGATGAGGAGGAGAAGGGAGGAGGAGGAGGAGGAGGTAGAGGGAGGAGGAGGGAGGAGGTAGAAGGAGGAGGAAGAGGAGGAGAAGGGAGGAGGAGGGAGGAGGAGGAGGTAGAGGGAGGAGGAGGTAGGAAGAGGAGGAAGAGGGAAGAGGGAGAAGAAGGGAGAAGGAGGAGGGAGGATGATGAGGAGAAGGAGGCAGGAGGAGGAGGAGGGAGGCAGGAGGAGGAGGCAGAAGGAGGAGGGAGGCAGGAGGAGGAGGGAGGAGGAGGAAGAGGGATGAGGAGGGAGGGGAGGAGGAGGGAAGATGAGGGAGGAGGGGGAGGAGGCGGAGGGAGTAGGAGGGAGGAGGATGGAGGAGGAGGGGAGGAAGAGGGAGAAGGAAGAGGGAGGAGAGGAGGGAGGAGGAAGAGGAGGAGGCGGAGGGAGAAGAAGGAAGGAGGAGGAGGAAGGAGGAGGAGAAGCGGGAGGAGGAGGATGGAGGAGGGAGAGGCGAGGAGGAGGAGGAGGAGGAGGAGGAGGCGGAGAGGAGGAGGGAGGAGGCAGAGGGAGAAGAAGGAAGGAGGAGGAGGAAGGAGGGAGAGGAAGGAGGGAGAATGAGGAGGATGATGATTGCCGTGTGACGATTCTGTGTAGTCACGTCATTTTCTTCCCTTTCCCTAGCGTTTTGGTTCGGGGATTCTTATTTTGGGAGGGGGAGGAGGGAGGAGGAGGAAGAAGAAAAAAAAATACGACAGTTGGCTGCTCTGGAATGAAAGGAAGACGTGTAGAAAATTTCATCTCAATCGGATGGGCCGTTCGCGAGCGCATAAAGGACATACATACATACATACATACAGAGATACATACGCACAAGTCTTTTTTATATATAAGAAGATGACATAGTCACACTGGATAAGCTACTTTCATTTTCTGAAATGCAGCTTTTGCTTGCCCTATTTCTAGAACCTCTGTAATTGATTGTTTTTGGTTCCAGGAAATACGACATATTGTATATCTATATCCACATATCCATTTGTATTTTAAAGCAGGTTTCCAGGGAAGGTAAATCAACTAAACTAACTTCTGGAAAGGCTTTGATTGATTTCAATCCTTTATAGCACACCCATTCTTTGAACAGTCTTCGTGTGTGTGTTTGTATATTCCTGACATCTTTTCCTTGTGATTTAAAATAAATATACCGGGAAATATGCATAGGTTGTCGGTGTAAGGTCTACCATATGTGTCGAGTTGAAGAGTATTAATAGAATTGTTGTGTTTGATACAGTAGTGGATTGGTTCTAAACAACAACCAACAGGGAACTCGACCAGCTTGTAAACATAAAAAGTTATACTGGGGATTGCTTCGACATAGTATTTAGTATCTGGCCGGGTTAGTATCGCTGAATTGACCAAATCAACAGCGTTTAGCTTGGCCACAAATGCCTCGAAATCAGACCTATTGTTCACTAAAAAAGGTAAATTGAACAATGCCGAGTGATGTGTTAACACCAGAGGTTCCCGGCGACTCGTTGGCAGCCATGACACGTGATGATACTTGCTCATTTGTCGACAAGGTATCTGTTGATGGTCCGTCACCCGCAGTGTTACTAGATATTGATGCTGCGTTACTCGGTGTGGTACATGATGATGCGTTAAAATAGAAGGTCTTCGTTCTACGTCACTCACGGTGGTAGTAGATGTTGATGAATGTTGGTTCTTATTACTAGGCGATACGTTATCGCCCGCGGCACCCGACAAGGCACCTGTTGTTGATGATGATTCGTCACTCACTGTGGTGCGTGATGATGGTGCTGCATCACTCTGTGTTGATGCTGCCGTGTTAAAAATAGAGGTTATTCGTTCTGCGTCACCCCCCCCCCCCCCCCCCAATGTACTAGATGATGATGATGATAGCGGAGTCTTGTTAGTAGGTGAAACATGATCACCCATACTACCCGACAAGATAATGGTCGCTGATTGGTCATTGTTAGTCACCAAACCATGACCTACCGCACCAGACGACAAGGCACATGTTGATTGTTCAGGTATTTTCTGACGTTTACCATTAGATTGTTCGTCTGTGGTCGGATCTCTTCTCCTCTTGCGGTTTGTGGATTGCAAATTGTTAGTACCCACGCGGTTAGATGATGGTTGCGTGGTCGACACGTCACTGAATAGTACTTCGTGCTAAGTCTTTATGTGACGTAGTAAAATATCTTTGCGGGTATATGAACGATCGCATAATTCGCAATTAAAAACAACTCCAGAATGAGTACTTGTATGATGTCGTTACAAATTGTCAAGACGTGTGAAGGTTTTATTACAGAGAGTACACGTATGCTTCTGCGTAGCTGACATTCTCGATACACCAAATAGTTTATAAAATGGCCGAAGTGTTTGTGAATGTTACCCAGGCCGATGAAAACATCAGCCTGTAAGACGACAACATTTTTAGATGTGTTAATTCGTAAATATGAGACGTTGTTTGACTCTGTTGTAGACAATATGGCAACTGATCAAGCATGTATTTACGGATATCACAGATGAATTATTGTCTGATGCAATTGTGGCCTGTTAATAATGTTAATGTCTTTGGTCAGATATTTGAGACAGAACTCCTTGTACAAGAGTGATAGTGATGTTGAACAAATTGTAACCAGCTTCATACGACTACGTCTCTGTATCAGAAGACACGCTTGTTAAAGTCCAATAAATTAGGAAAATATGTTGAAGTTATTCGTTGAATAAAAACATCCTTCCTTGTTGACTGCCAAAATGAGAAATGACCGTGTTAGAGTGTTTGTTGTATATTTGAAATGACCAACTTGTCTTGCGTGGGTGAGAGCTGTATATCTGAAATGACCAATGTTCTGAGTGACATTATCAATCAACCAATCATAAAACGGATAAATATTAAACATCAAATCACAAATGTCATATCTCCTGTAGTGACCAACGTTCTGTCTGAGTTGCATTAAGAATCAACCAATCAGAAAACTGATAAACACATAACAAATCACAAATGTCATATCCCCGATGTATGTAATGTGATCGGAAGCCACGCCCACTTTGGTCGTTGTATCCATTAACCACGTGTCCCAGATGTATCTTTATGGTTGCAACCCGAAACAACACCATCTTTGACCGGGTGTACCCCGCTTTAAATGTGACCAACACCGTCACATCCCCGAGACAGAGACATGTATCTCTAACACATCCCCAATGGTATGATGATATCACTAACCGCCATTATAATATACCATTGGTTATTTTGTAATAGCTATATATCGAAAAGTCCCAGGTCTTACGATGATCGGCTTTTCAAATATGTATCAAAGTTGATGGTAGCCCTTCTAACACGTGGCACTATTTTAACTTTATACAGTTAAAAAAAACTATTTTTAGTAATTAAAGTTTGTTTTAAATATACAAAACCGGAAGTAGTTACGTATCCTAATGTATGAGCTTTAAACATTCATTATCTTAAGGTTTGTTGCAACCCCACATAAGTGTATATAAGAAAGTATTGGAGGTTCAAGTCTGATCTAGAAATCCAGATGCGTACCGGCATGCCTTACTACTACCATTCAGTAACATCTCCTTTGCAGAATCTCGTTCCCATAACAACCCGCCGAAAAAATTCTTGATCATAAGTAAGATGCCCCGCGTCCAATGCACCCATCTGGAGATGACCCTCCACCCATCTTCTCTTTGGCTTTTCTCTCTTCCCACGTATATACCCCTTCATTATTGTTCTCTCCAAACTTTCATGGCCAAAATATTTCAATTTTCTTTGTTTGATCGTCTATAGTAGCCAACCCTCTTCAAAGTTCTTGACCTATAGATGAATTTGTTCTTTTCCTTACCCAAGATATTCTTAGAATCTGTCTATAGCATTTATATTCAAAGGCATGTATGCGCTGTTTAGTAAGTGTCCAGGTCTCACAGACGTAAGTTGCAATGGGAATGCTCTTACAAATCTAATTTTTTTTTTTTGGGGTAGTTCTATCTATCCCACTCTATAATTTATTAAGTTGTTTTAGTCTTTGAAGAGCAACTGCCAGTCATCGTTTAATGTTTTTTTTTTTTCATTGTGTCACCGTTGTTCGCAACCAGTGACCCAAGATATTCGAAAGAGTCCACCACCTCCGTGGTTGTTATGGTTTCTTGGTATAAGGTTTGCTGAAAGCAGCTTGCCATTACTTTCCTTCTTTACAGTGACTGTACTAGTCGGTGGCCGTACTGATGAGATAATCTGCCTTTCGCCGCAGATTACAGACCATAACCAACAACAATATGTCAGCTGTTGTTACACTTCATCCACCTGCTTCCATGGCTTCACGTAACCCTGATTGGGCTATACGGGTACTCCACCCAAGAGTATCCCGTAGACTAACAGAAGAAAGGAGGATACCCCTACCCCACAAACCGGACTAATTACCATACACAAGTAAAATGTATGTCAATCTATCAAAATGATATATCACACACACACACACACACACACACACACACACACACACACACACGCGCGCGCGCTCTCATGGTGACATGTTTACATGATGCCCGATCGTTGTGCTAACATTATAGGTCTTAGAGCTACCAGTCACACACACACACACACACACACACACACCACCACCACCACCACCACCACCACCACCACCACCAACACCACCAACACACACACACACACACACACACACACACACACACACACATATATATATGTGTCTGGCTGTCTGTGTGTAGGCATGTATGTATCTATGACTGCGTGTCCGCCTATATATATATATATATATATATATATATATATATATATATAGGCGGACACGCAGTCATAGATACATACATGCCTACACACAGACAGCCAGACACACACACACACACACACACATATATATATATATATATATATATATATATATATATATATATATATGTGTGTGTGTGTGTGTGTGTGTGTGTGTGTGTGTGTGTGTGTGTGTAGACATATAGATAGACACGCAAGCACACAGATTGGCAGTCATACGTCCCTTTAGTCGTAGCACCAAACACTGACACAAACCATTAACAAGCTCTCACGCAAACAGATGAATGAAACAGCAAACAAATTATGCACACGGCCCGGGAGTGTTCCTAGCACATTACATTCTTACTTTTCAAAGGTAATCCTTGTGGTCAGAATATGGTGAATTAAATTTAGATTTATTCTGATAATGACATCAATCTGATTCTCATGTAAGTGTTTACACATCTATCCATCCATCATGTCGCTAAGCGTGGGCGATCATGTTCTGCCATTTCACTCGATCAGCAGAGTCGTGGACCAGCTCTGGTCTCGACCATGCCACGAGGCCAAGCCATCCAGGTATTTACTTCTCAGTCTGCCACTCTTCCCCTCAATTTTTCCAGTTGTCACCAAGTTTTGTTATTTATTTTCTCCTCATTACATGCCCAACAAATTTTGGCTGTCTACGTATAATTTCTCTAATCTATTTACGATTTTCATTTGTTTCTTGAAGCATGGTTATTTTCTTCCTGCTCATGGTATTTGCATTTGTCTCCACATTTCCACAGCCAGCAGATGTTTTTCAGCCTGTTCATTGACAATGCTTCACATCCATACAAAAGCGCAGGCTCTAAGGATCACTTCAACACACTTTTTCTAATTGCAATTTATATATATATTTTTTTTGTATTGTTCAGTGTGTTTTTCATCTTGCTAAATTCTACATTTCCTGTGACGATTCTTCTTGTAATCTCTTCAAGACATTTCCCAACAGATATTATGACTGTTCCGAGATAATTGTGCCGATTCACTTGTTTAAGAATATTTCCATTTACTTGTATATTGTGGTGTTTCCTTTTTTCCTAGTGAAGACAATAATCTGTGTCTTTTCAGTTTAATTCTTACCCTAGTTGTTCACTGTGTGCAACAACCACATGTACTAAATTTTACAGATTCTGGTCATTGTCTCCAACCAAGAATGTATCACCTGCATCTCAATTCTTATTGATGTTCGTCCTTCAATGATGACTCTTTTCATATCTTATATATTTCTGAAAATATTTTCACTGTACAGGGAAAAAACATTACACACCCCTGTCGAACGTCTATCTTAATAGAGTGATAGTTACCTACTTCATTATCAATTCTTATGACAGTTTTGTTTCCAATATATGTTTTTAAAACAAGTCTAAGGTCTTTCCCAGCAATTTGTAGATCTACAAACATATCTAATTTGTTGACATGCGTTACACTATTGAAAGTCTTACACATCAGACTCTTAGAACATTCACACCTGTTTTAGTGTTGTTTTTTAAACTTTTACTGAGTGTTAAAACCATTGTGTTTTGCATTGTTCGTGTTTTTTATGCGTTATTTTACATTCTGTACCTTTGAAATGTAGGTAACGAAAACAAATACTGTAGCAGCAATTAAAAGGGAAAATAAAGAGAGGAAGTAAAAACAGATAAAGTACAACAGGGGTGTGCCACCTGATCTCTCTCTCTCTCTCTCTCTCTCTCTCTCTCTCTCTCTCTCTCTCTCTCTCTCTCTCTCTCTCTCTCTCTCTCTTGCGTTTTTGCGCGCGCGCGGGCAATGTTATCATAAGAGAAGCCAGGGATACTAATCGGAAGATATAAACAATATGCAGATGACATAGTATTGGTGGTAGATAATGCCACAGTTCTACAACAATTGTTGGACATTGTAGTAACAGAGAGTGCAAAGGACTCACTATCAAAATTTTTTTTAGTAATAATGGTGATATCAAAGAAAGTAAATAAATAAATAAATGTTTTGCATATCCTTTACACGACATCGCTGTCAACATCACCATCTTTCAGCTGATTGTTGATTTCTTGGGAAGATTACGCTCAGTAGTTTGCCATTGATTTCTGAGCGGCCGGTTCACATACCCCCCGTAAGTTACCGACGCGATTCGAACCAGTGTTTTTTCTCACAGTCGTCACGTTACTTACGAGAGTATACGAGATTACGGAGAAAAGTCGCTAACCTCTAGGCCAGGAAGCCGGCATCAAAGAAAGTGGTGACACCAAAATGTGACATAGAAAAGTGAATTCTTAACCAAGAGGATAATTTTAAATACCTAGTGGTAGTTATCAGATGGAAGGTGTACAACAAAGATAAATGAACAGAATAGGGGAAGCTAAAGCTGCAATTTCAGAAATGAAAAGTATCTTATGCAGTAAGTCACTATTACTGAATATAAGAAAGAGAGTGCTATATAGAACACTTTTTTGGTGTATGGCAGCGAATCTTGTAATGAACAAAATTAAGAAGGAATTAGAAGCATATGTGGTTTGTAAGACGAATGTTGCGAATTCACTGCCAGAGTAACTAACAACTAGCTGAAACTAGATCAGCAATAAGAAAGAGATAAACAGCTGTCTTTAGTCATGTAAGGAGAAGAGACGCGTGAACATCGTGACAACTGGAAAGGTAGAGGGAAAGAAAGACAGCAACAGATCGAGACTAGAAAATATGGTAGATGGATTGCAACAGTGGCATGTCAGCAGAGTTGATTTCAGAACACTAAAGACCGACAGCGCCATGAATGCCTACACCATTTGATGATGATGAATAGATCATGTGTTGCAGACGTGTGCCTTTGTGAAAGGTAAATTTAAAGACAGCTATGTGGGGCGTGTCGGGCACGCGGTAGAAAGAAACGAGAGAGAGAGAGAGAGAGAGAGAGAGAGAGAGAGAGAGAGAGAGAGAGAGAGAGAGAGAGAGAGAGAGAGAGAGAATGTGCGACTGTGGTATTGTACTAAGGAGAGTGAAAAGAAAAAAGTCTTTGTTCCTTCTTTAATATAACCATTGGTACTGTTTACACTAAGAATATGGCAAAATTTACACTTATTCTGATAATGATATCAAAATTAAATCTGATTATCGTGTAAGTGGTTACACATAACGAAACTCACACTTGTTTCACCTCAGTTCGGCTGGCTGGCGAATGATATTAACACCACAATGTTCCCCGTGTTTTGTTAACGTGCGCGGATGTCCGAGAAAACTTCTGTCCGATTGTTTGGCGAAAGCCCCGCTACGGGACCGAATTAGCAAAATATGTGCAACATGCTGAGTTTGTAATAACAACTTCTCTTTATAAATCACACAAACCACCATCAATATTGGTGTTTTAAATCAACGAAATTATAATCTTTAATTTCACTATAAGTTTTGCATACTTTTCAAATGTATAAGGTATTTTATTTCACATTATAAGGCGTCATACAAGGCCTGCCTGCTGCGATTTTGCCTACATAAATAGTTTTTGTTTAAAATATATATGTATGGTTTATTATGCTATACTACCTTTTAAACTAATTACAACTTAATATTATTAAATATTACAAGGTTCATTTTTCTGTTATTTGAGTCATTTTGTACTAAAACATAATTTTCCCCGAGCGGGCATAGCACAGTTTACATAACATAAATCCTGAAAGTTTTTATGCACATGAAAACAATATTTTATTGGTGTTTAAGCATAGTGTAATACCAATAATATATATATTAGTCTAATCCGTATATGTTTATAAATCTGTCTGTTCTAGAAATGTGTTTTGTCAATAGCTGTAATACTTTTTACCATCTCCGACATCAGTCACAGTTAAAAGGTTGCAGCTGTACTTTTGGGTCGTAAGATCACCGTTACTATCACGGAATTATTAGTCAAGTCAAGAGCTTTTTGTTTTTAATATAAAGTCGTTCGCACACTTTATACTCAACCGCTATTCATCAAAATATCATACCGTTGTCTACTTTTGTTTATTTATTTTCTTTTAAATTTTTGGTAACTCTTCGCTTACACACCAAAACTAAAAAGATGTTAAATATAAACACTTTGTAACGCCATAAACAGAATACATAATGTGTCATGCAGATAAGGGCTCTGGTTATATCATTATCATGTGTCGTGTCGATTCTTCTTCTTCTTTCGTTCGCTTGAGATATGTCTATCGTTATTGTCATTTACTTATCGATTTGTATTACTGATATTTTGTAAGTTAATGTAATTGTGATTTTTTTATGATCTTGTATTTTTGCTTAACTTTGACTAATTTACAATTTCTTCATGGATGAAATGTCTGAGAAGTGGCAACACTGGCTCAATAAGTCAAGAATACGCCTTGGACACTTAAACATTTGCAGCTTATTTAACAAGCTACCAGAGTTATCTTCTATTCTTAATCAAAATTTTCATTTATTCGGCCTTAGTGAAAGTAGGCTTAATGATAAAATTTCAGATGAGGACATCTCTATTAAAGGGTACAAAGTTTTTAGAAGGGATCCCTGTAGGAAACAAGAGACAGGCACAGTAACCTATGTTTCTAATTTACTAAATGCTCACCGTAGGCTAGACTTTGAAACTTGCGAAATAGAATGTATTTGGTTAGAGCTAAAACTTCAAAACCGCACACCCCTGATAATTGGCTACCTCTATCGAAATCCCAGTGCTGGACATGTCTGGTATGAAAACTTCACTACCATGATGGATGTGGTTTTCGCTTCTGGGAAGGAAATTATATTACTCGGAGACTTTAACATTGACACCAACAAATCCAACATAATATGGGGAAATATAATTGCATCATACAATTTCCAACAAATAGTACAACAAGCTACTAGAGTAACAAAGTCATCTTCAACAGTCATAGATCACATTTATGTAACTTGCTCAGACAACATCACAGAATGCACCGTACCCAATTGTGCAATGAGCGATCACTACCCAATATGCTGCACGTGGTCTAAAAAAAAAAAAGGAATTAAAACTCCTAAACATAAACACATAAGTGTAAAATATAGAAATTACAAAAATTTCAACCAAAGCGCATTTTTACAGGACTTGCTCAGTTCACCTCTAGACAATGTTTATCAGCTTCCTGACCCGGATGATACTGTGGAATTCTGGATGAAAACCTTTTTGATGTTTTTGATAGACATGTGCCAGTCAAGGAAGTTCGAGTAAAACACCACGTCAAGCCACCTTGGATCACCCAGGAAATACTTGAAATTATGAGAGACAGAGATAAAGCACATAAAAAGCGGGATCTCAGTGCATACCGTACTCTTAGAAACAAAGTTCAATATAACATACGACAGGAAAAGAAAAATTACTTTAAGAACTTAGTAATGGATAAAACATATAGTAAGGATATATGGAAGGCCATTAACACCTTGACAAACAAGTATAACTTCCGAAATTCTTTACCATCAAATCATATTACATGCGACCAATTCAGTAATTTTTTTCAAACTGACATAGACCAGTTGAAGGCTTCAATACCTAATTCTCCTTGCAACTTATCTTTATTGTCATCGTTTTGAGAGAATAGATGCTCCGGCGATATTCTTTCCGACATACCGCTAATGACAATCACTGAAGTATTCACTTACCTCAGTAACCTAAAAAACACAACCTCATCTGTGTTAGATGGAATCAGCAACCGGATTCTTCTTTGTGCTGCGCCAGTGATCTGTACATCACTAACCTATGTATATAATCAGTGTCTCACCAAAGGCCACTTTCCATCAGCTCTCAAAATCGCTAAAGTGTACCCTCTTCTTAAATCTGGTTCATTGGACAATGGTCTCCCGAACAATTACAGACATATTTCCTTACTATCATCACTATCTAAGCCACTAGAAAAACACATCCATAAAGTAACATTACAGTATTTAGTTCGCAACAAGCTTATTGTTGACAGCCAATCAGGATTTCGACCAAAATATTCTTGCCATACGGCCCTAACAAACATGATAGAAAATTGGCACCAGAATATAAACAACAACAGTCTATGTGGAACTGTGTTTATTGATTTCAAGAAAGCATTTGATATGATAGACCATGTTATTTTAATTAAAAAACTTGAGACAATGAAAATTGGCCATAATGTAGTCACTCTAATATCATCTTTTCTATCAAACAGAAAGCAAGTAGTATCACATAATAAATCTCTGTCTCAAACCACTACCTTCAATACTGGAGTACCGCAAGGCTCTATTCTTGGCCCTCTATTATTTGCCATATATATTAACGATCTACCTTTGCATCTTTCGTCGTCCTGCGGTGTATTTGCAGATGACTGTACAGTGTACACAAACGCTGAAAACTGTATTTTACTGGAGTCGTCTTTACAACAAGAATTAAATAATGTAGTTAGGTGGAGCTATTCAAACAGTATGCAAATTAACATCACTAAAACAAAAGCAATGTTATTAACAACCAGACAAAGACTTCAAACTCTAAGCTCACACACATCACTTCAACTTCACATCGATAACATGCCAGTAGAAAGTGTAATTGAGCACAAAACATTAGGCCTAATCATTGATAGAAACCTAACCTTTAATTCCCACGTTGAAGCGCTCATTAAACAAACAGCGAAAAAAGTCTACCAACTCGCCAAAATTAAAAACTTCCTTGATGAGGGTACAAGGAAAATATTCTATACTTCTCATATACAGACACACTTTGACTACTGCTCCACAACCTGGGACGGTTGTTCTAATTCAAACACCAAGCGACTTTACTCACTCCAGAAACAGGCCATGAGTCTAATTTATAGCAAACCTTTATCTGACAACCCTAGCCTGTATAAACGCCTTCAGTTACTACCATTCCGCAAACGCCTGCTTTTCAATAAAGCTAAACTAATTCACAAAATCCTGCATCGGAATGCTCCAAATTACCTTTGGCCATTGTTTAAATATAATGCTAGACACAGTAAACGTTTAAATATACTACACATTCCGAAGCCTAGGATTGACTTATACAAAACAAGCTTAACGTACTCTGCAGCTCAGCTGTGGAACAATCTTCCACAAGAAATCAAAGACATCACCAATCCCTATTCATATAATCGCAAATTATTCGAACACTATCTCAATACGGATTACCTTCCCCCTTAATAATAGAGATAATAATAATAATATCAGAACCCTAGTATAACAGCCAATCCCCTTTTTGTAGGCCAGTATATTCCACATGGCTAATAACAAGTGTCAGACCATTATCTAATATTACTGTGTCGTGTAGTTTTGATGTTCGCATTTTGCCCATGCCTTTATAATGCATATCTTTTATATTGTTGCTGTTCTTTGTTAGCCTTGAATGATGTGTGAATGAAATAATGTATGAAAGAGAGTGATAGAAGGGCAGAATGTTAGACGGGCCTGCGTGCCCAATTCTTAACCCTTTGAAAATAAAGTTTGTTCGTTCGTTCGTTCTATAATTGTAGTATTGTCTCTTGTATAAATGTAACTGTCTTTGTCGATAAGCCTTGTCACTCAGCTATACCAGTGTCATCACTATCATACCGCGCGTTTGTAACGAAAACACATAACAAAACACTACCAGCCAGGTTATTAATTTTACATAAATTAGATGTGTGTGTGTGTGTGTGTGTGTGTGTGTGTGTGTGTGTGTGTGTGTGTGTGTGTGTGTGTGTGTGTGTGTGTGTGTGTGTGGAAGTAATTCTTCAGTCATCATGTGGCATGTCGCTGGACGTGGTCGAATGTCGTAAATAGTACCATGCCGATAAGTTCAGTAAAACAGAGTACCACACGAAAACCTCTCAATCAGATATACAGTTGGGTTGAGTTGCAAATACATTAAAGTGTTTATTGCGGAAAACATTTCCACCGTCAGAGCTTCCTTGGGGTTCTTTCACTGAAAAAAAGATCATCGAGGCTGTAAAAAGTGACACGTTTTTCGGGTTGGTTGAATGCGATATTGAGACCCCGGCTGATTTACAAGAGTCCTTTTCGGAGATGCCCCCTATTTGCAAAAACACGGAAGTGTCGAGAGACGACATTGGCGAGTTTATGAAAGAATACGCCATAAAAAATAAACTACTGAGACTCCACGACGGACATTGATTGGTAGTTATTTCGGGAAGAAAATTTTATTAGCCACCCCTCTTTTAAAGTGGTATCTAGCTCATGGGTTGGTCGTTACCCATATCTACCAGACAATAGAGTATCGATCGGTCAGCTGTTTTAAACAATTTGGGGAAACAGTGTCTAATGCCCGCCGCCAAGGGGACAAAAATCTGGCCGAGACTATTACAGCCGATACTATGAAATTGTTAGGTAACGCCGCTTATTGCAAAACGTTAACCAATAAAGCCAAACATACTGATGTCTCCTACTGTCAGGGAAAAGACACTACCAAACTAGTCAATAACCCCAGATTCAAAAGCATGACTGGTATTACAGCTGATCTCTTCGAAGTAGAAACTCTAAAGAAGAAAACTGTCTGGGATCTACCTCTACAGATTGGCTTCTTTGTCTACCAGTATGCCAAGTTACGCATGCTAGATTTCTACTATGACTTTCTCGACAAATTTATCTCTAAAGACGACTACCAACTCACAAAATGGACACTGATAGTTTGTACTTGGCACTTAGCGCTGATTCACTCTCTAAAGTAGTTAGACCACACCTACGAGAAGAAAATGACAGAGTCTACAATCAGTGGTTCCCGTCTGAAGCCATCCCTGTTCATAGAACTACCCCTACTACTACTAGCTGTCCGGACTGTGTGGATATCAAAACCTATGAAAAGAGAACCCCCGGTCTTTTTAAATTAGAGTACAAAGGGCAGGGGATGGTCTCACTATGCAGTAAGACGTATATTTGTGTCGGAGATTATGATAAAATTAGTACCAAAGGTCTGACCAAACAACACAACACTTACTTAAACATGGGCACTTTTTGGAAGTACTCACTACCCAAGAGGCGGGTGGGGGAACCAATATAGGATTCAAGACACAAGACTCTGCTGTGTATACGTATCAACAGCATCACGCTTCGCTGTCAGATCTCTATATAAAAAGACAGGTTCACGGTGATAATTTATCAACTACACCACTACTTACTTAATTGTTCAATATGCATTGTATTGTTTGTCTATACATGGTTTATTAAAAATTATTATATACCTTCTTTGAATTGTTTGTTTGTTTTCTTTATTGTTGTTAAATGTCGTATACTAGATGTACCTATAATTACAGGGGGTCACTTGAACACCACACCCCCTCTGATGAGTCACTAGAACACGCCTACAGTTTTGAAGAAAAAACAAACCGAGGAGTTATCGCCCTTTGCGGAGTGATATTGATTTCCTCCGCAAAAAACAACTGGCTGTTGTACCTATATACTACAGTGGTCTGGCGCCTAGGGTACCAGGTGGAGAAAGCGGCGGAACAGGCTGGAAAACCTTATGTGGAGAGAATGAAAGGGCGGGAGGATCAGTAGGGGCTCTGGGTGAGTCTCAAAACTAAGAAGGAAAACTTTTAATCAGATGGTAGGTGGACCCATTATCAGTAGGCCCTATCACTCTTCGATGACTGTTGTAACTTCTGATGGGAGGTCCCTTGAAGAGATTAGAACAAGAATCGCCACGATTAAGGTTACCTTTTGCAAGATGGAAAACATACTGACCAATAAAAAGATGTCAATTGCGACGTGAAAAATTGTATTGAAGTGTGAATAGAACTAACAGTAATAGTGCGATGTGAAACACGAACAATGAGCAGACATGCGGGGAGGAAAAAAAAAACATCTAATAGCAGTAGAAATGTGGATTATGAGGGAAATGCAAAGAATACTATAGGCAGACAGATAATCCAATGAGCAAGTCCTGAAGGAAACAAATGAAACCGTAATCTTATTAGAGAAATTAGACGTAATCAAGATTTTGAGGGCATATTATGATATTGAGGGGAAAAGAAAAAAGGAATGGCAGAGAAGTAAATATCTTGATGGCTTGGTCACATGACATAATCGAGAAAAAAGCATAGAACTGATTCACGACTCTGGCGATCGTGTCAGATGGCGAAACATGGCCGCCCACGTTTATCGGCATGGGATATGATAATGATGATAAATTATCCCTGTTTTTTTTAAACTTTTCTTCCTTTTGTCTTCCACATGTGTCGCTAGGCATCGCGTGGAGGGGTAAATGAAAATTCAGCGTCTGGGACTAGCGCCTTTCCTCCAATTACCTCCATGATGTCTTGAGCCTTATTTTTCTAGAATCAAGTAAATTCCCCACGGGTTTGTTAGATCTATTATAGGTTCCTTAGAAATGTCGCTGTGAACGCTTGGCTGCCTGAAGCCAGTTGTGCCTGAGATAACTTTTCAGACACCCACTGCTTAAATCTGGCCAAGCCGTCTGCCTCGCGCTCCGAAATAGTGAGATCGGGGTGTATTGTTGCGCACGTCGGTCCTTCAGAAAGCAATGTGTTTCGAAATGGCGGTCGATACTCACGGATGGTTATTCAAGGATGTATAGCAAGATTTCCTTATAAACAACCTCCTCATTTCATTACGATTAGAAATTTGATGAATAAGTTTCTTGCTTAGTTAGTTAGTTAGTTAGTTAGTTAGTTAGTTAGTTAGTTAGTTAGTTAGTTAGTTAGTTAGTTAGTTAGTTAGTTAGTTAGTTAGTTAGTTAGTTAGTTAGTTAGTTAGTTAGTTAGTTAGTTAGTTAGTTAGTTAGTTAGTTAGTTAGTTAGTTAGTTAGTTAGTTAGTTAGTTAGTTAGTTAGTTAGTTAGTTAGTTAGTTAGTTAGTTAGTTAGTTAGTTAGTTAGTTAGTTAGTTAGTTAGTTAGTTAGTTAGTTAGTTAGTTAGTTAGTTAGTTAGTTAGTTAGTTAGTTAGTTAGTTAGTTAGTTAGTTAGTTAGTTAGTTAGTTAGTTAGTTAGTTAGTTAGTTAGTTAGTTAGTTAGTTAGTTAGTTAGTTAGTTAGTTAGTTAGTTAGTTAGTTAGTTAGTTAGTTAGTTAGTTAGTTAGTTAGTTAGTTAGTTAGTCGTGACTTCAACTTCACGGCAACGGGTCGTCCCCATATTGCCCCGTTCCTGTGCCAGTGAATATCACACAAAATGCTCCTAATTGCCCAATGTGAACAATGGAATAGACAGGAGTATCGGCAAACCAACAGCCCGCACAGGTACACTGTGCATAATGCCGCCGCCAGGATGCCAACACAAAAGTCCTCCATGAAAAATACAGTTCATCGTTGATGGAAACGGCAGTCACAATAAAGACTTCACTGACCCGGGTTTTATCCCATATGGCTCGGTCTCTTTCCGTAGGACGACCCGCCGAAAGCGCCGCACAAAGAACGAACTCCATAGCTCCAGCGGCGACTCCCGGGAGTCTCAGGAAAAATGAACCCGTGAGCCGAAAAGGCAAACCAGTAAATCCAGCAACAGCCGGCTGCCATCGTTCCGAACATGCAGTTCACGCTACACACAACCGCGGATAGATGTAAAAGCATTCCACGTGAAACTCACAGCTCACAGTGTTGCGCCACACACTCACTCAGTAGCACGGCGATGGAACCATAAGTTTCTTGCTACGGGAAATGAATACTTCATTGGTACTTTCCAGCTTCAGCAAAACAGCTTTAGGCTAAAGCAGTGATTATAGTAACTAATTTGATTAAATTTAGAATATTTATTTGATGGCATCATGAACTAAATTTTTTCGAATTTGTTCTACATGCAAAGTGTAGTGAGACTTTACAAACACCTGGTATAATAAATATGGCATTTGAGTTAAGTTGACAT
This sequence comes from Cepaea hortensis, assembly GCA_963921405.1. Classification (NCBI taxonomy): domain Eukaryota; kingdom Metazoa; phylum Mollusca; class Gastropoda; order Stylommatophora; family Helicidae; genus Cepaea; species Cepaea hortensis. The sequence continues at coordinate 77,116,258 of OY992889.1, read as the reverse complement.
TCGGAACAGTCCCATAGCTGCTCGGTTCTCATCTTCAACAGCCAGTGAAGAGTCCCAACACTAATAGTACCTGTTGCTGTCTGATTATGTGTCCCTCTGACCTTTGATCGGAGTACAGAGTGTTGACCAGATTCTCTAGTCACTCCCTTTAATCGAAGTACAGAGTGTTGACCAGAATCTCTGGTCACTCCCTGTCGCACTACCTTCAAATATCATATCATCCTCATTGCACATCGAACCATTCAGTGCATAAGTGCTCAGACCCTCTCCTCAGTAAATCCCGCACCAGCTCACTACACCAGTTCTGTGTTGGTTTATTAATCGTCTTTGACTTCCTGCATTGTGTACTTGCTTAGCCACCCCTCTTTTAACTTGCTTTTCTCTGTCTGACCATGATTATAGAGTCACAGTCATCACTTGGTTCTCGCAAATGTCTTACTTCTTGTAGGGCATTCATTATATCCGCCTGGTCCATGGCTCGACCGCCCACCCCACCTCTACAGTAGCCATACCTGCAAGCCTGTCAGCCTGCTCATTTCCTTGCACACCCGCATGCCCTAGTACGAAAATGAAACTAATCTTTGCCAGCTTTGACCACTTCAGAGACAACAATCACTGTCTTCGGAATCATCCCATCTCTGTATTCCTAAGCATACTAATTGAGTCACGAAGGAAACATGCCCGAGTGAAGGTCTGTGTCTCGAGCCATGTTATTGCTTTACATAACTGCCATGACTTCCATAGTCAGACTACTTGTGATCAAGGCAAGAGCACCATAATCTTCCTTCACAATTCTCCCTCCAGCCAGGACCATAAAGGCCCATGAACTTTTCACGCATCGATCGATCGACCCATCTGTGTAAATGACCGCATCACCCTCCAAAGAATTCTCGAAGATCAAAGCCTGTTCTTCCACAGCAGCCGGATTTTCTTGCCTGCTTTTTTCTGTCTGGTTGAGTGCAAACTGAAAATGACGTACAAAACTCTATTGGCACTTGTACCCATTCCTCGCCCGTTACTAATTCCTCATAAATTTCAATAAATTCTAAAGAATTTATCTATGGTATTTAAAACACTATGCATACATAAGTAGTTGCGTGGTTGCTAATATTAGTATTGTGTGCACATTTTAATAAGAAATCGCCATAAGAAAGTTGTCTTGAAACGTATATACCATGACAAAATAACTACGAGGGTTCGAGGAAAAACACACTAAGGCAACCTTATAAGTCTTAAAGGATCGACTTCATTGTTTAGTTTAGTTTAGTCGTTGGATCAACATCACGGTACACGGGTGTAACCCATAAGTGCTCCGTTCTACTCCGAACTCAAGCCTGAGTCCGGAGAATCTCAGCTCAGTGCATGAACTCCGTAGCACCGGCGAGGATCATGAAATACTTTGGGTAGATTTTTAACTCGAAATTTTGTCCGGGCAGCGCCGCTAGGCTACTCTTTTTCGATTTCCAACTGCAAAGGGATTTTTTTGCGTGCCCAACAATACACACGGGCGTCCGATCTCACTACCCAGAGACCAGGGGAAATTTTGTTACTAAAAGTCCACGTGAAAGAATCCCAGTACTCACCAGGGCTTGAACCCGGGACCTCCAGAACTCGAGGCGGAAACCATAAGTCAAGACCACTCAGTCCCCCTCCCCCTGTAATAAATCCAGACAAGGCATCGGTTGTGTGGTATTCCCTGGATAAACGAATCATGAAGGCAGACGTCCCCATGTATTACATTGGGTGGACGTCCTCTCAGTAAAGAGTAAGTCGAAGTACTTGAGAATCACATTCGACAGATTAAGTCTTTTAAGGATCAAGTGGAGGCTTAGGTGGTGAAGGCTGGAAAGGGACTTAATGTATTGAGGGCAATGGCAGCAACCAGGGTGGAACAGAGGATGCTCTACATGCTCGTTCATATCCTGCGGTGCACAAAGGACATACCAATTGTATGCATGAGTGTCTCATTTTGCGCCCTCAGTTCGTCGCACAGCTGCACATCACTACTTTAAAACACATTGTTGTACAAAAGTGTCTGCACAAGAGAGCATCGGAATGCCAGGAATGTGGCATCACTGCTAAAAATAGAGGTGTCACCCAATGATAGACAGGTCTGGCGTTCGAATCTCAGCCATCTATTGGTTGACCTAGCCTTAGTAGCGTCGTCGCAAGGGCTGTTGGGTAGACGAAAGCTTTGATCTGACACATATAGTTAGAGAGCCATGGAAGCCGGTTGTGTTTTTCGAATGGAGTATCTTAAACTTGTGTGTCCCTCGCCTGATTCATGTCAGAATGCCTCTGTATAACGGATATGTAGCTGACATAACATGGTAATGCTTTGTGTATGTGAGTTCTGTGTATGAAGGGTCCAGAACGAAAGAATAAATATTCTTCCATCTGAAGATAGCCGCCACTACTCTCCCTGCCCGGGCAAAGGCTAATTCCGCCATCACTGCCTAGAGAATATCTGACTCCATCTATCTTCTGTTTCACAATAAAAGTGCTGTACGAACACTATATCTTAAGCTGTGTGAGAAGAGGCACGTCTAAGCCCAGATCGCTATCCTAATCTAAACCCTTATAGCTTTCTGATTGCATTCAGAGCAGGTTTAGTAAAAGACAAGCTATGATTTCTGTGCCGACCGCTGCCCCCCTTTTAAATTCACGGCTAAGCTTCAACACACGAGAATGAGAGAAGGAGGAATGAAAGTTTTCTTCTTCTTGTCTTTATACGTCCGTGGTGTGAAGAAAGATTGTGTTGTATGGCTGATTAGAATCAATGACAGGTCCAGCGTTTTAAACTGCTGTGATATATTCGAACGAGTTGTGAAATGATCACCACTGTATCTAGCACTCTGATCGAACTGCAGTCAGGCTAACACCCAGTCCAGGCACTCCAGTGAACGAAGAATAAGAAGATTGGTGTTAGAATGAGAGAATGAGTTGTACTTTGTCATCTCATCTCTCCATCACTCTGTATATATGTTGTGTTAATGGATGAGAGGCTATGTGTATTTTCACAATGAATACTTCACCTGCACCTCAATATTCTTACCATATACATGTTAATCATTGTGTTAACTTAAGAGTGAAAATATTCATTATATGCTTCCTTACATTATTACTTTGATTCAACCTGTGGAATGTTATTTTATTAAATCACCTCCCTGTTTGAACAAGTAAGTAAAGAAGAGACACATAATATGCTTTCATGCATCACCACTTCTAACTGGCATGGGAACTATCACCCCAGTGTTGGAAGAAGTGAGTAAAGGTAATGACAGAAGAAGTGGGAAAGGAATAAACAGGAAAAGTAACTAGGCAGACTAAACATCTGAGACAGCTCTGATTGGTAACATGAGTTTATATGAATGATATGCATAATCACCCTGCCCTGTACCATTGCTGTTCAGGATCAGATCTTGCTGGGTGCATTCCTACATGAACTCGCCATCACTCATCTACTAGCCTTGTCATTCTCTGTGTCTATGTCCTCTGTGAGAACCTCAGCTCAAACAGATCACTATGTACAAGAGCAAAAGAAGAGGTAGCTTAACTTGTAGGTACTTCCTGAAACTTCTACTTTCTGTAACTTCTATCTGTAGCTCTTTTCATTCTTGTCAACTGGAGAACTACATCAGTTGAACATATATAAATAGGATCACCATGTTTATTCACAATAGGTGAGGAAGACGGTGTTCGCAGATTGATAGCAGATTGATAGCATATTGATAGCAGATTGATAGCAGATTGATGGAAGATCATTGTAGGTCTATAGCAAATTATTGCAGATCCTTTGCAGATCCCTCACAAACTTAAAGCAGATCCATTGTAGATCTATTACCAACTTATCACATGGATGGACAGACTGTTGAGTGAAGGAAGAACAAAACCAGAACCAATGCCAATGATCAGCTAGAAAACTAATTAGGGATTCTTACACTGTGTCAAGTGGTTAGTTACCCAGAATCTGTTATTGGAAAACAATTCACAGAGGAGCTGCCAACCTAATAGCTTCCCAGAAACTCTAGTGCTCAGTGTTTCTAGGTATCTTTCCAAAAGCCAGCATGTCAGACCCAGTCCTATCTTACCACCAACTGTAATCAAATGAATGAACTAAACTGTACTCAGTTGAACTTTTACAACCTTGATAACAGTCACATTCAATAGACTGAGAACAATTATCAAAACAACCTCAAGTCTTATTTGTGTGTAGAGACTGTTTAATTTTACAAACTTTTCACAATCCATGGAAATTCACATAACATCATGTGTAGCTCAGAGACTTTGTTAGGAGGAATTTGTGGTTAAGCACAGTGGCTGACTGAACTGAATCATTCGTAGATCAAATGGGAGTTAAATGATCCTTATTGGATATATTAACATTATCTTTTGATTTAATGATTGAATTACATGTTTCAGAATTGCTTCACTTGCTTTATTTCCACAGCATTTTATTCAATAAACAGATTTTACTTTTACTTCCTCTTTTGTCGGGTACATTGTGTTTGTGACAAAAACTTTTTATGTATGTGTTTAGTTAACTTTACTAAATCACACATTGAAGGATCTGGAACGACATGTGGCTGGGTAACCACGAATAGACAGCAACGTTCTGTTCTATTGTAAGCACCCAGGTTCCAGGTTACTCATAAAAGAGAACTTATAATTATACAAATTTTCTTGTAGACATTTCACCAACAAGGGAAAATCGATACAGGTGGGGGTTAACGAGCTGAATAAGTATCTCTTTTAGGGAAGGCAAAGTTTGGAGGGTAATCATCAATATTCTTGGGAAACCCCTAGATTTCCTGAGCCAGTATGGGGCACTTTGGCTTCTAAAGACCCATCCCCTCCAGACGAAATTAGTCCCATCCTTTTAGCTTGACTTCATAACGGGGTAGGCCAAGGTGGGTATTGCATTCTCCTCCCAACATACCACAATGAGGCATATCCTTGCGTTACCAACAATTGCGGACAGGCACAGGGTCCTTCAAGTCACATGGTATCTGAGAGACGCTGCAGACAGGGATCACCCCCTGCACGAAGCCATGGATATAGTCAAGGGTCATAGACTGAGAAGAGGCGAGTCCTGAATCATAGACAGAGATACCTATCAGCTACGTGTGTGACAACATCATCATCATCATCATCAAGTACGATGCCAGCTGGCGTAGGCGGTCATGTCTCTCCACATATCTCGGTCTTTGGTGTTCAGGATGACTCAGCTGCTGATATTCCTCCATGCCACCGTCTCAATCCATCCAGCATCATTTCTCTTGGTTGGCCCCTGTCTCTCTTCCCTTCGATCTTTCTAGACGTCACAAGGTTCTCCAATGCTTCTCTTCCCATCACATGACCAAAGAAAGTTGTTTGTCTCTTTCTTATTGTTGTATATAATGTTCTAGTTCCATTAGCCTCTTTCAGGCAAACGAAGTTAGTTACTCTTGACAGTCCAAGGAATTCGCAACCTTCGTCACAGGAACCACATCTCTATTGCTTTCAAATTCTTCCTAATTTGTTAATTTACATTCCAGGATTCACTCACTGCCATACAGCAAAACAGGTTCTATATAGCACTTCAGCCCTCTCTTTCTGAAAATGATAGTGGCTTACTGCATAAGAAATTGTTCATTTTCTAAGATGCAGCTGTTGTCTGCCCTATTCTGCTCTTAATCTCTGTTGTGCACCTTCCGTCTGATGTTACAAATACCCAGGTTTAAAAAAAAAAAATTATCCACGTGGTTAAGAATGTACCTTTGTATTTCAATTTCACATTTTGGTGTTACATTTTTTGTTATACATATAGTAACATACAGTATGACACAATGACACACACACACCATACACACACACTCTCTCTCTCACACACTATCACGCACACGCACACACACACACACACACACACAGACACACACACAGACACACACACACACACACACAGTGTATATAAGTACCGGAAGACATGACGGACTGGCACAAGGTAATTGTAACACTGGGTCGTGAGTTCAGAGAATGGGCAGTGGGCCGCACAGTGTTTGAGGTGCAACAACTGATCCAGAGTAACACACATCAAGGTGACATAGTGATCTACACCAATGGGTCAGTGGTGAGAAATAGAAGGAGTGGTTGGGGTTTCACTGTGAAGGCTAATGGACGATGCTTGATAATGGAGAATCTTAACATTCTCTTCATATAACCATGTGGCGTGTGTGTGTGTGTGTGTGTGTGTGTGTGTGTGTGTGTGTGTGTGTGTGTGTGTGTGTGGATATTCTTGCCATATGCACGTGTGTGTGTGTGTGTGTGTTTGTGTGTGTGTGTGTGTGTGGATATTCTTGTCATGTGAACATGTATTGTGTGTGTGGGCAGGCGTTGTTTTACATAAACATTCGCGGTGCTTGTGGACGTTCTGTCATGTGAACATGTGTGATGTGTGTGGACGTTCTGTCATGTGAACATGTGTGATGTGTGTGTGGACGTTCTGTCATGTCAACATGTGTGATGTGTGTGGACGTTCTGTCATGTCAACATGTGTGGTGTGTGTGAACCTTCTGTCATGTGAATATGTGTGATGTGTGTGGACGTTCTGTCATGTGAACATTTGTGGTGTGTGTGAACGTTCTGTCATGTGAACATGTGTGGTGTGTGTGTGGACGTTCTGTCATGTGAACATGTGTGGTGTGTGTGTGGACGTTCTGTCATGTGAACATGGATGGTGTGTTTGTGGAGGTTCTATCGTGTGAACATGGCGCCTCTGTGTGTGTGTGTGTGTGTGTGTGTGTGTGTGTGTGGACTTTCTGTCATATTAACATGTTTGACGTGTGTGGACGTCCTGTCATATGAACTTGTGGGGTGTGTGTCTGTATGTGTAGACGTCCTGTCATATGAACACGTGCTGTGGGGGGGGGGGGGGGGGGGCTCTGTCACATGAACACATCATTGATCAGTGATGTAGAAGAACAAATGTTGTGACGAGACGTCACCCTCCTCTCCTGCTGGCAAGGAACCCCCTGATCAAGGTTATGATGATGAAACACTCATAATTTAAGTCACGTATTGAACATCTGGACATATACGGACAACAGTGAAGATGGAGAGGATGATATGAATATGGGAATTGTCTGAAAAGTATGATTATACAACATACATAATATCAAATAGCAAAAGTATAAGTGTGAAAAATAGAAAAAAATCCATTATATGAAATAACAATAGACACCATATATCCCAGTAATAACCCAGAGGGGTTGAACTGTATTCTGTTGGTATAAACACAATACAATGATGATGATGATGATGTTGATGATGATGATGATGGTGATGAATATGGTGATGATGATGATGATATTGATGATCCAAGTGGTGACAATAATGCCATATATTGTTTATCATAAATACAACATTACAAATCAACCATAGCAACCAATGATCCAACAATAGTATATTGACTAAGGACAGTGCAGCTTTGGGAAGCAATGACGTAGAATTGACAACTGTAAACATGTTTCTGGGTGTGAAACGACCTCAGTGAAACAGCTAGACACCACGTATTTGTATGCTTTATACCCAAATTGCACAGTTGTTGGTTCACGCGGAAGACACGAGACCTGGCCATTATTTACACCTCTTTTGTTGTTAGACATGCGTCGAAGTAGACTTTATCCTGCAGTTCTTCAGCGATGCTTTGTCATCATTTGGGAGTAGCAGGTCCGAACTCTGGTGTTCCCGGGAGCTTTAAATGGTTAAATCGGCGTGTCTGTACTCAGATCTTTCTTTCCTTCCTTCGCTTCGATACTTGCCAATGTATGTCGTCTTTCGTTGGGGTGCTTCCTAGAAGTTCTTTATGTGGAAATTGCTTGATGGTGTGGGGAATTCCCGTTGTGTGCACACTGTTAAAAATAAATAACTTAATATATCATTCATAACCTGCCTCTCTGTTTGACCGACATACATATACACAGTAAGTCAGCTGTCAGCCCACCTGAGAACTTGTATAGGTTTATATCTTAACGAAAAGTCAGATGTTGCTCTTCTTGTAAATGTTAGAGTGTATTTCCGAGTTCGACAATAGGGGTTGTCTGTTTTCTGTAATTGTAAATGTCTGATGTGCAGCTCTGGCAGGGTAATAGTTCTGCCACCCGGTGGTCAGTCCCGGTGCCTTATCATTGACCAGGGGATGGAGAAAATCTGAAAGAAAAACCAAACAGAGCTATAATTACGTCTTTAAGAATGAGACACAACTCTAATAATTACTTTGCAGATAGGTTTCTAGTTCTTTCTGTAGCAAACAGTTGTTACTTTGATCTTTAAAGGAGGCAAAGTTGGTAATAGTAGTAGTAGTAGCAGCAGCAGCAGCAGAAGCACTAGTAGTAGTAGTAGTAGTAGTAGTAGTAGTAGTAGTAGTAGTAGTAGTAGTAGTAGTAGTAGTAGTAGTAGTAGTAGTAGTAGTAGTAGTAGTATAAGTAGTAGTAGTAGTAATATCAGTAATAGAAGTAGCAATATTAGTAAGTAGTAATAGTAGTAGTAGTAGTATAGTAGTAGTAGTAGTAGTAGTAGTAGTAGTAGTAGTAGTAGTAGTAGTAGTAGTAGTAGTAGTAGTAGTAGTAGTAGTAGTAGTAGTAGTATAAGTAGTAGTAGTAGTAATATCAGTAATAGAAGTAGCAATATTAGTAAGTAGTAGTAGTAGTAGTAGTAGTAGTAGTAGTAGTAGTAGTAGTAGTAGTGGTAGTAGTAGTAGTAGTAGTAGTAGTAGTAGTAGTAGTAGTAGTAGTAGTAGTAGTAGTAGTAGTAGTAGTAGTAATAGTAGTAGTAGTAGTAGTAGTAGTAGTAGTAGTAGTAGTAGTAGTAGTAGTAGTAGTAGTAGTAGTAGTAGTAGTAGTAGTAGTAGTAGTAGTAGTAGTAGTAGTAATAGTAGTAGTAGCCGCTGTTTGTAAAGTCTCACGACAATTTGTATGTAGAACAAATTTGAAAAATTCTTTTCTTCCGTTGATAACACCATTCTGCTTGGAGTGCAAGGAATTACTCCAGCAGACGATAGCCTTTCGTCGCGTATTGCTTCACGATGGACTGTGGAGCATATATTTTCATGACATTATGTGCTTCATTTTTTCAAATTTTTCTACATACAAAGTGTAGTGAGACTTTACAAACACCCTGTAGTAGTAGTAGTAGTAGTAGTAGTAGTAGTAGTAGTAGTAGTAGTAGTAGTAGTAGTAGTAGTAGTAGTAGTAGTAATTGTTGTTGTTGTTGTTGTTGTTGTTGCTGTTGTTGTTGTTGTTGTTGTTGTTGTAGCAGTAGTTGTACTATTGAGCGTCGGGTGGATCTAGAGAAAAAGAGCTATTTAATTTTTCTGTTTTCCAGTGCTGTGCATTCACTTACTTGCACCGATGGTAGGTTGTCCGAGCTTGTGGAATGTCGCTGGTACTTCGTCATCGGCGTCCTTTCTGCGAAGTTGGCGGGAAATAACCCACATCATACACACAACAACAAAAAGAATGGCCGCCACTGCTCCAATCCAGATCCAAACCGGGCCAAATTCTAACTTGGTGCTGATGTTGGGAAACCTGACAGAGATCACCTGTGTGTCGTTCAGGCTGGAGGTCACGTTGAGAAACATCGTGTTTCGCGTCTGTGAATGAGAAGGTCAATGCCGTCATACATTATCTTTCGTCTGATGTTCTATCATATCATTTCATCTTTTGTTGCTTTCGCTCGCTTTGAAGTCAAGCGTAGACCATACATGCTACCACTTCTAGTGCACTGGACTGACTTTTGCGTGTGGATTAGCTTTCCCTATTGTCAGTGTCCCTCGCCAGCAGATGAGCCCACTTAGACTTCTGATGTATTTGTAATTTACGTACACAAATCAAGGATGGGAAGTCAACATTTTAGTCCATCTCACTGGTGTAGGGGGTTGAACCGCTACCTCGGCAACAACACACCGAAAGTTTGTTGATTCGATTCTACCATTATACTTACGCCGTTCAACCCCGAGGAGAAGTTATAATAGGGTCCATCACTGGCTCGGATTAATAATCATGTGACTGAGTCAGCCGCAAATAGCAACTGCCCACGTTTTACCCTCATAAGCTTATTAATTTGAAAATGATTGTGGTGCAAAGGAAGTAATGATAATACTTTGACGGAAGTTTAAGAGCGAGCGTTGTTATCAATACGGGTTGGCCTCTTCCAGTTCGAAAGCGTCGGTAGCGTAGTGGCTAGACTCCAGCCTGCCGACCCCGTGGACATGGGGTCGATCAGCGTCTGGGTGAATTAGAAGTTTTTTTTTAAGGATGGCAGTTCAACTCAGCCTAAAATTGGTATCAAGAATGTCTTGGGAAGAAAAGTTTAGTTTAGTTTAGTCGACGGATCAACATCACGGCACACGGGTGTAACCCATAAGTGCTCTGTTCTATTCCCAACTCAAGCCTAAGTGAGTCCGACGCATCTCAGCTCAGTGCACGAACTCCGTAGCACCGGCGAGAATCCTGAAATTCTTTGGGTAAATTTTTAACTCGAAATTTCGCCCGGGCAGCGCCGTTAGGCTACTCCTTTTCCATTTCCAACTGCCAAGTGATGTTTCACGTGCGCAACAATACACACGGGCGTCCGGTCTCACTACCCAGAGACCAGGGGAAATTTTGTTACTGGAAGTCCACGTGAAAAAATCCCGGCCCTCACCGGGGCTTGAACCCGGGACCTCCAGCACTCGAGGCGGACACGATACCTCAAGACCAATCATCCCCCCTCCCTTTGTTTTGACTGTACTTTAGTCTTCCAGTTTAAGACATTCAAATAGAATGAAGAAAAACAATTGCCCGAAAGCAGTTTTCAGGTATGGGTGTGTGATGTGAAAGGGTCATCATATTTGACCGTGATTATGCGATTATCAACGCAGTTCCCTATCACCTTTACTAACGCGCCCGCTAATAGGGAAAGCTAATCCACACGCAAAATTCAATTGAGCACTACTAGAAGTAGTGTGTGTAGACTACACGTGAGTTCAAAGCAGGCGAGTGGGGGAAAACATACCGATTGAGGAGGGACGAAGGATGCTTCTCGATCCTTCGTCAGTTTCCTGCCTCAGGCAATGCTATGGCCACCTTGTCTTTAACATAAGTACTTAAGAGTGCTAAATAAAGTATTTAAAAAAGTCGCTTAAAAGTCGGCAGGGTCAACTTAATTGCACCTGGTTTTATCCCATATGGCTCAGTCTCTTTCCGCAGCGCGGAAAGCGTCACACAAAGCACAAACTCCGTAGCTCCAGCGACGACCCTCAGTAGTCTCCGAAAAAAATGCACCCGAGAACCGAAGGACGGGGCCCAGAATCGAACACACTACCTTCGGAGCCCGAGTCAGACGGATTGACCTCTTCACCACGGAGTCTCCCTTAAATAAAGTAGTATACCTCTACATGTTTGTATTGGGAAGAATGTAGGAGCAACGGTAATGTGGTTCCTGAGACGAATTTTCCGAGAATCTTGGACTGCTGGAGCAACTCGCTTGTGTTTTTTTTACTGTTAACGGTGCCATAAGGGAAGCACAGAATAGTAACACTGCAGCTTACCATGCATGTCGTAGGAGGCGACCCTGTGTGTTGCCGAGGCTCTTAAAGGAAGCAAAGATATTAGTATCATACCGTGACATAGCATTCAGGTCATCAGAGGCGACGATGTAGGGTTGGGCATGGGGCTGGTACACCCCCACCCCCATTCCGTTAAGAAACTTTAGCTGCGAAATCCACCCAATCAAGAACAAGTCTAAAAGTAAAGTAAACAGAATGAGCCAACTAAGAGGAAAGGCGGATCTTCTAGAAGAGATATGGCGCGGCACAGAGAGAAGTCGCAAGGAGTCCGGATAGCAGATTTTCTTTCTTTCATCCAGGGAAATGTTCAGAATTGGAATGTTAGAATTAGGTATGAGTCGCGACATAGAGGAGGACGTAAATACACACGGAGAATAGAAGTAGAAATAAATAATATGGGGAGGGCAAGAACAGAGCTGCATGGAATAGCTAAAGGTAGGGGAGATTGGAGTGAGTTTGTTGATGACCTATGACCCCATGGGGGGCAAAGGTTGAAAGTACAGGCCAAAGTAACAAGTGAAGATTGCTTGAAATAGGCTAATGAAATTAGAAAATTATATACAAATATGTGAAAGAGACACACATCATTCTATGGTCATGTGATAAGATGAGAGGCATTAAGGAACATCGTGACAACTGGAAAGACCAGTCGAAACAGAGAGATGATGGCAGACTAAGAGAAATGGTACTGGATGGAATGAGACGGTGGCATGGAGGAATATCATTAACAGTTTTTGTTTTTATTGTGCTCGCTCGCCTTGAACTCAACCATAGTCCACACACATGCTACTACTTCTAGTGCAATAGACCGAGTTTTGCGCGTGGATTAGCTTTCCTTATTACCAGTGTCCCTCGCCATCAGGCAAACCCAATCCGCCTTCTGAGGTACTTGTAATTTACGTCCCCAAGTCAAGGACGAGAATTTAACATTATAGTCCAACTGAGCGGTATAGGAGTTAAACCCGCTACCTCGGCATCAGCACATCGGATGTTTAAGAACGAGCGCTCTTACCCATTCCGTTAGAACAACGACCGAGATCTGCGGGAAGACATGAACGCCCACGCCAGTTGTCAGAGTACATGCTGATGCGGATGTTTGTATAATTGATTATTTTGATTTATCAACTATGTTTCACCTGTAGAATATTTACTTGTATTAGTTATTAGTTATCGTTGAAAGACAAATACTGTAAATTACTAAAGAACAATAAAAAAAATTAGTTTCAAATCTTTTACAGGATATGATTGATTGATTGATTGATTGATTGATTTAGGAACCGACATCACAGTTTTACAGGATATGCCGCAGTCAACCCCAGCATTTGTTGGCTGCTTGTGATCTCATGGCAAGTTTACGTTCAGTAGTTTGCCATTGCTTTTTGAACGACCGGCACCCATACCATTGTATAAAAACTCAACGCGAGGCGGTCTGGTGCAGCAGATGGCCCGCAGCTGTGTTTCGGACACGGTATGATGGATTACTAACTACGCCCGTAACACCTTCGCCACGGAGCAGGCAAAGAACAATAGTTTATTTAATGAACTACCTTTACAACCAAGAGTGGAAGAACATCGACTAAATATGCAACAAAATATGCATGATCTTTGAAAATTCACACGAATATTTAATAATTACCTTAGGGAGTATTATCATAAAATATGACACCAACAGAGATTGATCTTGGAGATCTAGCAGTCAACAAGTATATTCTGAGACATAGATTGCAGATGTTTTAATTTCCACGTGCCTTTTATACACACCTGATCTCGTTATATACAGAATAAAACCCGGAATTTCCTGCCTTTGCACCGGGAATTCCCAACATGACAGGCGTCAAGGGTACTCGAGCACAACATGACTAAGGACAAGGGACCACAAGATTCAGTATTATTACACCGACGTGGTAGCTCACAAGCTTTGCGGAAATTTTCCTGTTTACAAACACATACGATGATTTACAAAATCGAGGAAACGCCGTGAAAAGCAGAAATCTCAAGACAAGTTCAATCATTCGTTTGCTGAAAAGTGTGTGGCCAGCCAGTTCTATATGGTTGAGTCGGTTGAGTCAAGAACCATTATTCAATATCGGAACACTTGGAACATTCGCCTACGTGTTCCGTTCTTATCATCAACAACAAGTGAAGAGTCCCAATACACATGATACCAGCTACAGTGTCATGTGTACGCCTGGCCTTGCCTCGGAGTGTCAGCCAGGGCCTCTGTCACTCCCTGTGGAACTATTCTCTTTTCTGTATGGTTGTGATTGCTAGAGGTGTCGTGACAATGTGAAGAAACTGAAGGCAAGGGAGGTGCAGTTTTTGTGTTGTTTTTAAAGAAGAATGTTGAGAATTCCGCGGACAGAAAAGAAAACAAAAGTTGACGTTCTGAAAGCTGCAGCTGTTACAGAATCCATGAGGAAAAGACACATAAGATTTATGTGGCATTTAAAAAAAAAGTTGCATATCCTTTACGGGACATTGCAGTCAACACCAGAATTTTACTGCTGTTGTTGATGCCTTGGCAAGTTTTTACGTTCAGTAGTTTACCATTGCTTTCTGAACGACCGGCTCCCATACCAACACGTTTTAAAACAGCACGACACGGTTTGCTGCCAAATCGATCGCTGCTCTGTTTCGAAAGAGGGTAAGCGGCATTACGAATCGCATCCGCAACGCCATCGCCACGGATAATGGCCATGTTATGTGGCATAACAACACAATAACCTGGGCTGTAGCTTGGGGTATAGTGACACTAAGTTTCACAACTACCCGACATTCGATGAATTCAGGTCAGCAGCAGGCGATTCGGAAACAGACCGCTTTGCATTAATTTTGATAGTATGTGGCGTCGGCAGTTCAGAAATCAATGGCAAACTACTGAACTAACATTGTCTTCTTCTTAAAGTCCATACCGTGCGACGTTGGTGATCGCATCTTTCCGCAGCCGAGTAGATCACGAAACAGCCATTTATGCTGGGGTTGATTGTAACGTCCTGTTAAGGACATGCACCTAACTTGACATAACAACAGGGGAGGGGAAATAGAGAAATCAGCCTGATGTGAGGAAATAATAGGTAAGAGAGTTGGAGAAAGAGGAAAACAAAGACGCTTAAAAGTCGACAGGGTCGATTCATTACACCGGGTTTGTATCCCATATGGCTCAGTCTCTTTTCGCAGCGCGGAAAGCGTCACACAAAGCACGAACTCCATAGCTCCAGCGACGACCCTCAGCAGTCTCCGAAAAAATGCACTCGTGAATCGAAGGACGCGGCCCGGAATCGAACCCATAACCTTCGGAGCTCGAGTTAGACGGCTTGACTACTTCGCCACGGAGACCCCAGGAGAAAGAGGAGCGGTGGTGAATATGGGAAGCTTAACTGATGAAGTGCCATGTGATGTTTAATCGTCTGAAGCGACTTTCCGTATCTGCCATAGGCTTTTATACAGTAATTTTCCCTATGCAACCCATTTAAGCCGATATAAAATACAACTTATCTGCTACCATATTAACAACTTTTAAGTCACAACTGTGACACACCTCTACTTCCCAGTTTCCGCCATCCATTTTAATTTGGTCCAAACCTACTTATTGTTTGGTATATGCTAAACACGTAGACAACAAATAATAATAATATAAACAGCAACAAGTGCATCAAAAATGTCAGATGGCAGACAGGAATGGGGAGTCGTGGTCGCCGATGTCTGCTGTAGACCTGGTACCTAAAGAAGACAAAGAAACTAACACTGTAGCTCAACGGAGGTCAGCTTGGCCGAATGGATAAGAACGCTCACTCTTAAACATCCGCTGTGCTGATCTCGAGGTAGCAGGTTGAACCCTTACACCGGACAGTTGGACTAAAATGTTGACCTGTCGTTCTTTACTTGGGGACGTAAATTGCAAGTACCTCTGAAGTCGCAGTGGGTTCACCTGATTACGAGGTACGCTGGTAATAGGGAAAGCTAATCCACACACAGAAATCAGTCATATGTTATACTTGGATATGTGGGGAACTTAATGTAGGTTGTTTTGTCTCCAAAATCTACATTAAATTCCCCACATATCCATGTATAACATATTAACATCAAACAAACAAACAAACAAACACCAGTATTCGGTATTCAGTTATCGAAGTGGCAGGATTTGGTTTCTAAGTTATTCACCAAAATGGTTCTGGCGTCGTCAAGTGGCATACTATTGAGTTCTCAATGAGGAAAGTAACTGGTTACACCACCTCACTACACTGTGATCCAGCATGTTCTTGTTAACGATCCACCTATGCCTGTCTGTCTTCTGCCTAGTTACTTACCTGCATATCTACCTACCTAACATTTTTTTTTTTTGCATATCCTATTTACAGGACATTGCAGTCAACACCAGCATTTTTCAGCTGCTGTTGATGTCTTGGTAAGTTTTACGTCCAGTAGTTTGCCTTTACTTTCTGAACGACTGGCTCGTATACCTTTCCGTAAGAAACTAACACGATGCGATCCGCTGCCGAATTGCGCGCAGCTGTGTTTCGTACATGGATATACGGGATTACGAGCAGCGTCTTTAACCCCTTCGCCAGGGAGAGCGGCACCTATACATGTATAAACCAAAATATCTGCATACCACATTGATTCATACGTATGCATGCGCGAATCTACCCCAAACAAATCCTTCATCCATCCAATTCATTCATCCATCTTATTCTGACCGTCTTATGTGTCTGTTTGTCTTCCGTCCATCTGTCATCTATCAGTCTAGCTATCTATCTATATGTGTCTGTATATGTATGCGCACCAATGCATCCATCTATCCATGTGCTTGTCTGCCTTATTGACAAAATTTTCAGTTGACAACATTTTCGTTCTTCGTATATCGATCGTCTCTTCTTTGTGTGCACTACGGAATTCCATAGTTTAAAGTCAGTAAAGAACCCCTTTACAAGTCTGGAGGCACATTGGGTATATGATGCTACATCCATATGTTTATAGACCTGTCGCCACTCGGCGGCTGCCTTTACTTTCCTTGACATTTCCTGGTACCCAGTTAGGCTGTGTAGACTAGGGTGCCCAGGTCACGATGATAAAAATCTGTCTCGGTGCGAATTCGAACCCTTGACTACCGGCCATGGCCAGGAAAACAGGCGCGCTGCTATATATATATATATATATATATATATATATATATATATATATATATATATATATAGACAGACAGACGGACAGACACGCTGTCATAGACAGGCATGCTGCCATAGATAGGTAGAGAGAGAGAGAGAGACAGACACGCTGTCATAGACAGACACGCTGTCATAGACAGACAGACAGACAGACAGACAGACAGACAGACAGACAGACAGACAGACAGACGGACGGACATGCTGCTATAGATAGGTAGACAGACAGGTAGACGCCAGGAAAACAGGCGCGCTGCTATATATATATATATATATATATATATATATATATATATATATAGACAGACAGACGGACAGACACGCTGTCATAGACAGGCATGCTGCCATAGATAGGTAGAGAGAGAGACAGACACGCTGTCATAGACAGACACGCTGTCATAGACAGACAGACAGACAGACATACAGACAGACGGACGGACGGACATGCTGCTACAGATAGGTAGACAGACAGGTAGACGGACGGACGGACGGACAGATAGACAGACAGACAGATTGATCTTTATTTTCGAAGGTTACAAATTGGACATGCAGGCCCGTCTTACATTCTGCCCTTCCAATCACTCCTTTCGTTCATCAATAGTGCATGATACATTCACATAGGAACAAACATTGTCGAATGAATGTTGTAAACATAAAAAAAATGCATATTACCATGCTTTGAGACACATCCCCCACCACCACCACACACACACATATCTCCACACCCATTGACACCCAACCACACACACCCCCCACACACACCCCCCACCTAAGCCCCAACCCACTCACCCTCCTACATATCCTTCACCCACCCACACACCCCCAAGCACTCAGCCAAACACACATTCCACCGCCCACACACAAATCTCCTACCAAACCACACAACCCGCACCCACCCACCCACACAATTTCCCACACCCACATCCCGCACCCACCCACACATACCCCCACGCACACACATCTCCCCACACACACATCCAGACAGATAGATAGATAGATAGATAGATAGATAGATAGATAGATAGATAGATAGATAGATAGATACATGGATGGATGGATGGATGGATGGATAGATAGGTAGACAGACAGACGGACGGACGGACAAACAGACAGACAGGCAGATAGACAGATAGATAGATAGATAGATAGATAGATAGATAGATAGATAGATAGATAGATAGATAGATAGATAGATAGATAGATAGATAGATAGATAGATATCAACACATTAACATACAAAACGATGTTCCACTAAACAAATTTAGAAACATAGTTAAACAAAACAAGAAGCCGACCTGTGTACATAACTTTCCCGGCACCACGCACAGATCAGTCGAGACCATTGCTGCGGTTTACCGGAGTGACTCGCGTCACATCGGGAAAACCTGTTCATACTCTTGCTGAACTTACAGTAACAGTTACTAATGCAACAGATGTGAACCAAACCTGACATCACCTATGCTACATAACTTTCAAGAGACTTTTTTTTTTTTTAATTCGTTCGTTTGAGAAAAACAAATTGTTGGTTATACTTGAGGTACAGGTTTGACGGTCCTATATTGTTTCCTTTTGCGTTGTTTAAACTCTGTTTCCTCGTGTGGTAGATTTCATGCCCGTGACGTCAACAGATGCATAACTTTTGTCCCTCCGATTCGATTACCCCTACCCCAGTGGTTCCCAAGCTTTTCAAGCAGAGGGCCAAATCTACTATTTTCGGTAGTTAACCGGGCCACAACGTTATAAAATTATAAAAGTCATGCAATATCATTTTTACCTTTAAATTTTGACAACGAGCCAACAGAAGAATGACTTCGTACGAAGCAACAACAGAACTCTTGGTCTGTTCGTTAGCCTTGGTGAAAAATGACTGCTACCTGGTCAGAGAACTTTCTTTTTTAGCTATGAAATCTTTTCTTACCTCCGAACTGATCGGATATTGAGCATTTATGTCTGAATGTGTGGTCGTGAAGTGTCGTTCCAGATACAAAAAATTGTTGGGGGGTAAGAGAAACACAAAATCCGCAGATTAAGCAAACCGGTTTACCACCATGGATAGGCATAAACATAGATTTCTCAGTCCAATCTTCGTTGAATTCACGACAAGCAAGGTCTTCACATTTTCGCTTTTTACCATTGTTTGATTTTAGATTTTCCACACTCATGTTTATAGGCTTTACCGGTAAATTTGCATTTGAATAATAATAATAATAATAATAATTTCAACACAATACTACTGACTCTGCTAATCCAGTCGTAACATACGACAACATTGCGCCTTGCGCACTCTGTTTGGTCGACAAGGCTGGGAGATGGGAACTTCATAAAGATTCGTTGCAAAACGCTGACTGGGCGCTCCGATTGCATTTTTGAAATTATTAAAATATATTATAATAAATAACGAGGCCTCGCGTGCCAGTTTCTGACAGCTGGCGGGCCACAAGTGGCCCGCGGGCCGTGGTTTGGGAACCTCTGCCCTACCCCGTTCAACCTCAAAGAGAAGTTATATTAGGGTCTATCACCGGTTCAGATTAATACTCCTGTTTAAACATGCTATTAATTTGAAGATGATTGTTGTCCAAAGAGGGTAATCTTGATCATCCATAACTCTCAGTTTGATTTAAACAGTTTCTGGAGTGCGGGCCTCAGTGGCGAAGTGATCGAATCGTTTGCCTTGTGCTACGAAGGTCGTTGGTTCTTTTATTAACTTCATCATTCGGGTCACGAGTGCAATATTTTTTCCCCAAAGACTCCTGGGTGTAGCCGCGGGAGGCAGATACTGAGATAGTTCGTACTTTGTTTACACTTTCGGCAGACCTTTCCGCGGGAAGAGACCGATCATTGTAGGATACAACTAAGTGCAATGAGGCCAACCTTCGCGCCTTTAAACGCCCTTTAGTGTATCAGAGTAGTCTGCATAGTCAGAATGCAAAATGCTCCACCGCATTCATTTTGTTATTGATAATGAGAGTAAATGTTTTTTTTTTTTTTTAAGAGATCAAAAATGAACATCCAGCAGTGTTTGAAAACTGACTGCTCTGTGGATCTAAAAAACATTCGGTAGTAAAGGCCAGAACTGGCAAGGTAACTATAGACAGACCATAAATCCACATATCACAACGATGGGATAAACGCTATTCTAACACACCTGGTAATGACAAGGCATGCAGTTTAACAATGAGTGGATCTAGATAATAATAATCGTGTTGAGCAACAAGTTTCATAATGGCCAAATATGTAATAATAATTGTACAAAGAAACAGACAGTTAGATAAGCCACATGAGACACCGAACTGGGAGTATACAGATATATCATCATCATCATTATCATGGTTTAGCTGGTCCTTTGCAAAACGTCGCTCTTATGATCCTTTGTCAGTTTCTCTGCTTCATGCACCCTCATGCTCGAGCTGTCTGTAATTCTCTATGACCACCTTCGTGGTGGTCGATCCCTGCCTCATGCTCCAGCTGTCTGTAATGTTCTATGATCACCTTCGTGGTGGTCGATCCCTGTCTCATGTTCCAGCTGTCTGTAATGTTCTATGATCACCTTCGTGGTGGTCGATCCATGCCTCGCTCCAGCTGTCTGTAATGTTCTATGACTACCTTCGTGGTGGTCGATCCCTGCCTCATGTTCCAGCTGTCTGTAATGTTCTATGATCACCTTCGTGGTGGTCGATCCATGCCTCGCTCCAGCTGTGTGTAATGTTCTATGACCACCTTCGTGGTGGTTGATCCCTGCCTCATGCTCCAGCTATCTGTAATGTTCTACACAACCTTCGAGGTGATCGATCCCTGCCTCACGCTCAAGCTGTCTGTAATGTTCTACACCACCTTCGAGGTGATCGATCCCTGCCTCACGCTCAAGCTGTCTGTAATGTTCCACGACTACCTTCATGGTGGTCGATCCCTGCCTCATGCTCCAGCTGTCTGTAATGCTCTATGACACCTTCGTGGTGGTCGATCCCTGCCTCAGGCTCCAGCTGTCTGTAATGCTCTATGACCACCTTCGTGGTGGTCGATCCCTGCCTCATGCTCCAGCTGTCTGTAATGTTCTACGACCACCTTCGTGGTGGTCGATCCCTGCCTCATGCTCCAGCTGTCTGTAATGTTCTACGACCACCTTCGTGGTGGTCGATCCCTGCCTCATGCTCCAGCTGACTGTAATGTTCTATGACCACCTTCATGTTGGTCGATCCCTGCCTCATGCTCCAGCTGTCTGTAATGTTCTATAATCACCTTCGTGATGGTAGATCCCTCTCCCTTCATCCAGGAACCATACTTTCCATCCCTGTTCTTTCCAAGCCATGTATAGTTTAATAACATCATCATGATCATTGCCGGTAAATGTTGGCGGTCATAGTCTGCCATCTCACTCGATCACCAGAGTCCTGGATTAGGTCTGTGTTTTTATTCCGATTACGTTATGTGACCACGATACAAAGTTATCTGATCTTTTTGCCTGCACCACTCTTTTCCCATAGATTTGATCAGATATCACTAAGTATTCATGTATATTTCTCTTAATAATGTCCTCTCTATATCAAAATTCTCTAATCAGTTTACTGTGAGTCGTCCAATCATGGTTTACTAAGCATCTACAAATCAGTTTATTGTGAGTCATCGAATCATGGTTTACTAAGCATCTATAAGGAAAATAGCCTGCCAACTACTTTCTTTCTTGGCCTTGATCACACTACTCAATGACCTTAGCCTTTGTCTCTATAAATAGACCCCCTGCCTACTGTTGCGAACTTGAGACCATAACCAGTCACTGTATTTCGGATGCTCTCTAGCTCAATTCATCCCCTGCACACATGGTAGCATAGGAACTACAAAGTGGTGTAGGCATCCATGTCTCTCGACATGCTTAGATCCTCGGTGTTGTGAATCAATTCTACTGATGACGTTTCCACATGCCATCATCTTACACCATCAATCATCATTTCTCTCGGTCCGCCTCTGATTTTTCTACTATTGATCTTTCTATCATCACAATGTTCTCCAATGCCTTTCTTCTCATTCTTTGGCGGCAGAAAACTGCTTTTCTTTTTCTTATAGTTGTGTAGAATGTTCTACTTTCATTAGCCTGTTCTAGGAATTGTTGCTAGTTACTCTGGCTGCCCAAGATATTTTCACCACTGAAATCAGAAACCACGTCTCTACTGCCTCCACACTCTTCCTGATTTGTTCGTTCACTTTCAAAGATTCACTGCCATACAGCAGAACAAGTTGAATATCACATTTCTGAAGTAAGGTACAATCATTGAAGTGATTTATTATATAAGATACATTCCATCATCTGAAAGGCATTGTTTACTTGGCTTTTTCTGTTCTTTATCTTTATCACACATGTTCAATTTAATAGGAAACCCTGCTTAAAACAAACAAAAATATATAAGATATTAACATACAGTATCACATAAGCAAAACATGTTTTTATTTGTGCTTTAAAATATACAACTGCAGGCACCATGCATCTGGCTATCAGGTCCATGAAAAATGGTGTGAGATGTGGAAAAGAAAATTATAATGGTATCAACACAACACCAGTTTTAAAGTTTGATAAACAATTAAATGACAGCAGTGAAAAAAGAGGACTACAACCCATGTAATTAGCTTGTACAAACAAAAGTGCAGAAATATGTTTTGAACATGTAAAGAACAGGTTGACAATACAAATACAAAATACTGAAAATGCAAATACAAAATCTATCTCTCAACACCAGTTTTATGATCAACATGTAAAGTAGAATCCGTGGAAACAATATATCATTCCGTGAGATATGTTGAATGGCTAACACAACATATAATGTGACAAAACATAATAATACCTACTGATTGCATTAAAAACATTTAGCTGAATGGGGGAAAAAAAGTTAAAAAACAATCAGTCTGAGTTTTTAACACAGTGTAAAAATATAATCCTACCTAAACTAACAAGAATGAATGACAAATATAATTTATGCAATAAATTTGCACACTACTAAATTTCAGCACAAGTACAATGAAATGAATTCTTTGGCAACCAATGAAAATGGAATGTTTAACATTCAATATGTAACTAAACTTTCCATATAGGTATATACAAATGTTCCCAATGTTTCAAAGATGAAACACTTTAACAGAAATATGGCAACTGTCTGTCTCTGTGTATCTAGTTGTGTTTGATTCTGTGTGTGTGCAGTCAAGAAAGTGTGTGCACACATGATAACATACAAACACGAACAGGACACACTGTAATTTATAGCTAACACTAGAAAGATTACACTAAATAATGTCAACCACATGAACTCCAGTGACACCAAAATAATTAAATGATTTTCCAACATCCAAAAGAAAGAAATTGTACCAGTGGTTTTTGTGTATCACAATTGATCAAACTATGCAAATGGCACACAAAAACAGAAAATCAGTTTTATCCAATGTAAATTGTTAAAAAGTTTGTCATTATGATACTGCAATGGGGCAGAAGGCCAGTTCATAAGTAGAGAAATAGCAAACTAAAATGCATTTACATTCCAACATGGCACAGTATAGATATGGTGTTAGGCTTATATTTTCCACAAGCAACTGGCATATGTGGGCGTCATGTGGTTAGTATTACACAACCTGCCATTATTTTCTCAGATAAATCCCTGGCATCCACTGCATGTATTACAGGAGCTCATAAACACATCAAAGGATAGCATCAATGTAACCTATCATGCATGCTATAAGAGGTGACCAAGGAGGACTGGTCTTGAGGCTGGCTACAAAATGTCACAGATAACTGTAGCTACAAAATCCAACCAACCATGAACAAGTCTAAAGATAAGGAACTCAATCAACCAAGATGAGAGGAAGCTCTTCTTGAATAGACATGATGTAATGCAGAAAAAGCTGCAAGATGTCAGGATCACAAAATTACCTCCTGTCACCAAGGAAAATCTTCTGAACTGGTTTCTATAATGTTATAACAATGTTTGAATTGGGAAAGACAGCAGAGGTGGTAAATGAAATAACATAAACTAATATTGGAAGAACACGGCGTGCAGTAGGATATAGCAAAAGACAGGATAGGTAAGCATGAGCTGGTTGAGGACTTATGCTCTGGTAGGGTATATAGATCAAAAGAAGAAGACCCATTTCATGAGGCTGTAGAGTAAAAACAAAATATTACAATCCCACTACTATTGGAAATTGAACCCAATACTGCAACTGTATAAGGAGGTGCACTGACCACAAGCAACATGCTAACAGAAGTGTTGGTGGTATCAACAGCACTACTTTGACCTGAGTTGCAAAACTACACTTATTCTTGGTATCGATGTACATAAAATGGGTTGAAACTGAGGTAAAGCTGTGAAAATGTAAACAATAGAAAAATAACTGTTTTCCATAACTGTATTTTGTAAAGCTGCCCTACACGTCATGTTTTACTACTGTTCACTTGATATTTAAAAACAAGGGAGTGACTGCTGCCAAGCTGATACCGAAAAACGAATGAACACAAAATGTAAGCAGGAAGTCTCATGAAAGATAGGACACACAAATATACAAGTGAACATTTTGAATAAAGTCTTTATCAACAACAACAAAATAAAAAATATTCTTGTTTGGAAAATTTCTCCCCTCAACACTGGGTAGAAGAGAATTATAGAGAGAGATGATTTATAAATGAAGGACAAGGTGGGAGCAGCAGGAGATAGAAAAAAAAAAGTCGCTTAAAAGTCGACAGGGTCGACTTCATTGCACCGGGTTTTATCCCATATGGCTCGGTCTCTTTCCGCAGCACGGAAAGCGTCGCACAAAGCACGAACTCCGTAGCTTTTAGCGACGACCCACAGGAGTCTCCGAAACATTTAACTCGTAAACCGAAGGACGCAGTCCGGAATCGAACCCACGACCTTCGGAGCACGAGTCAAACGGCTTGACCACTTCGCCACAGAGACTCCCAGGAGACCGAAAAAGATAGGACAGCTTGGTGTTAGTTTGTGCCTTTGTTATTCAAATTAGGAAGAGCTGGAAGGCTGCAGAAATGTGCTTCTGAGATATGTTGCAGATAGCTTGGGAAGCCAGTGTAATTAACGACTACTGTCTAGAAAAGGCTAATGAAAGTAGAACAGTATGCACATAAATAGGAGAGACAAACATGTTTTTCGGACATGTGATGAGAAGAGGGGCATTGCAGAACATCATGACAAAAATATAAGTGGTTGAAGAGGCAGGCCGACATAAATTATACTCGATGATCCAAGAAGGTGGCACAGAGGAATACCATCAATAGAATTGATCCAGAACAATCTAAGTCCGAGCTCTGTGGAGAGACATGAACATCTGCACCATCTGGCAAAACATGTGACGATGCTGATACATCCAGCATGCTAGTCCTGTGCGTTTGTGTGATGTTTATTTAATCTATCCTGGATTAATAAACATTTCTGACATTAATGTAAACGTACAGGACCCTTTTATGACTCTTTGAGGCATATTGGATATGAGGTGCTAGTCTCATATTTTTATTGACCAATCGGCACTTGATGAGCGATGTGGACAGTATAACGTTGGCCATCTTTCAGAGACCCAAAGTGCAATAAAAATGCTGCACAAATTACGTCCACATTCCATAAGTGTGGCTTCAGGTGACTAGTGATGACATTTTATAGGGTGTCTAATTGGTCATGTACACTTATTTTTTTCTGTAAGGTTCTGTCATACTTTGGAGGCATTAGACTTCAGGTGATATATGTGGCTAGTGATGACACTTTATAGGATGTCTAATTGGTCATGTACACTTATTTGTTCTATAAGGTACTGTCATAATTTGGAGGCATTAGACTCAAATCCTGGTATTCCTTTCAGTGTTTCTGTTGTCTAAAGCATTCTCGGAACTTTACTTCTTTCCTTTACATCTGTGACTGCTAATCAATACCTATGGATGTATATCCCATGTTATTTCGGTGGCGTTAAGGATTCTCTGTTGATTGACAGCTCTTCATATAATACTGTATGAATTATTAAAACTTTCTCTCCCCGTCCATTTTTTTTAAACACACTTCTTCTTTTGCCCTTCATCCTCGATTGGGGCATATTCCCTCGACCAACTCACACCAAGCGGTAAGTACCTGACGAGATGCAATAACATATACCAGGCAATAAATCATGCAATCTATTGCTTGTACCTTTGTTATTCAAATTCACTAAGGGAAAACATTGTTTTCAACTTCCTAATTTGTTTGTTCAGAATCAAAGACTCACTACGATACAGAAGAATGGTTTAATGCTAACATTCTGCACTCTCTTTCTAACATTCAGTGAAATTGACTTATTACACAAGAGTAATATCACAAAAGTCCTTCTCTCACACAATAACATACAAGTGTCATAAAATTTGGCAACTGCAGAAAAGAGATCTGTAAACTAAGTGCACATGGATCTAGTAATATGAACATTAGACATGATTGGTTGGCTGGTTCAAATATGTTATATGTAATGTGCACACAAACATTGCTGGCAAACCTTTGAGGCCATGACATTTGTTTCTCAATAAACAAATTGGTTTTACAGCTTAGTTTGAGTAAAAACCTGACAAAGAACAAACATAAATGAAACATAGCAGATATTGGACAATTAATGAAGTTAATATAATTATTAACAATTAGTTTTAAAATGGAATGATGAAAGTATATGTTAAAAAAAATCCAGTAACTTTTTAAAACACTTGAAAGAAATTAGGTAAAAAGAATTACAAAAATCTTATTTAAATGATAAGTGGTTTTTGAAATAAGATAAGTAAGAATGAATAATTAGCAGCTAAATATCGCCTGAAGTAAAGAACATTTTTTCACAGCTTAAGGTGCATTGGACATATAGTGTTAGGCCTATATTTGTTGAGACCAACTGGCACCCAATGAGTGACGTGGCCAGTATTTTTACAGCTGCCTTTACTTCCCAATACATTTTATGGTACACATTTTAGCTTGGTCAAAATGGGAGATCAGTTCTATTAAACAAATCTGGCAGATGTGGCTTGAATGCATGACCATGGGGTTAGCAGGTGAGCGTCTAGCCACCACGCTACAAGAGCTCCAAATATCACTGTGACAATTTAAAAATTGATTTCTTACATAAGAGGAATTTCATTGAAAAGTATGAATAGTGATTAATTTTAACGACACTGAAAATGAATTATCAAAGATTTAAAAAAAATAATCTGCCAAAATTATCACAAAATATGACAGTGGCAGACAAGGGATCTGTAAATTAAGAGATATGTAGCAATTAGTGATTATTAACCACATGTGCATGTCTTCAGTGACCTTAACATTATTCATTGTTAGATCTCCCTCTTCTGCATTTTACCTTTTGATGAGGAAGAGGTCCTCAACCAGCTCAAACTCCAATTTTTGAACAAGATGTTCAGGCCCTGTTCAGCCTTCCGGCTTTCGATTGGTTATAATTGAGGCCTTTATGGTGTTTCTATTTCTGCTTGTGTAGATGGGGCTGCGTATTTTGCTTCCTGGAATTTATGCATTTTCTGTCTTTGTACGATTTCACCTTTGTTGTCATTTCTCATGTCTGGTCAGAGTTGCACGCTTGTGAGGCCTGGTGTTGTTGGGTTCCTGCCCCATCTCATGGTGTTTTGCTTTCATGGAGTGGTCTACCATCGTCATTCCTCTTAAGACTCCATCTATTTCTCCTGTGTCTCTGTCAACTCACACCAAGCCCTCTTATCCTTTGCGATCTTCTGTAGCTCCCCCATGAACTCCCCATATTATCCATCTGTCACTAAGTCTCCTCTCCATGTCTCCTGTAACTCCCCTCCCCATATTATCCATCTGCCACTACGTCTCCTCTCCATGTCTCCTGTAACTCCCCTCCCCATATTACCCATCTGTCACTACGTCTCCTCTCCATGTCTCCTTTAACTCCCCTCCCCATATTATCCATCTGTCACTAACTCCCCTCCCCATATTATCCATCTGTCACTATGTCTCCTCTCCATGTCTCCTGTAACTCCCCTCCCTTCATGAACTCCCTATATTATCCATCTGTCACTACGTCTCCTCTCCATGTCTCCTTTAACTCCCCTCCCCATATTATCCATCTGTCACTACGTCTCCTCTCCATGTCTCCTGTAACTCGCCCCCCCCCCCATATTATCCATCTGTCACTAAGTCTCCTCTCCATGTCTCCTGTAACTCCCTCCGCCCCCCCCCCCATATTATCCATCTGTCACTAAGTCCCCTCTCCATGTCCCCCTCTACGTCTTTTCCCCTTGTGGGTTCCAGAGGAAGACGTTCTACTTACACTACTACCAGGTTTTTCTAAATGTGTGTTCTATCCAGTGCCAGTGTTATTTCCTCACCTCCTGATTCACTGGAATGTGTTTAGTTGTCAACATGAACTCCCTACTGTTAATTCTGTCATACCATTTTAGTGCTATTTCACAAAGGCACCAATCAATGAATGCTAGTAGATTATCAGTAAGTGTTTAGTTGTTCTCATTTTTCTCATCCATATATAGCAGTACTGATTTGAGGCTAGCGTGAAATATTCTAAGTTCGGTATTAGATTTAATTTCTTTTGATTTCCACACATTTCCTATGAAAGCTCCTTTTGTCTTGTGTATTCTTAGTTTAGTATGTCTATCTGCTTACCCAACTTTGTCTACACTGCCACGTGGTATCACAAAAGGACAATGGATAATCAATTCCTAGGCTTATTTTCATTATCTTTGTCTATCATATTTAGACCTAATGTTGTGACCTACTAGAAAGTGTTTAATGTATCTTGCATGTGATTTTGTGTGTGGGACAGAAGGTCAATCTTATCAGCAAAATCCAGATCATGAGGCTGCTCTGTCAGTCTACAGGATTCCATTTCTGGTTGTAGTTAATGTTATCCTCATAATACAGTCTATAAGGAGTGTGAATAAATAAGGTGACAAGAAGCATCTCTGTTTCACTCCTTTCATCATCATCATCATTATCAAGTGTCCTGAAATAGGCGTTCATGTTTCTTCACAGATCTCTGTCATTGGTGGTCTGGATCAACTATGCTGCTATTCCTCCATGTCATTGCCTCAGTCCATCCAGCATAATTTCTCTTGGTCTGTGTCTGCCTCTCTTCCCTTTGACCTTTCCAGTTGTCACGGTGTTCTCCAATGTCTCTCTTCTCATCACATGACCAAAGAAAGCTGTTCATCTCATTCTCATTGTTTTATATAATGGTCTAGTTTCATTAGCCTCTTTCAGGCAGTGGTTGTTAGTTACTCTGGCAGTCCATGGAATTCGCAACATTCGTCTCAGGAACCACATCTCTGTTGCTTCCAAGTTCTAATTTGTTCATTTACATTCCAAGATTCACCGTCGTACAAACCAAGACAGATTCTATACAGCATTTCAGTACTCTCAATCTTACATTCAATTCTAGTGACTTATTGCAAAGATACTTTTCATTTTCTGAAATTCAGCCTTTGCTTGCCATATTCTGCTCTTAATCTATGCTGTACACCTTTGGTCTGATGTTATAAATACCCCTAGATCTTTAAAATTATCCACTTGGTTAAGAATTTTCCATTCTATTTCCATTTCACATTTTGGTGTCACCTTTTTCTGTCATATCACCATTGTTACTGTTTTCTTGATGTTCAAGGAAAGTCCTTTCTTTGCACTCTCTGCTACCACAATTTTCAACAATTGTTGTAGATCTTTTGCATTATCTGCGATCAATACAGTGTCATTTGCATAACATACATTGTGTATATTATAACCTCTGATTAGTACTCCTGGCTTCTCTTTGGTCTCTCTCATTATTACTTCACTATATTGCGAGAAGAGATCCAGTGACAAGACACATCCCTGTCGTATTCCTAGCTTTTGCACTTCTTTATTTCACTTATTTCAAACATACTCATTAGTTTACCTTCACAAAGAACATTTAATGTCTTCATATGCTGCCTTTATTACATTTATTGAGAGACATTCTAAAATCACATATGTTAATATGAGCTAGCAAAACAAAATTTACTAACCATATATCTGTGTAGTGAACAAGTTCTAGACAATTTGTGATCACCATAATTTAGTATATGAATTACAACACATTAAAAAAAACACAGGGTTGACTAAAGTAACATGAACATGAAAACATGAACAAAACATACAATTATGGATCCACTGGTAGTTAATATAGGCAGCACAATTTATATAGTATCCTGAACATACACTATAAAGACTGACTAGAATGAGAATAAGCAGTAGAAAAACCAAAATCTTGACTACTACTAGTAATACAGATTCTACAAGCACTTGCAGACTCCGAAGAGAGCTCTATATATTAGCAAGCACCCAAATACTGAATCTCATTTTGTAAACCATACAACCAAAAAAAAAAAATCACAAGCTAATTTGTTTTTTCCCCCCTTCCATTGCTGTTCAATATGTAAATTATACTTGGACAAGTAAATTTTAATGTACAAAATGGGTTGCAGATTGATTTCTCATAACTAAATTTAACATTTCAATATGTCCGTAGTTTCAAATGTGATACAAACAATTTCTTAATTTGGTATATGACAAACTGGCATGTAAAGGAATTTTATGTTTTCACAACAAAACCACTGACAACAACAACAACAACAAAATAACATGTCGGTAAAATGCTTTCATAAAGTGAAGCTAAAGCAGTTTCACCAAAAACGGTAACATAGTATAATTAAAGCAATAATATACACACAAAACAATTTCATGATCTTGGTTTATAAGTTCACTTCTCCCCCTACAACAGATTTTTATTAATGATTGCCAGAAGTGGTTGTTTTTTTAACTTTCCAATGACTCTAGAAAGTATCATCAAACATTCTATTTCTTTAAAAGACATGTATGAGATTTTTTTAACTGGCTGATTAGTAAGGATAAAATAAAGTCAAGGACACCTTCTCATGCAATGAGGCATTTGGGTATATTGTTCTAGTCCCATATTTTTAGACCAATCGGCACTTGATGGGTTATGTGGTTGGTAGCCTTTACCTCCCAGAAGTTTCCTGGCACCAATTTTAGGTTGGGTTGATCTGAGAGATCAGGTCAATGAAAGAAAAAATCCACAGCTCACAGAGGATTTGATCACACTACAGTTCCCTGATTAGTTTAATACAGGTCTCTTAAATCTGAACTTGTGGGTTCTTGGCCTTTGATGTGGCTAGCATTTGTGTCTTTCAGAGGTAAAAAAAATATTTCAAACATGGGGATAGTACAGCTGTGCAATTGTCCACCACTAGACACCATCGATGATACAAAAAAATGTAATAAGTAGGTATGTTTCGATCTGCTGAAAAACGACAAGCATAGATATATGTCCAATCTTGGAAACTCAGGCCAGGTGAACAGAAATCACAGTGGGAAAATGAATGGCAAAAATAAAGAATAACAATAATCATATTAACTTAAGGAAATATGTATGTTTTGGAGTCTGATGTGGGATTAGAATTGTGGCAGCATAGTGATTAGTGGACCTGCTTACCAAGGCAGTGATCTTAGTTCAATGCCAAGCACTTGCAGGATTCCTTCTTGGCATCAACCTGAACTCATAAACTGGGCACCTAATAATTTCTGGAATTGTCTTTATATCATGATCTAGAACACGTGAAAGACAAAATCATCACACATCCATGACCACTTCTGCCCTAGGCAACTTTTACCGCTTTATGAAGAGATTAGTACCATAACGTTAAAAACCTTTGAAATACTGGACAAATAAAAAACAGCACCATGAAATATATGACCTTCAAATTGATTTACACATTGTGCCACATCAAGTAGCTTGCAGTTTACTAAGAGTTAATCATATAGAAAGAGGTCAAGCACACAGTACAGTACAACCACATAAATAATATGCATCACAAGAATAAATTAAGCTGTCTGAATTGCTGACCTACATCCTCTCCATTTGATAACAACCACCATGGAGATGTCAACAAGCTGCTTCTAATTTCTTTCTGGTGTCCTTCACTGCTCTATGTTGTTAGGCATTGCAGGCTGCTGCTGTGTTTAAATATGTTCAGGCTAAAAACCTGAAGCCACACTGAAGCCATAAACAATAGGCTGGACAATTTATTCAACAAAGAAGAACAGAAGTGTACAGCGCAGAACAGCCACTCTCAGCTTCCTTGATGAAGAAAACCCACAGGACTTCTGGATCCGAGTCTACACAGATGGGTCAGCACAAAATGCTGTTCGAAATGGAGGAGCAGAAGTGTACATAGAATATCCAAATAATACTAGGGACACGGCCAGAGTACCAACAGGAAAGTACTACCATAACTATGATGCTGAAATGCAGGCAATCAAGATAGCAACAGAGAAATTACTAAATACCAACCATGTTACACAACCTGTGGTGCTATCGACAGATGTAAAATTAGTATTTGAGGTGCTCCTGTCTGAGAAATTGCCAGTACTAAGAACACTACTTTCTGAACTTGGCAGCCAGTGCAAGGTCACCATGCAATGGATAACATCTCACTGTGGAGTACCCTGAAATGACAGAGCTGATTGAGTGGCTAAGGAAGGAGCAATTGAAGAACCTGATGTACCCATTACATACCACCAAACACCATAAGAAAAGAATGATCAGATCAGTTAGATTGATTGAATGATTTAACATTGATTGATTGATTGATTTAAGAACCGACATCACAGCATTCGGGGCATTCCCATAAGCGCTCCGTCCCCATCCTCAGAAGCCAGCGAAGAGTTCCAACCCCAATAGTACCAGTAGCAATCTGATTATATGTGCGTCTCACCTTTCCTCTAAGCGTCGAGCATTGGCCAGATCCCCTCATCACTCCACGCTGTCGCATTCTTGCAAGACCATGGTGATCCATTTGCTCCTCCGTGGTGTACACGTGCTCCCACAAGGCCGCAACCACGTCTGCCTTATCATGCATCAATACTCCACCAAGTTTTGCAGAGCCAGCCAATATGTCTGCCTGTTCATTCCCCAGCACACCAGCATGCCCCGGAGAAAAGATCCAGACGATGCTTGCCACCCGTGACTTCCTAAGCGAAGCAAGCCACTTGGCACGAAGCTTGCCTGTCCTCACCCTACTCAGCATGCTTTCTGAGTCAGTTACAATCACGATGTGTGTGTATATCGTATTCTCCATCCAGCGGAAAGCTGCACTGACTGCCTCCACATCCATTCTTAAGCTAGATGTTGTGGTATCATATGCCAAGCTCTCCTGCACCAAACGTCAGATCAGTTAGAAAGTCATCAAAGACAGCTCAAGACGACTACCACCTTATGGTCAGACTAGAACAAATCATTATTCTACACCTCAGAACAGAACACAATAGATTACACAACCACATGTATACAAAATTCAAGATTGGCGAATAAGCCATGTGCACATATGGATTAGCACTGTAGACATCAAATAACAGACTAAAAGATTGCCCAAAATACAACATATCAAGGCAAACCTTCTGGCCTAGAGAAACAATAGTGGTAAATAAACCACTGAGTGAACTAAAAAAGACAGTTAAATTCATACAAGAGACAACATTGCAGTTATAGACAAATTTCAAGCGAATGAAAGAAGAAGAAGATTGCCTGACATATTTCACGGCATCTCATCAAGCGTATACTGCAGGGTTGTATATCATATAAAGTGAATAGATGAATCATATTTTGGCTGACATACAACACACACATATTCTCTTCTCTAATATTATTTGAATGTGGAGCAATGTTATCCCCATGGTGATCACAGAGTCACAATGAAGTGTTTCTGTCTGCATAACCCTGGTTTTAAATGGTGCAACCTATCGTTTTTGCATTCAGGTTGATGGTGTCAAAAGAAGATTCAACTGCCATAGTCAAGAAATTTAACAGACGATCAGGACAATTAATGCTTAACTAGACCTCTCTGGGCAGATATACACCTCTGTGGGCAGATCTACCCCTTTCTGGGCAGATCTACCCCTCTCTGGGCAGAGCTGCAGAACCTTAGGAGGTTACATTGCTGTGCCAGACTCTGATAAAGAGGGTGGACTGTTAGAAGACAATGATGTTGATGGATGTTGCCTCTATGATATTTCATCTATTATTTCTGGTAGGTGTAGACAGGGCTGTTGGAGGCAATGGTAGTTGAAGAGCAACAGCATAACGTGATGGTGAAAAAGATGCTGAGGAAGAAGCTGGGAGTGTGTAGTTTGGTGTCCGTGAAGTGGATGGCTCGTGATGATGCTGCGATTGTTGGTCAAGGCTAGCTGTCCTTCCATTTTCCTGTCTTCCTCTGTTAGAATCAAACATGTTTCTGTGTGCGGCCAAATCTACAAGGAAAAAACAATAGCATGTTTGACATATTAAAACAGCACTCATATCTAACAATACTGATTCATGCATAACTCAGATATAACAATAGCCATGCATGCATCACTCAGATATATCAATGCTCACATATCACTGAGATATAACAATTCTGATTCATTAATCAATCAGATATAACAATACTGATTCATACATCACTCAGATATAACAATACTGATTCATACATCACTCAGATATAACAATACTGATTCATACATCACTCAGATATAACAATACTGATTTATTCATCAATGAGACATAACAATACGGATTCATGCATCACTGAGATATGGCAATACTGATTTATACATCACTGAAACATAACAATATGGACCTATGCATCACTCATACATAACAATATGTATTCATGCATCACTGAGATATGACAATACTGATTTATGCATCACTCAGACATAACAATACGGACCTATGCACCACTCAGATATGACAATACGTATTCATGCATTATTGAGATACGACAATACTGATTTATACATCACTGAAACATAACAATGCGGACCTATGCATCACTCAGATATGACAATACTGATTTAGACATCACTCAGATGTCTTCAGGTGTATTCAGTATATGGTGCTTGACTCATATCTTTATAGACTAATCGGCACTTGGTGGGTGATGTGATCAATATAATGCTTGCCACCTTTTCCCCCCAAGACATCTCTTGGTATCCACTTTAGACTGGGTTGACATGGAGCAAAGGTCAATTTTATAATCTGCCCTTATATGGATGTGAACCCATGACCTGGGAGCAGAGGTCAATTTTACAATTTGCCCTTATATGGATGTGAACCCATGACATGGGAGCAGAGGTCAGTTTTACAATTTGCCCTTATATGGATGTGAACCCATGGCCTGGGAGCAGAGGTCAATTTTACAATTTGCCCTTATATGGATGTGAACCCATGACCTGGGAGCAGAGGTCAATTTTACAATTTGCCCTTATATGGATGTGAACCCATGACCTGGCAGCAGAGGTCAATTTTACACTTTGCCCTTATATGGATGTGAACCCATGACCTGGCAGCAGAGGTCAATTTTACAATTTGCCCTTATATGGATGTGAACCCATGACCTGGGAGCAGAGGTCAATTTTACAATTTGCCCTTATATGGATGTGAACCCATGACCTGACAGCAGAGGTCAATTTTACAATTTGCCCTTACATGGATGTGAACCAATGACCTGGGAGCAGAGGTCAATTTTACAATTTGCCCTTACATGGATGTGAACCAATGACCTGGGAGCAGAGGTCAATTTTACAATTTGCCCTTATATGGATGTGAACCAATGACCTGGGAGCAGAGGTCAATTTTACAATTTGCCCTTATATGGATGTGAACCCATGACCTGGGAGCAGAGGTCAATTTTACAATTTGCCCTTATATGGATGTGAACCCATGACCTGGGAGCAGAGGTTAATTTTACAATTTGCCCTTATATGGATGTGAACCCATAACCTGGGAGCAGAGGTCAATTTTGCAATTTGCCCTTATATAGATGTGAACCCATGTCCACTGGGCCAGCATGTGGGCATTACATCCACTGTGCTACATGGCTTCCTGATGAGAACAAACCAACAAACAAACTTTATTTTATAGTGGAGCATGTTTCACAGAAATGTGATCTACACAGAATTCTTAAAAACATAGCTTTGCCCTCAACAATCCTAGTCTGAAAAATAAAATAAAAACTAGATGAAGATCTCAACATATTCCTCATGCTTAAAAGCAAGAACATTAAAAATATTTTCTCTCTGTCCTCTTTTTCTCTTATCTTCAGTCTTACTAGCTGGTACAATGTATTGTTCATTTTATCTTTTCACAACATTTGCTTGTTCTAACACCATAAATATTACTATCATCAGTGGTCTGTCCTGTTTAGAACTTCGCCTCAACAGTCTTTTAAAATTTCTTAATATTCAATCTTCTTCAATATTAAGTTCTGTTATGGATACAACAGTTTATTCTCACAAAATATTATTATAAATGAGTTTAAAAAGTCTAAAATATAACAAATAAAATATTTACAATGATTATATCTTCTGCTGATTTCTACAAAAATTCGAATTTTTTCAATACCCTTACAGCCCGAGAGAACCATAGCAGCTGTCCAATGGTATTAAATAATGACAACCTCACAAATTTATTATTTTCGCAGGGACCTAATATACCCATCTCTTCTTCTTCTTCAACTTTCCGAGCCATTGAGGTTCTTTGCTGCAAATACAATCCGTCTCCATTCGTCTCTCTGGTGGACCTTCTCTTGCCAGTCGTTGATTCCAAGTGCTTGTAGGTCTGTACATGTATTATCTCTCCACCGTCTTCTTGGTCTACCTCGGGGTCTACGGTCATTTATTTCCTGAGTGTAAGCGAGTTTTGTTTCCCTATTATCTTCCATTCTTTCTATATGCCCCAGCCATTGTAGTCTATTAGCCTTCATGATACCAGTGATTAGCGGGGACTTAAACAGATCATAAATGTCTTTGTTACTTCTTCTTTTCCACTCTCCACTTTGTGTATCCCTAATGGGTCCAAAGATGCGTCTTAAAATTTTGTTCTCAAAGGTTTGTAACAAGGCTTTGTCTCCTTTCGTTGTACTCCAGGTTTCAGAGCCATACAGCACAACTGGTCTGATCAGTGTTTTGTATATTGTGATTTTGGTGTTACGAGATAGTGCCTTTGATTTTAGTAGATGATGTAGTGCATAGTATATCTTATTTCCAGAGTTGATTCTAGTTTGTATTTCTTCCCTTATGATGTTGGAGCAGTTGAAGATTGTACCCAGGTATTTGTATGTTTCCGTTCTTTTAATGGTCATATTATCTATTTGTATGTGGCCAGAGTTTTTAGCCATTCCGTCTCTTGAAATTACCATATATTCTGTCTTATCTTGGTTGATAACCAGCCCCATCTGTTGGGCTTTTCCCTTTAAGTGAGTCAATATTTCCAATGTCTTTTGTTCACTTTGCCCTATAATATCTATATCATCTGCATAACCAAGCAGCTTGGATGTTCCTCCAATATCACATTCCTCCTTTATCTTCCTTACAACTTTCTCTAGAGCCAGATTGAAGAGTAGCGGTGATAGTGCATCACCCTGTTTCAAGCCAGATGTTATTTGGAAGGGGTCTGATTTCCTGCCTTTATATGTTACTATATTATAAGTATCTTCCATGCATAGTCTGGTCATGTTGATTAACTTCCTTGGTATTCCAAATTCCTGCATAGCATTCCATAGACTATTCCTATGGACACTATCATAAGCCTTTTTAAAATCCACAAAAATGTTATGGAGATCTCTTTTATATTCCCAATGTTTCTCGGCTATTTGTCGTAAGATAAATATCTGATCTATTGTTGATCTGTTTTGTCTAAAACCCGCCTGGTAGTCACCTAATATGTCTTCTGAATATGGTTTTAGTCTATTTAGTAATACTGCGGATAGTATCTTATAGCTTGTGGACAGTAGTGATATTCCTCTATAATTTCCACATTGGAACTTGTCTCCTTTCTTAAAGATAGGAATATACCCATCTTGCAAATAAAAAAACAAAAAAAGTTTTGCCAGATTTCTTTAGCAAGAGGCACAAAAACACAATACAATATGATTGGTAGGCACGACGAATATCCTATTACACTTGGTGCATTGGTTGGGGTAGAAATAATCAATAATACTGTAAACAAATAAGCGTCCCTCAATAAAGAGGCACTAACATCATAACGTGCAGATGTAACTTGCATGATAAACATTTACACTGCTTACCTGAATGAAGCACTTCTGGAACTATGGTGTGAACAACTGGATGACGAAGTCTGTTGCCTTGCTGCTGTTGTCTACGTTTCTTAATAGCTTGTATTATGCAAACAATCAGCACAACAAAGACCACAGCCATAATGGCAGACACTATGGCAGCAATTGTGTCTGTGAGTGTGCTATCCTCACAACTATAGAAATACTGAACATCTGACTGCACAGAACCATCTTGAGGAGTGTTGGCTGTAGACATTGTTCTAATGACAAATTTAAGTAGCAAATGATTCAATACTGTTGTACTAATAGCTGATCTCACAGCAAAATATGTATTTTATTTCGGAGGTTGGAGTAGTCTAGATGCACAGCTTC
Organism: Cepaea hortensis; assembly: GCA_963921405.1. Taxonomy (NCBI): domain Eukaryota; kingdom Metazoa; phylum Mollusca; class Gastropoda; order Stylommatophora; family Helicidae; genus Cepaea; species Cepaea hortensis. The sequence continues at coordinate 77,078,016 of OY992889.1, read as the reverse complement.
TGCCTCTAACATGAACTGTCATGGTTTGACTCTAGGTGAGGACACATTTTCACGAGCCCAGTGTTGACATACTTTCCTTTCCTGATTAGTGGATTGGTTGCCTAGTCTTTTCAGACAAATAAAATGGAGGTCATGAGTGCACTTCACAAAACCTTAGATAGTTGTATATTGTAGAGTAGGTTGTAATGGCTACTGCCCTGGGCAAATTTCAACAATAATAAAATCTAAAATCAATAGATTTTTTTTTAATAATATGGATGTTAGCACTTGGAGATGGCTGGGCTTGGTTTTATAAAATTAACAAGAGCACACCAGAACCTTAGCAAAGTGGCGTACTGATGACCTTCTAGGTTATGAGAGAAAGAAGGATAGATGCAAATTTTAGAGAGAAATCCTTGAGTTTATATTTCCGCTGGTGAACTTTGCAATTAAAAAAATAAACATAATTTAAATAATCTTCATAGAGAATTAAATATGTTTATATGAAGAAACTATTTCATAATCTAGATAAAACATTTAGTGTTCTTAAAAAGAAACTACAGTCAACATATGAATGTTTTACAAGCCATTTGAGAGACCCATTTTGTCTGAGGTGAAATGACTACCACTTAAGTGGCATACAGTTAACTATGAGTTAATGCTGCTTGTTCCTATTGTAAGTGGCAGACATTCTACTATGAGTTAAAGCTGATTTTTCATGCAGCATGTATACACAAAACAACAGCTGACTAAGCCGGTAAGCCAGACCTACAGTATATGTAGAGCGATTTCTTTTACACCGTTCATGATGATTATCTTCTGTTGCAAGAGACATACAGTAAACTATGAGTTAATGCTGGTTATTCCTATTTTAAGTTGCGGCGGACACTCTACTAAGAGTAAATGCTGATTTTGTATACACAATGCAACAGCCTAAGTTGGTCAGCCAGAACTACTGTATCTGTAGAGCAATTACTCTGACAGCATCAATGATAGTTATCTTCTGATAGTAGCAGTGACACCAATAGTTCATGATCTGAAACAAAAATATTACAATGTTACATTTTTATATGATGTTCATAATCATCTTCATCAGTAATATATTTATCATCTTCTTTACGACACCTATTAATAAGCTGGTAAACATGACTGAAAACAGACAATTATAAACTAAGAACATGAACGAAACAATAACAAAAGTCAATATTAAAATAGATACCGATGAAACAATATATTGTAGAGTTTTATAGTTATGAGATAAAGGGATAACAAATAGCTAAGCATACTAATTTGAAAATTCTTTACTGAAATAAAACACAATGTTTGCAAATTCTGTTTAATTACGTACAGAGGCTTCATTACATGAGCTGGAGGAAGAGGAGAGAGAGAGAGAGAGAGAGAAGAGAGAGAGAGAGAGAGAGAGAGAGAGAGAGAGAGAGAGAGAGAGAGAGAGAGAGAGAGAGAGAGAGAGATAAAAACTACTGCGGAGCAAGCATGTCAAGAGGCTTCTGTTCGTCAGAAGGAATCCCCCTTACTGAAATGTTTTGGCCCTTTATCTTCCTGACACTCTCTGGGGTCAGGCCCACCAGTGTGGTGACTCCAGGTGTCTTTCTCCTGATTTCCATGTTCGAACCATGTTTCCAGAAGTTGCATTGTCTTTGTACCTATCCCATAACTGACAACTGTACCTGCTCTCAAGCCACCCCTCCCTTGGGAAGAAGAGCAGCATGCACCAGGTGCTTTGTGCCCTAGCCTATGTCAGCAGGAAAGGCACATGATGATGATTACCTCAATTATTAGGGTTAAGAAGATTGTACTAATATGAAAGGAAATGAAGCCACAATTCACTTGAATACAAGCATATTATTATAGTTAATATTATTATACAATATGTTATTTCTACATATAATTACATATTTTACAGGAAGCAGGTACAGTTGATAAGTTATTATCATAATGTATAAACATCTGTTTTAGGGAATGGTGCTCTATAGTGTGTATGTGATCTTGCTGTTGGTTGGACGATACTGATGGGTGGCGGACGTGGCCATTACCTTAGCATACATTAGCTTGCAATCACTGTTTATTGTTTATCTGATCTATTTTCATCATCATCATCAAGTGCCGTGCCGGCTGGCGTAGGCGTTCATGGCTCTCCATAGATCTCGGTCTTTGGTTTTCTGGATCAACTCTGCTGCTGATAATCCTCCATGCCACCGTCTCAATCCATCCAGCATCATTTCTCTTGGTCTGCCTCTGCCTCTCTTCCCCTCGATCTTTCCAGTTGTTACGATGTTCTCCAATGCCTCTCTTCTCATCACGTGACCGAAGAAAGATGTTTGTCTCTGTCTTATTGTTGTATATAATGTTCTAGTTTCATTAGCCTGTTTAAGGCAGTCGTCGTTAGTTACTCTGGCAGTCCAAGGAATTCGCAACATTCGTCTCAGGAACCACATCTCTGTTGCTTCTAATTTCTTCTTAATTTCTTCATTTACATTCCAAGATTCACTGCCATACAGCAAAACTGGTTCTACATAGCATTTCAGCACTCTCTTTCTTACATTCAGTGATAGCGACTTATTGCATAAGATACTCTTCATTTTCTGAAATGCGGCTTTTGCCTGCCCTATTCTGCTCCTAATCTCTGTTGTACATCTTCCATCTGATGTTATAAATGCCCCTAGGTATCTAAAATTATCCACTTGGTTAAGGATTTTCCCTTCTATTTCTATGTCACATTTTGGTGTCACCATTTTCTTTGATATTACCATTGCTACTGTTTTCTTGATATTCAAGGAGAGTCCTTTCCTTGCACTCTCTGTTACTACAACATCTAATAATTGTTGTAGGTCTGTTGAATTATCCGCCACCAATACTGTGTCATCTGCATAGCGTATATTATTTATATTATAACCTCCAACTAGTATTCCTGGCATCTCTTTGATCTCTCTCATTATTACTTCGCTATACAGGGAGAAAAGATCTGGTGACAAGACACACCCTTGTCGTACTCCTAGCTTTATCTGTTCGTAACTACCCTCTTTATTTCCCATTTTAATTGCTGCTACTTGGTTCCAGTAAACATTCTTTATTATTCTTAAATCTTTTCCATCAATGTTGATATCTTCCAACATTTTAATCAGTTCATCATGTTTTACTTTATCAAATGCCTTAGTATAATCTATGAAGCACAAATATATGTTTTTTTTTATTTTACTGTTACTAATGTTTGACAGAAATCAATCCACACACAATATATTAATTTTGCCTGTAATATAACTGACACAAGACTTGAACTAAATACCATTGGATTTCTTGTTCTAAGCTTTATCCAATTGAATTTTTACCTCAATTTTTGAAAACATTACATAATTGTATCATAATATAAGACATATCCTCTGCAATGAAGTCTGATAAAGACTGAGAACTTTTGAATAATTCAGGGAGTGAAATGTATGTGTCTTTCAGTAAGCAAAGAAAAAAGAATCATCTTAAGATATGTAGGGTGTATTTTTAATGACTGTGCAGTGTTTGAAAATATTGCCGGTCCAAGTTTTATATTCACCCTCTGTAAAGTTCATGCAACATAATAGGTCCTATCCTTAGCTATCCCATGCAGCTCTGACCATGTCCTCCCCATGTGTTTTTGGGTCTTCCTCTATTTTAATTTTGTCATGTAGCTTTTCTAGTTATGCTATTCTCAGGTTTTCTCAATGTACGAGAGGAGTTCACATGAAAACCTTAAATGTGTAGGGAGTCTCCGTGGCAACGTGGTCAAGCCATCAAGGTTGTGGGTTCAATTCTGGGCCGCATCCTTCAGTTCATGAGTGCATTTTTTGGAGAATCCTGGGGGTCATTGCTGGAGCTGCGGAGTTCGTGCTTTGTAGGACGCTTTTCATGCAGCGGAAAGAGACCGAGCCATATGGGATAAAAACCCGGTGTGATGAAGTCGATCTTGTCGACTTTTAAGCGACCTTAAATGTTTGGATATATGTGTGTGTGTGTAAATATATTCTCAAAAAGTAAAGAACAAATGTATCACTTGTCATTGTAGTCACCACTGCTTTCAATGCATGCCCTCCAATGCCTATAAAGTGATTGGATTTCTCTAGAAAAAAATTCTTTAGGAACACTACTCGGTGTATATGACCCAGTTATGAACAGTCTGTCACAGAAGTCAAGCTATTTTGAAACTTCCTACTCCACTCATACATTTGCTGGACAGACAGGCTTGCATCACCATACTGGATCTTCATTCGCCAATGAATTTCTACAGGTTTCACCCCTTCACTGATCAAAACACAGATAACAGAAGACTGCTCCTCTTTGGTGCATGTCAAAAGTGGGGTGGCCATCTTTAAAATATTCTTATGACGTCACCGCGTTCGTCTGCAACATTATGTCACGTGCTTAACAGCCTTAATAAAAATATAGACAGGTTACAAGACAATGGTATGGTTATTGTAATTTCCATCACAATTTTAAGGTTTTCATTTGAATCTCCCTCATATGTACTATCAACGTCAGTGTCTTTTTTCATCTAATTATTCAATGGTATGTTGTTATCTCTCTCCATGGGCTCCACATTCATGATTCTGTTATACCATTTTAGTCCTATTTTACGAAGCCACCATTTAATGAATTTTTGTAGTTTATCAGTAATTGTTTTTGTCATTCTTCGTGGTTCTGATCGATACAATGGTATTAATTTAAAATTAGAATTAAATATTGTAAGTTTGATGCTAACTTTAATTTCTTTATACTTCCACAATTTGTTTTGCTAGGGCCATAAAAATAATAAGGAATAAATTCTATTTCATGAAGTCAGGTTTCACCAAAGAAGATGGGGTTTCTCATTAATTTTCTCATTAATTTTTAAACATGATTGTTGTGACCTCCCATCCAATCTGTTAGTTTATTCTGCACCTCATTTTGTGTGTGAACAGGAGGGCAATGTCATCCGTGAAGTCCAAGTCATTGAGTTACTACATCAATGAAGTCAATTAAACTCCATTTCTGGCAGACCCTTTCTTTGGCTGCTTCACCAGATAACATTCTCTTCAATCTACTTGTATTTCTTCAGTCTCCAAGATTCTGCTAAATAATTTATGCAGTAATGTTGTTGAAGTGTTTACGTTAATTTTAACAGCCTCTGCTGGGATGCCATCTGAACAAGCAGCTTTCTTATCCTTCGGAAGTTTGATAGCTTTCCTAATACCTTCTTTAGATGTTTTCTGGCAGTGGATATCCAGCTACACCTCTGCAGGCTGGAAATCTGGAGGGTCTTCTAGGACTGATCTATTTAGGAGTTCAATTGATCTTTAATGATAGTGAGAACTTTTCTATTTGCATTTTTGGTCAGTCAAATTGGTTGATTACACTTTCCCGCTATCTTCCTTACGGTAATGTAAAGGTCTCTCAGGTTTCCTTTCAATGTTGCTTCATCTGCCTCACTTGCAAGATCAGCTATAAATTCATTGCCTTTTATTCACTTAATTAGCTTCTGTGTGATTTCCTTGGGCTTTGGCTTTCACAACTCTGATATTTTCAAGTAAAATTCCTCCTTAATTGATTCCTTATTGTCTTTTGTGTGATTACATTCATGTTCCCCCTCTCCTTTTTTCTTTGGGTGTGGGTCTGAATGCTGCTGTTAATGTTATTATTTCCAAATTCACTGCTTCCCATTATATTAGTGCGTTTTCTGCCTCCTTAGATAAAACTAGAAAGCTAATCTACGTACAAAAATTGGCACTCTTCCGATTGACGGGTCTAAATAGTTTCGCAGTGAATAAGTTAGGGTTAAGGGTTAGGGTCAGTGTTAGTTTAACACTGACCCTAACCCTTAACCCCTGACTTATTCACTGCGGAACTATTTAGACCCGTCAATCGGAAGAGTGCCCAAAAATTAGTGCACTAGAAGTAGTAGTAGCACATGTACAGACAACGTTCATTCTTTTTTTATTTTTGAGTGTGATTCTGAATGCTTCTGTTACTATTTGCTGTGGGCGGTTTGGCAGCAGCCCACCTTGCGTTGATTTTTATAAAATGGTATGAGCGCCTTTTGTTCAGAAAGCAATGGCAAACTTTTTTTTTTTTTTGCATATCCTTTACAGGACAGTAACACCCGCATTTTATTTTATTTTTCAGCTGCTGTTATTGTCTTGTCTTGGAAAGTTTTACGTTCGGCAGTTTGCTATTTGAATAAGTATTTCTGAACGACCGGCTCACTATTGTCACTATTGATATTGTCCACACACACACTCCGTAAGTAACCAGTAACCAGCGCGACGCGTCAGCTGCTGAATCTCGCGCAGCTGTGTTTCATACGTGAGTATACGGGATTACGAACAACGTTCTTAACCCCTTCGTCAGGAGAACCGGCAATGGCAAACTACTGAACGTAAAATACTAAAATCTTGCCCAGGAATCACAAACACAGTAACACAGCGAAAAATAAATGCTGGTGTTGACTGCAATAATCAATATCCTGCTAAGGTAAGGTTACTTGTATTAGGGTCCCAGTAATACATGGGGAGGTATTAATAATCATTAGCATATACATAGATATTACAGTGCATGTACCTGTAATTATCGCGATTGCCGTGTCCGTGCTTTCATTTGATGTCCAGGTGTTTGTTGTTGAGAGACACAGGTATAAACACATTTTACGACAAATCACCTTTGTTTTGCTTTTTGCGACTTCGTCTATCCTATATTACAAATAGGACTGTCTCCATGTAAACATTGATGCGGCATGGAGCTACTTTACTTTCCGTGTGCTTTTTTAATTGTACTATTGGTAATAATAATTAATATCTTCTTCTTCTTTTCGTTCACCCGGAGTGTTTTTTCAGATGTGATTGCGGTGTGTCTGTTATGCGCCCTTGGGCCGAAACCCGTAGGCCAACACATCGACTTTACTTTAGCGTGCTTTTTTGACCAGGTAGCATTCCTGGGAGACTCACTTTTGCGGTGCCATCTGCTACACCACTGGCCAAGTTGGAACGGTCGAAGACAACGTGTCATCCCTCAAAGGAAGGCAGGGACAGTCCATAGCATTTTCCGCCATCCAAGGTTGCTTCCATGGTTGCAGGGCCGACACATAGCGCCCTGATTCTGGGCTCACCGAGGGAAATCGTCACGTCCTGCTCATGGCTGCTTTAAATCCTGAAAGTGTCTAAACGGACTCAAGTCCGTATAAACTACTCTGTCTATTCGGACTCCACTTCGTTTTTTCCGGTCCGTTTTTTCCGGAAACCCCGGCTGGTCACGTGAACTGCGTCATCGGGACATGTGTTTGACTATATTACACATTTTTGTAAAGTTTTCATTGTGTTTTCAGTAGCTTAGTGGTAAGCATTTCCGCCTGTCACGCGGGAGACTGAGGTTCGATTCCTCACCAGCGAGACAATTTTTTTTTTAATGACATTGATAGAAAATCGCTTTGGAAATAGATGTCATTACGGGTATCCGTCGATCGTTTATTTATAAAGGCATCACATATAAAGGAATGAAATAAGTTCTCCGTGAGGGAGAACATTTGTTTTAAATAACAGGGGTGGGGCAGACATGCTTTGTCATCTTTATTGTTGCTGTAGACTGAAACCAACAGCTAACGCTAGACATGGAACATGGACTCTTCACAGAGCAGCATGGGTTATTATAATTGAATTAAAATGGTTAAGTCACAACAATTATGGATAAAAATTTGTTTGGAAACAAAATAATGCAACTTAATCAAGCATGGAATCATACACCCATTTAGGAAGCAACATAGACAGGTGGGGAGGTGGGTGGCGATATTACAATCAGAATATAACAAACAAGAAGTGCTGTCTTGGCACTAGGAAATGTGTGGTTTTCCTGCTGGTTTAGACCGTCTCTGTGATCGACGGCACCCCAAGAGCGAAGAGTAATCATAACTGAATGCTTCGCGGGCTCCTATAGCCCTGACTGTTAGTTAGTTACCGTAGTTAGTTAGGTTCCAACTTCATCGCGTCATCCCCATTTCCAAACGCGTCATCCCCATTTTTGCTCCGTTCCGGTGTCAGCGAATATCACACAAAATGCTCCCCACTGTCCAATGTGAAAAGTGGAACAGACAGGAGTCTCGGCAATCAGCCCGCACAGGTACACTATGCACTAATGCCGCCGTCAGAATGTCAACACAAAATTCATCCATTCATTCATTCATTCAGTAGCATGTCCTTTGCAGAACCTCGCTCCCATAACAACCCTCCGGAAAACCTCTCGATCACAAGCAAGATGCCCCGCGTCCGATACACCCATCTGGAGATCATCCGCCACATCCTGCACCCATCTTCTCTTTGGCCTTCCTCTTCCTCTCTTCCCAGGCATATACCCCTCCATTATTGTTCTCTCCAGACTTTCGTGACGTTTCAAGTGACCAAAATATTTCAATTTTCTTTGTTTTATCATCATTAATAGCCAACCTTCTTCAATATTCAACTCTTGAAGTATGGATGCATTTGTTCTTTTCTTTACAAATGCATCCACAAATAGTAAATACCACCATTCATCGTTGATGGACTCGGCAGTCACCAGAAAGACCTCCTTGACCCGGGTTTTCTCACATGGCTTGGTCTATAGCCCTGACTGTACTGGGTTTAGGTACCAGTACAGAGCGGGGCAGGTGGTCGCTTCTACAATCCCCAAGGACACTCCATTTTGTGGATGCCGCCTCTTGTGATACAAGCGCCAGGTCGATGGTGGTGTCAGGGTCCCCCAGTCTCATTGCCTGCCTAGTTGGTGTCCCATCATTTAGACAGACAACATCCGCATCAACCGAGGCCTCAGCAAGAGCAGTGCCCGGTATGTTCTCTCCCGACCTGTCCCACTCGCTAATTGAAGTAACCACATAACAGATACCTGGTAAATGAAGAACAAATAAGTTGGTATCAACCAGTGCTGGTCTGATGATCTCGCTTTTGGCAGCAAACAGTGTTTCCTAGGGTTTTTGTGTTTTGTGTTGGTTACATGTGTCTTTATCTTGCTGCACAAGAACCTGCACACTTGTCTTTCTGTTCTTATCTGTCCTCTACTTTTGTTGTCTTGGGAAAGGCGCTTAGCCAACCGAACACGAGTTCTCTCTCTCTCTCTCTCTCTCTATATATATATATATATATATATATATATCCCTCCCTCTTTCTCTCACTTGCCTTTATGACTTTGTTATGTCTTTCAACACAACACATCTTTCTCGTATCTCTGTCTCTCACACTATCTTCGTTATCTATCTCCCCCCTCTCTCTTTTCAACCTGATTCACATATACCAGGTTTTCCTGCACTTTATGTGCGTAGCATTTCCTTGTTTATTTGTTAATTCATCAGGCCACTAAGTCGGAAGCCTGGTGTTTGAATTGCCTAATCATGTCTTTCTGAGGCGACGCATATTACTGTCAGCTTGGACCGGAATTATGAGGACATCAATAGCAGGAAATAGTAGGGCGGTAATGTCAACAAAGATGGAAGCCTGTAGTAAACAGTAAGTGTACAGAAACGCAAGTTAACAATTCTTTAACTCGCATGGGGACACATTCGGGATACCAATCTAGAAAATTATTCTTGATATTTAAACAGCTTCATACTTCAGCTATACCCAGCTCTGTATAAACTACTCTGTCTATACGGACTCCGCTCCGTATAAACTACTCTGTCTATTATACGGACTCAAGTCCGTATAAACTACTCTGTCTATTCGGACTCAAGTCCGTATAAACTCTCCTTTAAATCCTCACTTCAATATATTGGTCATTTCATTTGCCTCAGGCCATTCCTGCACAAGCCAGACAAGTTTGCAGACGGTATCCACTCAGCGAGTTTTCGGACATGTGCTTGTCGTTGCGCCCGTCAGAGCTGTTCCAGGCACGACAGACATTCGGAAAACTACCTAGTCAGAGCTGTTCCGAACAAGAGCGGCATTCGGAAACTAGGTAGTCAGAGCTGTTCCTAGCACGAGAGACATTCGGACGAGACATTTCACTCGGACGTAATTGCGTAATGTCAATTTTTAGTTTGCCTCCCGTAGGACGACACTTCCGACTTCCGGCGGGCATTTTTTAATGAGGTTAGCCTTCCTCTGGTTTCATGGCACGTTAGACTGTTGTGATGTCGCCAGCATCTCGGCTGGTCAAGATAGAACGATCAACGACATCGCGGTCGGCCCTCGAGGGAAGGCAGGGGCAGATCATGGGCATTCCCTCGCTATCCAAGGAGGCTTCCATAATTGCAGAGCCGGCACATATTGCTCTGAGACTGGGCACACCCGAGGAGTTGCCACGTCCTGCTCATGGCTGCTTTAGTTCCTCACTTCCATATGTTGGGAGTCTCGCTTGCCACTGATCGCTCAAGCACACACCAGGGGCGGTCAGACTGCGAGCGACATCCACTCGGTAAGCTTTTATTTTCGACTTCGGACAACGCTATAGGTTCGCTCGCCGTGCGTTCCATTTCGCGTCGTTGGGACGTTCTTCCACTTTTTACTTCACTCTCTATGAGTTAGATACAGACAATTTTCGTAACCATTCCATTCGACTGGGTCGCTTCTCTGACTTTTTTGTACTCGCTCAAGAGGTGGGCTACATGTGCTGCCGGCTCAGCACCTTACCTCCGTGCAGCAGTGAACGAGAAACGGCCAGGCCCTCTCTTCCGGGAATCCCTCATATCCCCCAGTTGAGAGCCTTCGAACAAGTATCAGAACTGGGCATGTAGCTTGCACAGTATCTCACCTCTGTTTTTCGGAGGGTGGGTATGGGCCCGGCTCTCAGATCCGAGGGTTTGTGGCTTAGAGGCGTTCAGCCTCAACCCTCGACAGAGAGCCTCAGAGTATTGTCCGGACCAAATCTTTTGCCTTCGTGCGCCTGATTTAAATTTTTGACTGCTATCCTCAGTCTAACCTGCAGAGCAGCAGGTTTTGTCTCTCTTGGTCTGGTCCCTATCCCATAAGCTGTCCGATATATAGTTTTTCATCCATCGGCAAGCAAATGGGGTCGATGGGACACGCAAGCGCCCCCACCACGTCAAGGTGGAGACACATCGGGGGAGATAATTAATATTATTATTAGCCATTATACTAGCACCATTTTCTAATTGATTTTTAATTATGTAGCCTGCATAGTTGGATATCTCTTGAAAAAAAAAAAAAACACACACACACAAATCAAACGGTACCAATATATATATACTAGCTTGATAAAACGAATCCAACGGTAATATCAACGAAGACTGTACATCAATTCTAAGCGGAGTTTAAAAATATTTTTGTGTCGTGATCTACAGCCAGGAAGGTCAACTATACACCCCCCCCCCCCCCCCCAACAAACAAACAAAAATTTGATGGCATAAGATTCTTCTTCTTTCGTTGGTAAAAATGGAAGATAATGATGGTGGTGATAACTCATGCATAGTTTGCACGTGTGACCTCCTGTTTTTCATCCATATTATTTGAGAAGGCTAGGTTATCCATCTCACTACTCAAAAGATTATAGGAAAATTGGTACTTCATTTTTAATTCACCACAAACAAACTGTGTAGTTATTGTTAGCCCTGACCTAGATCTGACAAAATTGTCTATTTTCTGAATAGGTATATCGGGATTCACTTTGTGGTCGGTCGACAAGTGTGTTTGCAGTAAGATGTACCCAAAACCACATGTCATTGTCTTCGCAAACTGCCCACCCCCCCCCCCCCCAGATACATCAAAGATGAGCACAGACAGATGGAACATAGACTAGATAAGATGAGTAGCACAAGATATGGAGATACAGACAGATGGAACATACACTAGATAAGATGAGTAGCACAAGATATGGAGATACACTCCGATGACAGTGGGCCCTATGGGCCCAGAAACATTTATTGCATCCATCGATTGGTCTGGCAGTCCACCACACTCAACCGGAAGTGGTGATCGACAACACATTCAATTTATATGATTCTTTATTTCAATAAATACATTACACAATAGCCATTGCTTGCCTTCTACACCCCATACACAAGTTGCACAGTATTTCAAAATACCCCTACATGCACAGTATATCAACACACCCCTACACCCACTATGTAATCACCATGATGTCTTGTGATTTTCTGGGAACTCCTGGGATTCCTTTGTTTTGTGTGTGTGTGTGTTTTTTTGGTGTTTTTTGTGTGTGCGTATCCCTTTCAGGACGCTGCAGTCAACACCAGCATTTTTCAGCTGCTGTTGATGTACTAAGCAAGATTACACTCAGTAGTTTTCCATTGCTTTCTGTGGGACTGACTCACATACCCCGTAAGTTACTAAGGCGGCGAGAACCGCAACCGATTCTCACGCAGGTTACGTTACGAGAATATACAGGATTATGGAGAAAGACGCTAACGCCTAGGCCAGGGAGACCGGCTATACTTTGTTTGCGGTTAATTAAAAATGAAGTCCTGGAAAATGTTATATTATTAGATACTATTCGATCTTTGAAAAATTCCCAGACCAATGCTAAGATAAAATTTAGTTTGACTTATTTTATATAAAAGTCATTTGATCAAGTTTTCCTTCTCTGTGTTTGTTTTCTTAGGCTAAGGGAATGGCACACAGCAAACCTGTTCTAGCAATCAGACATCACCTGCAGAAATATGTGAAAAGGCTGCTATCAGGTAACATCGCCAGCACATTGCCTCGTATTGCAACAAAATAACTTTTCTGTTACATGTTTATTTAAATTTGTAATATGCCATGTGATGTGGAATGGCCAGTTTATGATCATGAATTCTGTACCTGAATCGATTAAAGCCTGTGGGTGAAGATAGGAATATACTGGGCTGACTACAATGAATGGAACCATGAAATTGTAGTGGCCAGTACTCCCACTTATAAACACAATGCCAGAGGTCAGCCTGGCCAGAAGGATAAGAGCGCTTGCTCGTAAACTTCTGGTGATCTGATGCCGAGATAGTAAGTTCAACCCCTACTCCTGCCAATTAGACTAAAATGTTGACTTCTTGTCCTTGATTTGGGGGCGTAAAATATTAGTACCTCACAAGTTGGAGTGGGTTCGCTTGATGGCGAGGGACACTTGTAAAAGGGAAAGCTTATCCACACGCGAAAATCAGTCCTCACCACTAAAAGTAGCAGCACATGTGTTGACTATGCTTGAGTTCAAAGCTAGAAAATGCCCCCCCCCCCCCCCCCCAAAAAAAAAACCCAAAACACAATGGCCATGATGTTTGGTCTCCGTTAGAGGTTTGTCTTCTGGACAGTCCAGCTCTGAGGTAAACCCAGCCTCATAAAATGGGTACCAGATTTCTGGACTTGTAATGGTGGTCAGTGTAATACTGGTGTAATACTTTGGGGGGGGGGGGGTACGGGGTGTCAGGCATTGGTAGCACCTTTGGTAAGGATGACTCTCATGTCCTTTTCAGGACCCATCTCCCACTGGTCCAATCCTGACACCCAGCTCGTGCCTGTGGCTCCTAGTAGCTGTCAGCATGCGACAGCGGCCACCCCCCGGGCAACAGCTGTGAGAGACTGGCTAAACCAGGCATGGGTATCCGATTTGGTGTCAAACCAAGAGGTAAACTAGGGTATGCCTACCCAGCATGTGAAGACAGGATTCGGCAGACTGCGCGGAAGAAATCATTCCTGATTCAACGGGCAAGACGGCGTTTACCTGCAAAGCGTTGTGGAACGTAATGAGCATGGCAAGGCACGTAGAGCGCCCTGGTCATCCACTGCACCTGTATTCGTCTCCAGTCGTCTCGACTTGTCTTGCCACTGGATTCAGATGGATTCAGGCGAGAGAGTGAGGTCGACGAATTGCGCAACTCTTCCTCACTTTAATCCAAGTCATCGCGCAAGTCATTCTTCATCCAACGTCATATATCACCTTCAAGCCCTGTGGCGAGCGGCGAAGTGGCAGGCATGGGTACGCTGGAAGCCGTAGTCGCAGACCTGCACACAGGCGGCTCAGGCCATATGGTCGTCTTCTACTGACCGGAGCAGCAGTGGGATTCGGCAGCCCCCTGAGCGACTGAGCAGCCCTCTATAGGAACACACTGCTCACCTCCATAGCATGAGGAAGGGGCTAGAAAAGGTGCCCTAAAAATTGTCTGCTCCATCACTACCTAACCAGCTAGCCGCGGTTGGTGGGTACCCTAACTGCGGTCGACATACAAATAAAGATAAAACAAGCAAAGCTAAAAGAGTAAACCATATTCCCTTAACAATTGGAACTTGGAATGTACGCACCCTACTTGACAGAGACGGCGCGTCGGGTCCAGAGAGACGAACAGCACTGATTGGGAGAGAGCTGAGCAGGTGCAACGTCGACATTGCAGCCTTGAGCGAGACACGACTTGCAGAAGGCCAAATTTGTGAAGTAGGTGCCGGCTACACATTTTTCTGGAGTGGAAGGAAAAGCGAGGAAAGACGCCCATCCGGTGTGGGAGTTGCCATTAAGTCGGCCCTGGTCGGCAAATTAGCTGGATTTACAAAGGCTATAAATGACAGGCTCATGACCATGAAGTTGCCCCTGCTGAATGGAAGGAAGCATGCAACCATTGTGAGTGTCTACGCACCAACTATGACCAATGAAGATGATGTCAAGAACAAGTTCTATGAGGACCTGCACAATGTATTAACATCTGTTCCCAAAGGAGAAAAACTTATACTCCTTGGGGATTTCAATGCCAGAGTAGGCACGGACAGCACCTCTTGGAGTGGCATTATTGGAAAGCATGGAGTCGGAAATTGTAACAGCAATGGACTCGGCCTCCTTGAGACATGTGCCGAACATGATCTCCTGATTACGAACACAATTTTCCATCTCCCCATGAGAAATAGGACATCGTGGATGCACCCTCGCTCGAAACACTGGCACCTCATTGACTATGTCATCGTCAGGAGGAGTGACAGACAAGACGTTCAAGTGACAAAATCCATGTGTGGTGCCGAATGTTGGACAGACCATCATCTCATTGTCTCGAAAATAAACATTCACATCAGGCCACCATGGCATCCTCAAAGGGCGAAAATGCAAAGAAAGCTAAATGTCACTCGCCTAAACAGCAAGAAAATGCAGCAGTCGTTTGAAAATATGCTGGAAGACCGCCTCAGGCCCAATGCTGCAGCTGAACAGGATACAGAAACAGAATGGAGAGCCCTAAAGGACATAATTTACAACACTGCTATGGAAATCCTGGGTCCAGCCCCCCGAAAGCATAAAGACTGGTTTGATGAAAATTCCGAAGACATCAACCAATTGCTGGCCGAGAAACATCTTCTCCTCAAGGCACATTTGAATGACCCAAAGTCAACATCAAGAAAAGATGCTCTCAAGAACATTCAGAGAGTAGTGCAGCAGAAACTTCGGCACATGCAGGACTCCTGGCTGAGCAGCAAAGCTGATGAAATTCAGGGCTTTGCTGACAGACATGATATGAAAAACTTCTACGATGGTTCTAAAGCGGTCTATGGTCCTACATCACCAGGCATAGTTCCCCTCCTCAGTGCAGATGGGGGAACATTGGTCACCGATAAGAAAGAAATCCTTCAACGCTGGGCAGAGCATTTCAGCAAAATCTTAAATGCAACTTCCTTCTTCGATGATGAAACCATCAACTGCCTTCCTCAAGTTCCCACCAATGTGACACTTGATGACCTGCCAACCATAGTGGAAGTAAACAAAGCCATCCAGCAACTCTCCAGCGGCAAGGCACCTGGTCCTGACTCCATCCCAGCAGAGATATACAAGGCAGGTGGGCCGGTCCTAACAGAGCAGCTTCACCAAGTCTTTACAAACATATGGGTGAACGAGACCATGCCACAAGATTTCAAGGACACGTCAATAGTCCACCTTTACAAACGTAAAGGAAACCGCCAATCCTGTGACAACCACCGAGGCATCTCCTTGCTTTCAATTGCAGGGAAGATACTCGCGAGAATTCTTCTCAATCGCCTCACAGCCCATCTCGATCAAGGTCTTCTTCCTGAGAGTCAATGTGGCTTCAGAAAAGAACGTGGAACTGTTGTCATGATTTTCGCTGCAAGGCAGCTGCAAGAGAAATGTCAGGAACAGAACTGCGAAATGTTCTCCACTTTCATTGACCATACCAAGGCTTTTGATACAGTCAGCAGAGAAGGACTGTGGAAGATTATGGCAAAATATGGCTGTCCACGAAAGTTTGTCCAAATAGTGCGGCTATTTCATGATGGCATGCAGGCAAGAGTACAGGAAAATGGTGAACTGTCTGAACCCTTTCCTGTCACCAATGGAGTGAAGCAAGGATGTGTCCTGGCACCAACACTGTTCAGCCTCATGTTTTCAGCCATGTTGATGAATGCCTTCGAGAGTGACGACATTGGAATAGACATCAACTACCGTATGGATGGAAAGTTATTCAATCTCAGAAGGCTGAAAGCTAAAACCAAAATTAACAGCGACACCGTCAGAGAGCTCCTGTTTGCTGATGATTGCGCTCTATACGCCAACTCAGAGGCGGACATGCAACATAATGTTTCAGCTTTCTCACATGCCTGTGCCAACTTTGGGCTCAATATCAACTTGGAGAAGACTGTAGTTATGTACCAGCCAGCTCCAGGGAATAATCACACTGTGCCGAATATCAAAGTGAATGATCATAGACTAAGTGTTGTGGACAAATTCACCTATCTTGGCAGCACTGTGTCACAAGCTGCCACAATTGATGACGAAGTGAATGCAAGAATCTCCAAGGCCAGTGCGGCCTTTGGCAGACTGTACAAGAATGTATGGGACAGAACTGGAATAAGCCTGCAAACAAAGCTAAAAGTCTACAAAGCAGTTGTATTATCCACACTGCTATATGCTAGTGAAACCTGGACTGTTTATCAGCGACACGCTAGGAAATGAAACCACTTCCACACAGTCTGCCTAAGGAAGCTACTGAAGATTAAATGGCAAGACAAGATTCCAGACATTGAAGTCCTAGAAAGAGCATCCATGCCCAGTATCCACACTCTACTGATGAAGAATCAGATTCGCTGGGCTGGTCACTTGACTCGCATGCAGGATCACAGGCTCCCTAAACGAATTTTTTACAGTGAACTGCTTTGTGGTAAACGCTCCCAAGGTGGCCAGAGGAAACGCTTTAAAGACACTCTGAAAATTTCACTGAATGCTTTTGGAATTCATCATGACACCTGGGAGACTGCAGCCAGAGACCGAAATTCGTGGCGTGCATCATTACGCAAAGGTGCAGTCATATGTGAGGCAACCAGGACTGCAAGAGCTGTGAAGAAAAGGCAGGACAGAAAAAACACTGCAGGAAATCCTCCTCCAGAAACGTCAAGCATTCTTTGCCCACATTGTCAAAGAACATTTTGAGCCAAAATAGGCCTTATCAGCCATCTTAGAACCCACGGCTCCATACTTTCAACCCCAATGGATGAAATGAATGGTTATCATCATTCTTGATGGACAAACAACAATACTGGTCTTGTAATAATGGTCAGTGTAATACTGGACTTGTAATGGTGGTCAGTGTAATACTGGACTTGTAATGGTGGTCAGTGTAATACTGGACTTGTAATGGTGGTCAGTGTAATACTGGACTTGTAATGGTGGTCAGTGTAATACTGGACTTGTAATGGTGGTCAGTGTAATACTGGACTTGTAATGGTGGTCAGTGTAATACTGGACTTGTAATGGTGGTCAGTGTAATACTGGTCATATTACTGCAAATGGGAGAGCCATGGCTAGGAGATTATGATGTCCATCTCTAGCTCAGAAGTTACCTGGCTTTTCTTCGTCATTCATCTGAAATGTTCATTTTGAATATAAATGTGATGTGTCTGTTTACAACAGAGTTGCAATATTTGCACTGTTTGGCCGAAAGTACCCAGGGATTGCAGGTTCAGATGTTTTCCTAACCAGTATGACTCTGTGGTCTACTCTCTCTTGTTAACTTGTGCCAGATTGTTTTTAGAATTTTCTCAGGAAAGGCAGAGAGTAAAGGAGTTGGTCACGCCATCTTAGTCAGCTGTAACGTCATGCCTCTAAGGTAAAAATAATCCCATGGTACTGCCAATGGATTTAAAGTGTTATGCCTTCACAAATTCTAGGTAATGAAATAGAAGATTGGATGGCCAGTACACTTCCTCATCGCCTTTCTGTATTGGAAAATTCCCAGAAAATGATCTAATACTAAATTTTATGAGACAGGGTCGACCCCAGAGCCGTACTGATCGGAAAAAATAAAATTGCGTCTGCTGGGGATTGATCTCCAGACCACTGTCTTGGCTGGCAAATGCATAATTGCTCTATCAGTGCTTCTATGGTAGTGATGTGAAATTACATAAACATATGCACCTTGCCTAGATTGTCGGTCAAAGGCAGTTGCGTGCCTTATTTGGTCCTCGCAGAAGGATTTGTTAATGATCAGTGTGGTTTTGGTGTCGCCACAAAATTATCCAGGGTTGGCACTGAGAAAGCAAATGCAGCCAGTGTGATACAGATTTATCTCTCTTAGTCTACCACGAATGTCCAGAAATACTTGTCTTACACCACATTATCTGTGCACTTTAATGGGAACACTTGTTGTTATAGGAACCCAATGTCGTCATTTTTTGTCTGACCTCAGGTTGTGGATCAGATGGCTAACCCCCTTTGTTGTGTCTCCACCTTGAAGTGGTAGAGAGTCTTGCATGTTACTGTGATCTCAAGAGCTATGCACAGGTAGGGTCTCCCACATTGGACAGATCAAGAGATACGGACCAGATGAAGTGAGACACTGCTGCCTTGTATGTAGGCTTGGAACAGTCAATGGCCAGGGAAAGCAAACTGGAAAAAATGCTTGTCAAAATAAGATTTTCTAAGCTACAGGCTAAAGAAAACAATGCAATGTAACTTGCTCTATGACAATGAAGTGTCTGCCCTCCTTGGACAATGGCAACAAATATGAGGCCCTTTACGTGTATTGTGCATTGTAAAAAACCCTTGGCAGTTTATGGCAACTAGACAAAGTTTTTTTTTTTTAAAAAGCAACTTAGAAATGCTGTCCCATAACAGAATATTTAAGGTATTGTGGATTATAGTCAGCACAGAATGGAATCCATGATGGTGCTACAGAATTCACGCAATGCAAAGAAATCCTAGTATGATCTGAAGGAAAAGTGATCAAAATAATGGGAATGGAGCACAAATAAGTAGTTTCACAGTTTGATCAAGGTTGTCCTTCAACCCATTCAGTCAGCCAATCAAAGTCCTTATTGGCATATAATTGTGGTTATTTTACCAGACAGGTAGCCAAGTGGCATAGTGGTTAGCATGCTGGCCTGCCAAGACAGTGGTCAGGGTTCAATCCCCAGCAGAGGCAACATTTTTTCCACAGACCTGTATGGCTCTGGAGTCAACAGCCCCATATAAATGGGGACCAGACAGTTTTCAGAATTTTCTGGAATGAAAGGCAAAGAGTAAGGTAACTGGCTACCCACCTCATTCTTTCTGGTTTATAATACTGAAATGCCTAGCAATACACTCCCTAGTGGCAATATCTGTTATGGGACTACCTGTACCTTTGTCTTGCTATATACCAATTAGTCTTGTTTTTTTTTAAATTTCAGATATAAAGGAAATTGAGGCAAAGGAAACAGAAAGTAAGAAAGTAGTAGCTTCCCTTGCCAACTTGTTAGAACAAAGAGAATGTGTGGCCAGGGTTTTAGTTCTAAGCCCAGCTATTACATCCCAATTTCCTGATGTCCAGTCCAGGCTGCTGGTCAAGATTTCAGCAGAAAAGGACAGCAAGCTGGAGAACCCAAGAGAATGTGTGGCCAAAGTTGATGTTCTATGCCCAGCTATTGCGTCCCAATTTCCTGATATCCAGTCCCAACTGCTAGTCAAGATTTCAGCAGAAGTGGACAGGAAGCTGGAGAAACTGAGAAACATAACGTAAGGGGTTTTGGCACTATTTAAAGTTTGTTATTTTATTCTTCTGGCAAAGAAACTAGAGTGTATAGTGACAGCATGTGAGATAACACTGAAACAAACGACAACATTGAACCTTTTCCACACTTTAAGGGGTACTGGGTATATGGTGCTAATCCCATATTCTTATATCCCAACTCACACTCAATGGGTGATGTGGTAAATATCCTTTACTTCTCAGAACCTTTCCTGGTACTCATTTTATGTTTGATCAGCCTGGGAACGTATGTCAATTTAAATTGTAAAATATCTCCACCTCGAATACATGGACCTCCGGGCTGGCAGGCTATTGTGCTAACTTTGGTGCTACCGTGGCTCCCAAAAATAAAACTGAAGCAAGTAGAGAAATTCAATTTATTTAGGGTCAGTGTTAACAACAGATGGAGATAATAATACAGTGGTACCTCGAGCTATGAACAATTCAGGTTACGAACAACAACTTCTAAAATTTTATGTCTCGGGTAATGAACCGTGCCTCGGGTTATGAACGAAGGCGAGAGAGAGAGCAAGGTGTAACGTTGGAGACAAACGATCGCGTATAGTACAAACAGTACTACAGATGAGCTTGTGGATCTTCAGAATGAACAGCTAAAGACATTACAGGAGGAGTAATTGTCCAATGATGAGGAGTCAGTGACCGTTTCAACTGCCAGGTTTAAAGGAATTTGCAGCAAGTGGGCAGATGTCGAAGACTTCATTGTGAACCATCATCCAAACTTGTTGCTAACAGGGCAATAAACCTGATGAATGATAACACGGTGGCCCACTTCAGAAAGATTCACCAACAAAGGAAGTGACAAATTTCCCTTGATAGTTTCTTGGTGCAGAAAGATTCCCAGTCGGCTGCCAAGAAACAGCGACAAGATGCTCCTGAAACTGTTTCAGAATAACAAAGATGACAAATTTCCCATGATCGTTTTCTTGGTAATAAAGATAGACTTAATCTTTTTTTTTTTATTTTACATTTAATTCATTTGGTTGTTTTCTTTCTCTTTATTCTTTGCATTTTATCAGGTAAACGACCGGATGTTAATAAAAAAGAACAATTCTTTCATCTTGAAACAGATTGTCTTTCTAATCTATGCCTGCCACTTGTCTCCGTCTCTTTGGATTTATTAAACTTGCCAATTGTTGCAATATGATGTAATTCTTTTTTCATAATGAGGGCAAAAATTAATTGAGGGCCAGCTTCATTCTTATGTTGGTTGAAAGTTGTCTTTATGTCTTTCAAAACATGTAGATTACTTATTTTTGTTTTGTTTATGGTATTTTTAGGAATTCTTATTTGCTGATTGTTCATTTTTCTTCTTCTTTCGTTCACTTAAAATTGATTGCATATATCTCAGTGTTGTCTCTTGTATAAAAGCATTATCTTGTTGAGTTCACACAGTGGTCCATAAAGTTTATCTTCCAGTGTGGTTTCTCTATGCCAGAAGCTTTCCCTCGATATGTTGTATTTTGGGCAGTCTTAGATAATGTGATCTGACGTCCATAGTGCCAATCCACATGTGCACATGGTTGATTTGCAAATGTGTATGCATATGATTGCGTAATCGATTGTGTTGTGTTCTGAGGTGCAGTATAATTTGTTCTGGTTGTCCATAAAATGGTAATTGCCTTGTGCTGGTTTTGGTGGCATTCTGATTTATTTGATGATACTTTTCTTTTGGTGGTATGTTACATCAAGTTGCTGTTCTGTTGCTCCTTCCTCAGCTAGTTGATCAGCCCTCTCATTTCCACAGTGAGATATCCACTGTATGCTGACCTTATACCGGCTACCTAGTTAAGATAGTAGTGTCTGTAGTACCAGCATTTTCCCATACAGGAGTGCCTCAAGTAATGATTTTGCCATGATTGGTATTCAGTAATTTCTTTTGCTATCTTGATTGCCTGGATTTCTGCATCATAGTACTTTCGTGTTGGTATTCTGGCCATGTTCTCTAGTATTATATGGGTACTGTATGTATACTCCCAATTCTCCACTTCTAACAGCATTTTGAGCTGACCCATCTGTGTAGATTCAGATCCAGAGATTCTGTAGGTATTCTTCATAAATAAAACTGATAGTGGCAGTTCTGTGTTGTACACTGTTCTATTCTTCCTTGTCAAATATTACTCTCACTTTTGTATGGATTTGTACTGGTTGTCTATGTTTCTCTCTCCATGAAATTTGTTCTGGGATAGCTTTCAGGGAGATATCACCTGCAGGTAAGTCATTGATTTATCTGCAGTTATTTGACCTGGTGGTTAAAACTGCTTCTTTTCTATCATCACATAGCTAAGTTTTCAAATCTGTTCTTCATAGGATGGCCTGGCATGCTGAGGTACTTTTTTGCTTGTTTTAGCATTTCATATCTCTGCACTCTGCCAGTGCTTGTGCCCTCCCCATCTTCTCCATCTCCATTATAAGAGTTGACCTCTTCCAGCTCTGTGTGACTCTGAGTGCTTGATACAGCACCTTGCCCACCTCTTGTAGTGTGTTATTTGCTGCTGAACTCTGTCCAGTTGACCCATATTCCAGGTGTGGTCGTATCCTCCGTTGGTAAACTTGCTGATTATTCACTTATTCCCAGTCAAATGTGAAAATTGCCTTTTTATAACACTGAATTCATATTCTAGCTAATGTGATGGACGGATTGTGTTCGCTTTATAAAATGAAGTTTTTGCTTGTTTTCTGTAGTTTGTATAGTACATCTTCCATCTGATTTCATCCATGTACCATAATATTTTAATTTCTTTGCTTTCTCAAAATTAATAGCATTGATTTTAATTGTACAGTTGAGCAGGATCTGTTTCATTGTTAAGTCATAGATATTTAAAACTTTACATTTTCTTAGGTCATATAGCCATAAGAGTTGATGGCAATCTCAGTATACGAAGCCCATAAAGGGGTACTCTCCTGCTGTTTATGCTTCACCTTGAGAAGATAGATATAGCCATGAATACTGTTTATGTGATTAGCTGTTATCTGTTTACATTGCTTTGTGTTGATTGGTTGGTAGTTAGGTTGGTTGTGGATCCTCTGAGAGCCTGAGTTAAAACTCTTCAGTCTAATGCATGATGTTTAGGACATTGAAGCCCTAAAAAGAGTTTGCATCTATCAGAGTGAATAAGGTCTCCAGTCCAGTACCAAAATACTATCTTCACTGGGGCTGTATTGCAGAGCTCTCCTTTCCTTTTCAAGCCCAGAAATCAATGGGGTCTGCAAAACCAGCACTGTAACATCACATCTGCAGAGAGGCACATTGGCATGTAATTGGGTCATGATTTATCATAGCACATATAGACTGGCTGGGATCAGACCTGGGTTGGTCATGTTTTCTCCACAGGTCTTAGACATTTCATTCTCAGGTCTGTGTCAGATATGTCAGTGCTGTCATATGACAGTGGATGGTACTACCTGCTTTCTGTTTGTGCTGATTGTAGGGCAGCACTCACCAAACCCGGTACCCCACATTGTGAAACCCGGTACCCCACATTGTGCCAATGGCTTTGGACAGAGGAGCACAATTTGAAGGGTACAAGTCTTACCCTAGAGCAAGGAAATGCAGCCTGAAGACTACATTGTTATGGCAGGGTAGACCAGGCCCTAAGCCTTGGTCGGCAACTGGTCTAGAATGGAAGCTCCAACAAGTGGACAGTTAGAGCATTGCTTTGCTGTTCCAGCAGCTTCTGAAGCTTGTCTTGTTCCAGACGTATTAGTGTTACCTTTTCTTTGGAGTAAACTAGGCAGGCAGAGAGAGGGATCATGTTGCATGGACAACACATGGTCTTTAAATTCAGCCTAGACTTTGTGCTATGGAGAGGTATAACTCCATTTTACAAACTTTCATCTGCCAAGATGGCCAGGTGCCAGTCCAACTCCACTCCAATGTCCTAAAGAAGGAAACTTTTGTGTACATTTATTTGCAGTTATAGATTGGTATTTTTGTGATGGCATTTCTTCATTGCAGAGACCCACTTAAGAAACATCATGATGTTGTTTATAAAGCTAGAACTGCTGCCTTGAATCTTATCCGTAAGCATCCTGATGACCTGGATTTACACACCTTAGCCACTGGTGAACCTACTATACCACCACTTGTGGTCATGATTGACTGGGTTGATACAATTGAAAGACAAATGCGAGAAATGTATCCTTGTATTTTTTATGTTTACTTAAGTGATTCACAATGCAATATATAATATTAGACTAACTAGCTGTCCAATTCAGTTGTTACATCCAGTATTAATTATGATTAATTTCATTGCTATTAACCCAAATGTATGGCTAGGACGAAAGTTAATTATGTGTAAGAATTAAAACATGTGTTCACATTAGTGTGAATGTGATGGAGTTATCATTCGTTATGCGTGTGTTTTCGAGCCAGATATGGTGGTCAGAAATCTGTAAACAAGTTTTCATCATAGAGGCGCCAATGTCTCCAGACATGACAGTGTTTCCAGTCCTTACCATGTAGAGGTACTCATGACCCAAGGCGTGTCAGTATTTCCACTTTGTGGAGGTACAGATATCCCTAGGCTAGTCAGCATTTCCAGGTTGTGGAGGTACTGATATTCCCAGAAATGCCAATATTTCCAGTTTGTGGAGGTACAGATATCCCTAGGCTAGTCAGCATTTCCAGGTTGTAGAGGTACTGATATTCCCAGAAATGCCAATATTTCCAGTTTGTGGAGGTACAGATATCCCTAGGCTAGTCAGCATTTCCAGGTTGTGGAGGTACTGATATTCCCAGAAATGCCAATATTTCCAGTTTGTGGAGGTACTGATATCCCTAGGTAAGTCAGTATTTCCAGGTATCACCTGATGTCTCAAGCCATGTCAGTATTTCCAGTTTGTGGGGGTGCTGATGTCTCCTGACATGCCAGTGTTTCCAGTTTGTGGAGGTGCTGATGTTCCCAGGCATGCCAGTATTTCCAGTTTATGAGGGTGCTGATGTCTTCTGACATATCAGTATTTCCAGTTTGTGGAGGTGCTGTTGTCCCCAGAAATGCCAGTATTTCCAGTTTGTGGAGGTACTGATATCCCCAAGTCAGTATTTCCAGTTTCTGAGGGTGCTAATGTCCCCAGGCATGTCAGTATTTCCAGTTTATGAGGGTGCTGATGTCTCAAGCCATGTTAGTATTTCCAGTTCGTGGGAGTGCTGATAACTCAAGCCATGTCAATATTTCCACTTTGTGGAGGTACTTATATCCCCAGATATGCCGGTATTTCCAGTTTATAGAGGTACTGATATCCCCAGATTTGAAAGTATTTCCAGTTTGTGGAAGTACCGTTATATCCAGGCATGCCAGTATTTCCAGTTTGTGGAGGTGTTGATATCTGCAGATATGCCAGTATTTCCAGTTTGTGGAAGTACTGTTATATCCAGGCATGCTATTATTTCCAGTTTGTGGGGGTGCTGATGTCTCAAGCCATGCCAGTATTTCCACTTTGTGGAGGTACTGATATCCCCAAATATGCCAGTATTTCCACTTTTTGTAGGTACTGATATCCCCAGATATGCCAGTATTTCCAGTTTGTGGAGGTGCTGGTATCCCCAGATATGCTAGTATTTCCAGTTTGTGGAGGTACTGATATCCCCAGATATGCCAGTATTTCCAGTTTGTGGAGGTACTGATATCCCCAGATATGCTAATCTTTTCACAAGTTCTGACCTTGTGGAAATGGATTTGACTTGTAAGAGCTTGAAACATCAGTAATTTACTAAAATTTTCACTTCTGAAGAAAACAAGCTGAACATGGTAAGCCAGGCATGGCCGTATGATGCAGACAAATCTGCATTGCAATGAATACTGAAGAAAGAGGGGGGAAAAAAAGCAAGCCCCGAATAAGAAATCTGCTATGGGTCTGTGTTGTGCCAGGACCACCACATTTTGCAGACCTGATTGGATGGAGAATTAGGTGGCCAGTCTTTTCCACACTTAGTGATGAACACAGGCATTGAATCCTCAGTCGACCCCGCTCGTGACATTATCAGCGCAGCTCCCTAGCAACTTCTTTAACGGACCTGCTAATACTGAATAGGCAGAAAGTTTACGTCAGCTTTAAAAAAAAAAAAAAAAAAAGAGAGGACAGGATAGACATGGCAGTAACTATACAGCTTATTATCATTAAACAAAAACAAATACTAATGTAGCTTCATCTAAATCAATCAATCAATCATGTGCCATGAAGGAAAGCGTGGGCGGTCATGACTTGCCATTTCACTCAATCACCAGTGTCGTGGATCAGCTCAGTGTTCCTGTCTCGTCCATGCCATGTGGCCAAGCCATCCAGGTATTTTCCTCTCGGTCTTCCTCTTGGTCTGTTCCCCTCGATCTTGCCAGTTGTCACTAAGTTCTCCAATCCATTTCTTCTCATAACATGTCCAAAAAGTTTTGACTGTCTACGTCTAATTTCTCTAATCAGTTTACGATGTTCATTTGTCTCCTGTAGTACTTGGTCATTGGTTTTTCTGTCTGTCCATGGTATTCTTTGCATTTTCCTCAGAAACCACATTTCTGCAGCCATCAGATGCTTTTCAGCTTGACTGCTCATTGTCCAAGTTTCACATCCATACAAAAGAACAGGCTCTATGTATCCCCTCAACACTCTTTTACTCGTTTCAATTGACATCTTCTTATTGGTCAGAATGTTTTTCATCTTGCTAAAGGCTACTTTCGCCATGGCGATTCTTGTTCTAATCTCTTCAAGGCATCTCCCATCAGATGTTATAACTGTTCCAAGATAATTGTACCGATTCACTTGTTGAAGAATATTTCCATTTACTTGTATATTACATTGTGGCACTTCTTCCTACCTACTGATGACCATAACCTGAGTCTTTTTACAATTTAATTCTAACCCCAGTTGCTCACTGTGTACAACAACCGCATCTACTAATTGTTGCAGGTCCTGCTCATTGTCTGCAATTAATACTGTATCATCTGCATATCTAATGTTATTGATGTTTCGTCCTCCAATGCTGATTCCATTTATATCCTCTACATTTCTGAAAATATTTTCACTGTACAGGGAAAAAAGATCTGGAGACATCAAACATCCCTGCCTAACACCTCTCTTAATTGGCTGATACTGTCCCACTTCATTATCAATCCTTATTGCAGCTTGTTGTTTCCAATATATGTTTTGTAAAAGTCTAATGTCTTTCTCATCAATTTGTAGATCTGCAAGCATATCCACCATGCTGACATGTCTAACGCTATCAAAAGCCTTTGTATAGTCAATAAAGCAAAGATGTATATCCTTGTTTACTTCTATAGCACGTTCAATAACTGTTCGCAGCATATACACAGCATTTACTGTACCCTTTCCTTCTACAAACCCGCATTGTTCTTCCCCTATTTCAGGTTGTATCTTCTTCCTCGTTCTTTGCATGATAATTCTTAGCAAAATCTTTGTGGTGTGACTCATTATACTAATTGTTCTATGTTGATCACATTCCAAGGTTCCTGATTTCTTTGGGATTGCAATAAATATAGAGTTACATAATTCAGGAGTCTCCAGTATCATATAATGTGTTCAGCAGTCTGGTGACTTGATCTAGTCCAAATTCTCCTAAAGCTTTAATTTCACATTGGGCAGTGGGGAGCGTTTTGTGTGATATTCACTGGCACAGGAACGGAGCATAATGGGGATGACCCGTTGCTGTGAAGTTGGAACTGTGACTAACTAACTAACTAAAGCTTTAATCATTTCTGTTGTGATGTTATCTGCCCCGGGGGCCTTGCCAGCTTTCATATTCTTAAGAACATTTCGAACCTCCATCTCCAAACTCCATCTTCATCTAAATACAGGATGTTAAATTGTAGTTTAAACACAACTTTGAAAATGAAACAAATAGACTTAGCTGGTCGAGTAGAGTATGATAAGCTTGGTTAAATAATCTGCGTTGATAGAAAATGACAATAAAAAGCTGCTTGGGAAGTTGTGTCAGGCAGCAATACAATTTTGATTTTCTGGGAATGGGGTTATGTAGTCATTGTGAATGAAAATATAATAGCTGTAATGTAACAGAATAGTAGGAAGGGACATGCAGATATACAAGGGGTCTCTTTGGTGACGTGCTATAAAGGTTGTAGGTTAATTTAGAAACTCTGTCATTCACTTCGCTTGTGCAATTCTGGGGGTCACTGCTGGAGCTAAGGTGTTTGTGCTAAGGGTGCTTTCAGCAGACAACATTGCAGAAAGAGACCGGGCCATATGGAGCAAAACCTGGTGTAATGAAATCTATCTTTTTGCCTGAAAAGCCTTTCACCCCCATTCTCCCCCCCCCCCCCCCCCAACCCATTTTTTGTGTGTTTTGATTTTGAGACAGATATACATCAAGATAATAATGGTGGGAAATTTTAATTTTCTTGTTAACCTCACTGGTTTGGGTTATTTCTCTGTGAAACTGACCATTTACACATTTCTGTTTTCCTGTATTAACTGTATCATTAGTAATAGACAAGAACATGTGTTCCTTAACAACTGTTTTAAGTTATTACATCAGAATGTATTATCTGGAGAACATACTCAACCCTGAGATAATCACCTCAGAGACTCTGGCCACACTCTGGTCACAGGATATACCAGCATTGTTGGACACTGTTCAAGGTAAGCACTTTGGCATGCTCATCTCATCATGTTCCTCTTGTACCTTGCGATGTCGAGCTGAAGCATAAACAGCGGGAGAGTGCCCGCTTATGGGCTTCATGTATCAATATTCCCATGGACTCTATTATTCCCTCTGTCCATCATTTACGTGGTCGGCCTCTTCTTCAGCTTCCATTTGGTCTGTACATCATTGCTTGTTGTGGTATACTGTTAATTGGTGACCTAGTTACATGGCCAAACCATTTGACATAACCTTGTAATAAAATCTAGCACTGTTCATTTCTGATTTTCTCTCTTCTTGATACATTGAGTCTTCTTCTCAGGAATCTCATTTCTGTTGTTGTGGTTTTTCTTTTCTATTTTTCTATCATTGTCCAGGTGTGGCATTGTTAGCACAGAGTTGGTAGGAAGATTGTGTTGTAGAGTGCTTTCTTAGTATCTATTGATATTATGTTTGTTCTTTAGTATTGGTGCTGTTTGTCCAATGAGTTGGTTTGCCTAATTGCATCTATTTGTGATCTTGCCTTCTGACTTGCCATTTGATGATATTATATTTCCTAAGCATTTGAAGCTCTTTACTTTGACATGCTTCCACTCATAAATCAAAGGTAAGAGGCAACCAGTGGTTTTTTCCCAGGTAATTCTGGTGTGGTGGGAAACGATCATAGAGACAGATTGACTGGTATTTACTGTTAGGTGGGTTATTGGTGCATGATAAGGTAGATATGGTCGAGGACCTCTGGGATCATGTGTATAATGTGGACGAACAGATGCACCATCATTGCCTGGAGAGAATGGTGCGCCAGGAACTGACCAGAGGATCTGGCTGAGACTCAGTTCTTCCAGGAAAGTCCAGATAGACACATAATCAGACTGTAACTGGTATAGTTAGTATTGGAACTCTTTGCTGGTCATAGAAGTTGGGGACATTGGAAATATCCTGAGTGCTGTGATGTCAGTTCTTGACTCTACTCAACGCACCACAAAGGAGAACACTGAAACTTGGTCACAGGATATACCATCATGGTTAGGCACTTTTAATGGTAAGCATGTAATCCTGGTTACAAAGTATATCATCATTGTTAGGCACTTTTGATGGTAAGCACTTAATCCTGGTTACAAAATATACTATCATAAAGGTAAGCACATAATCCTGGTTACACAATATACCATCATTATTAGATGCTTGTAATGGTAAGCACTTAATCCTAGTTACAAAACATGCCTTCATAAAGGTAAGCACATAATGCAGGTTACAATTATACCATTATTGTTAAAGGTAAGGACATAAGTCTGGTTACAAAATATATCATCATTGTTAGACTTGTTAATGGTAAACACATAATCCTGATTGCAACCATCATTGTTAAAGATAAGCACATAATCCTGGTTACAAATATACCATCATTGTTAGACATTGTTAAAGGTAAGCACTTGATCCTAAATATACCATCATCATTAAACACCATTAACTTTAGTACACAAAATAAAAGAGCAAAAACTATTCTACACATCTCCATGTAGTAATAAGGATATCATTATTCTCCAAATGTCCTGAATAAACAAACAACCAATTATCTAATATAATAACAGACTGTATAACCCAAGGGAGCCAATGTAGCATGGTGGCTATCCTGCTTGCCTGCCAGTCTGGTGGCCATGTGTTTGAATCCCTCTAAAGGCAGCCACAATTTTACCTGGGTCGCCAGGTCAACCTACTCTCAAATAGCCATGAAATACTCTGGGCAGTAAAGTCAGCCACCATTTTTACCTGGGTCACCAGGCCAGCCTATTCTCAAATAGCCATTAAATATTCTGGGCAGTAAAGGCAGCCACAATTTTACCTGGGTCGCCAGGTCAACCTACTCTCAAATAGCCATGAAATATTCTGGGCAGTAAAGTCAGCCACCATTTTTACCTGGGTCACCAGGCCAGCCTATTCTCAAATAGCCATGAAATATTCTGGGCAGTAAAGGCGACCAGCATGATATTGACCCCATTACTCAGTGTGTGCCAGTTAGGGGTCTGTACAAATATGGGGCCAGCATAAGATACCCTGTACACCTCCAGATATAGAAAAGGGTCCTTTATATTTTAATTTGTATACATCCCATAATTACTTGAAATACACAGTGTTAATAGCAGAGAACCCACACCAAATGTAGAATCTGCTGGATATAGTAATCATTTAAAGTGAATAATATGGTCTAAACATTAACTGCAAACAGACTAAAGTAATGATATTCACTTAAAAAAACAAAGACCAACAGTTAACATTTGTATAAGTAATGACAGATTGGAACGTGTATCAAGCTATCTTTCTCTTTCTTCAGCCCTTGATTCTCTATTAAAGCATAGGCCTTCAAGCACCCACGCTAAGCCATTCTATCTTTTGTTATCTGCTGCAGCTCCTTCCTTGTCCTCCCAATGTTATTCATCTCTGTGATTCTCTTCTCCGTGTGTTTTATGTCTCCTGCTATTTTGTTTACCTTGTGAGTTCCAGACAAGTGTGTGTCTGGTTATATTGTCCTCAGGTTCTCTCAGTGTGTGTCCTAACCAGCACGCCATTTCCTCACCTGTTAGTTCACTGGTATTTGTTTAGTTCTCTCCATGAGCTCTACATTGGTGATTCTGTCATACCAGTTTATTCCCACTATTCTGCTCAGCCACCAATTAGTGAATCAATCAATCAATCAATCATGTGCCATGCCGGAAAGCATGTCATATCTCAGAGTATGTTGACAATGAAATTAGTGAATGTATGTAGTTTATTAGTTATTCTTTTAGTTGTTCTCCATGTTTCTGACCCGTACAGTTGTAACGATTTAACATTAGAGTTTAACATTCTAAATTTGTTCCCCCCTTTTTAATTACACACCCCCCCCCCCCCCCCCCCCCAAAATTTATGATTCTGCCTCATTAAATGGGGTTTCATATAGGGAGATCGGGTTGTTATTTGCTTGGTTTAATATCATCATCTTTGTCTTTTCTCTGTGAATTTTTAGACCTAATTGTTGTTAACTCTTATCAAGTATGATTAGTTTATCCTGCATTTGATTATGTGTGTGTGACAGGAGTGCAATGTCGTTGGCAAAGTTCAAATCATTAAGTTGCTTTGTTAGAATCCATTGAATTCAATTTCTGGCAGTTGTTATCTTCATAACCCAGTCCATAACCTGTAAAAATAACAATGGTGACAAAAGACATCTCTGTCATACTCCATTTTTTAAAATCTCAAATGTATCTGTCAGTTTTCCCACATGAAGAACTCTACATTTCATATCATCGTATGTTGACTTATTAAGTTAAAATGAAAAATATAATAGCTGTAATGTAAACAAAATAGATAACATCAAGAGATGGCTGAACAGCCATCTGACAGAATCTACAATCAAGGCGAGAGACAGTGTTGGAGATCTATTGCAACCAGCCACCATTGTGGAGACAACACCTGATTGATTGGTTAAATCAAAGTAGTAGGAAGAGATACACAGATATACAGGGGTCTCCTTTGGTGAAGTGCTCGCACCACCTACCTCACGTTATGAAGGTTGTGGCTTCTGTTAGAGAATCTGTCATTCACTTTGCGAGTGCAGTTTTTTTGGAGACCCAGAAGTCATCGCTGGATTCATGCTATGCAGTGATTTTGGCAGGCCACTCTGCAGAAAGAGACCAGGCCATATGGGGCAAAGCTCGGCACAATAAAGTTATCTTTTTGCCTGCAAATTCTCACTTTTGTTAGACAGATATATAGACAGAGAAACAGTTTTAGTTATATATGCACACACACTGTCACAGAGCTTACAGCTATTATTTTCCTCTTTTCTCTTTTGTTTCAGATTGCCAAGAGCAAAGTGTGTATTTTCTACAAGAAAGATATGAATGAGAAATGTGCATTGTGATATCAGCTGACCACAGACAACACGGCCCATGCAGAAGTCTCCATATGGTTTTCTGAGTAATAAACTTACACTGCAAGGTTTAAATTAGGCGTGACAGAAGTGCTTACTGTATTTAAACCTAGAATGTACTGTGTGAGGTAGTTTGTTAGCTACTTGTTTCAAGCAATTACCATCATCACTTGATGGCTGGCTTGATCTAAGAACTGTGACTTACCGCCATTTTCTCTAAAGTGCTTTCTCTGAATGAACACATGTTCATTCCTCACCAGACCTTTTGTATGGTGAGGAATGTCCCCTTGGGTATTGGGTCGGAGTCTGTTGACAATGATGTACCTAAACACCCTGAGTATTGGGTCGGAGTCTGTTGACAATAATATACCTAAACACCCTTGACATATGTCAGAGTATGTTGACAATGATATACCTAAACACCCTGGACATATATCAGAGTATGTTGACAATGATATACCTAAACACACTGGACATATGTCAGAGTACGTTGACAATGATATACCTAAACACCCTGGACATATGTCAGAGTCTGTTGACAATGATATACCTAAACACCCTGGACATATGTCAGAGTACGTTGACAATGATATACCTAAACACCATGGACATATGTCAGAGTATGTTGACAATGATATACCTAAACACCCTGGACATATGTCAGAGTCTGTTGACAATGATATACCTAAACACCCTGGACATATGTCAGAGTCTGTTGACAATGATATACCTAAAAACCCTGGACATATGTCAGAGTCTGTTGACAATGATATACCTAAACACCATGGACATATGTCAGAGTCTGTTGACAATGATATACCTAAACACCCTGGGCATATGTCAGAGTCTGTTGACAATGATATACCTAAACACCCTGGACATATGTCAGAGTCTGTTGACAATGATATACCTAAAAACCCTGGACATGTGTCAGAGTCTGTTGACAATGATATACCTAAACACCCTGGACATATGTCGGAGTCTGTTGACAATGATATACCTAAACACCCTGGACATATGTCAGAGTCTGTTGACAATGATATACCTAAACACCCTGGACATATGTCGGAGTCTGTTGACAATGATATACCTAAACACCCTGGACATATGTCAGAGTCTGTTGACAATGATATACCTAAACACCCTGGACATATGTTGAAGTCTGTTGACAATGATATACCTAAACACCCTGGACATATGTCAGAGTCTGTTGACAATGATATACCTAGACACCCTGGGCATATGTCATGGTCTGTTGACAGTGATATACCTAAAATCAGGGGAGGAAACATGGCCTATTCCCAGCCAGTCCGTTTGTGCTGTGCTGAACCATGACCTGGGTACATCCAAACATGCCTCTCCACAGCTGTCAAGTTCCAGTACCGGTCTTGCACACCGTGATGATTCATTCTGACCTTGAAGAGGGGAAGAGGAGTTCTGCAACACAGTTCATGTGAAGGTAGCACTTTAGTACCGTGTCAGGAGACAGGTCTCTGCACCAACCTTGCTCTGATAAGTGGAGGCCCTATTTAGAGCGTAGATGACCACTGCGCCAGTTCACTGGACTGAGTTGAAACTCAGTCTTACAAGGAATTCATAATCAACCATGATGAGAAATAGCTTCTACGTATGTGGGTTTTTGTACATGTATTCTCTATTGTGTGTCACTTACAATAAGTAAATGAGCTTTATGTTTGGTATACAAATGATAATAAACAGTATATTCACATCAACCCTATGCTACCAATCTCAAACTTGGACTTTATCCAAATCACACG
Source organism: Cepaea hortensis (assembly GCA_963921405.1). Classification (NCBI taxonomy): domain Eukaryota; kingdom Metazoa; phylum Mollusca; class Gastropoda; order Stylommatophora; family Helicidae; genus Cepaea; species Cepaea hortensis. Next base: position 77,043,790 of record OY992889.1, on the reverse strand, counting down.
TTCGCAAAATCAACACCTGTGAGATGAGATGTCTGAGGAGAGCTTCCAACTTAGCAATCCGAGACAAGAGTAACAAATGCTGTTATTAGACACCCTGTGCCACATTTATTGAAAGACAGAAAAACAAGTGGTTTGGCCATGTCATTAGAATGCAATACCATCAACTACCATCACTGGCTCGACATCAAAGATCATCTGCGACGAGACCCAGAGGATGTCTAAGAAGAAAATGGATCGACGACATTGTACAATCACATGGAATTACACTATCCAATGCCGCCCATCGGGCACTGGAGCGCAAATTATTCCTCCCCGCGACGCTTAACAGCAGAAGGGGAAGATGATGATGATGATACAAATTATTCTTTTGGTCTGTTTAATAAGCCCTAGTTTGGCGGTTTTGAGTGACCTAAAGGTAAAACCTGCCATCAACTCAGAAAGTGCTGGATTTATGGGCTTGTATCTGGTTGAGGATACTATTATCAGGACAGCATTCTTCCCGCCCCCCTCCCTCACCCCACAAAAACCTTGTCATTTGCCATATATAAAAAACCTTGTCATATGCCTCCTATGTTATAGGCCATAATAGACCAGTATTTCGCCAAATAAAGAATTGTTAAACCTACCCACAAAAATAAAATGTATAATATGTGTTGAAGACGGAAGGTAGACTTCTTGATGAAAAGGCTGTGATTAAGTTGGAATTCTCTGCCGATGGATGTCAATATTAAAGCTTTGCTGTAGGCAGACAATACAGCCAATGTTCATTTCCAGATGAACACTGAGGAAGTAGAAATCCCGGCTGGCTTTTGAATGTTTCTGCTACACCAAAGCATGCTGCCCTGAGAATAGCATAGGGTGTATTTTTAATGACTGTGCAGTGTTTGAAAATATTGCCGGTCCAAGGTTTGTATTCACCCTCTGTAAAGTTCATGCAACATAATAGGTAAATACAAAACTTGGGATGGCAATATTATCAAACAATGCAGTCATTAAAAGTACACCCTGTATAACTAGAAAGGGCTTTGTCTGGAACCCACAGGGTAAAATAAACAGAGGAAGGTCTAAAACACATGAAGAGAAGTAGAGATAAAGTGAAATATATGGGGACAACATTGAATAGTTAAGGATAGGAGGAGACTGTCCTACTACTGGGTGCGTCCACCAGGTGGCGAATGGTGCTTGCTTGCTTGTGTTCGTTGGCTTGAGCTCCAACGCTAAGTCCTGTATGTCGGATGAAGGCATCCTGTTGTCCAACATCAGTGTGATGTCATACAGGACCTGAGGTTTACGTGAGTATCCGTTGTCACATATCTGGCTTATTGGTGTGCAGACTGGTGGTTCCTCGCTGTACAGGCAGACACTCTCCGACTTCGGAGGAATCGGTGATCCTACTGACTTTTTTAGGCAGGACTCTGAAGGGACCTGTTGCCGAGGACGCTCGACGAGGACGCGTCAATAGGTCTTGGCCAGTATATAACCCGGCCCTGGTGCCTTGGAAACACCCAACGAATGGTGAAACGACCTCTGGATATTTTGTCTAGAGGTTGGCTGTGAATATGTTGAATAAGCAGGCGGTGGTCACTGAAAGGTGAGTTATTTGGTGGGGCAGCTATTTCTATAAAATACCTCAGAACTCTATGACGTGATCATCGGAGTGTAAGAGGCGCCATATAACCTCTTTCCCCCTGCTTCCTTGCAGGGTCTGTCATTTAGATAAAAGACTAATGGTGTCAGCCATACACAAACCGACGGAAGGCAAGGGGAAACCACTGCTGTATTTTACCAAGAAAATCATGCCTGTAAACAATATTGATGAAGATAATGACATTAATGGGGATTCCAGTGGAGTTGCTTCGTCCAGTAGGGAGCTTCATGGGCTACAAGTGATACCAGATCGTCATCAAGCAACTTGTCTAGATTGACATGGCACGGAAGGGAGTCAACACACGAATTAATCCATGCCATCAGAGATCGTAATTTGTGGAGAGGCATGATCACCCATGCCAACCGGCAAGGCACTGGATGATGATGATGAGGATGGTTTTGGGTGAATTGGTTAAGGGGATATGCCCCAATGCGGATTTTGGGTGAAAGAAGGAGAAGAAATCCTGCCACGCCACTTGAGAACCCTTGTCAAGTATCTTTTTAAAATGGAGTGTTTTTTCTTTTTTGGGGTCCGTTTACAGAGTCTTGCTGTTTATAATTAGTTTTTATGTGTTGCTGTTTGTTTATGTGTGTATGTTCATGTTTGGTTTCTTTTCAGAGCATTGCTTTTTGTTTGTCTAGGGTGAGTGAAATACTGACAAATTTACATTAAAGATGATAATAATGGTAATATCTATATGTAAGTGATAATGTAACAATTAAGTTTAAAAGGAGTAGTAACGGACAATAAGGAGAATTAAAGTTCTGATGCAGTGGGCTGATTAGAATACTATTTGTGTTTGAGCTGATAGTTGGTTGTTTGTACCCAGCATTTTCACCAGTGAGAATATCACAAGACATTTAGAAGAAGTAGTCAAGAAAGGTGTGTAAAAGTGCATACACTTTTCTAAGGGACAGAAAGTGGTGTGTTTCTCTTTGGAGGCTCATTGCTTTCTATGTGGCACCTATAGGAGCTCATTGCTTTAGTGTCTTCACACATATTTCTTCAGAAATATGTAATTTCTGTCTATGAGCAAATATTTTACATTTTGATTAACATGACATATTGTATTGTGATATCTGCTTCAGAATGACAAGCTGTTGTATACATCGTGGTAGAATGCTTTACAATATATATATATATATATATATATATATATATATATATATATATATATATATATATATATATATTGTCTCCATGCCTCCCCCCCCTCTCTCTCTCTTTCTGTTTCTGTGTGTGTCTCTTTGTCTCTCTCTCTCTCTGTCTCTCTTTCTCTGTGTATGTGTGTGTGTCTCTCTCTTTCTCTGTGTATGTGTGTGTGTCTCTCTCTTTCTCTGTGTATGTGTGTGTGTCTCTCTCTGTCTCTTTCTCTCTGTGTACGTGTGTGTGTCTCTCTCTTTCTCTCTGTGTGTGTGTCTCGCTGTCTCTGTGTATGTGTGTGTGTGTCTCTCTTTGTCTCTCTCTTTCTCTGAGTATGTGTGTGTGTCTCTCTCTGTGTATGCGTGTGTCTCTGTCTCTCTCTCTGTATATGATATATGTGTGTGTCTCTCTCTGTGTGTATGTGTGTGCCTCTCTTTCTCTGTGTATGTATGTGTGTCTCTCTCTTTCTGTGTATGTGTGTCTCCCTGTGTATGTGTGTGTGTGTCTTTCTTTCTATCTCTCTCATTCTCTGTGTATGTGTGTGTGTCTCTGTCTCTCTCGGTCCCTCTCTCTCTGTGTATGTGTGTGTGTGTCTCTGTATAAATTGCATGTCCTTTGTTAGCTGTTTACTATGCAAATTTTTCTTCAGTAATTTGCAATTGTTTTCTGGATGAACAGTCACCATTTAAGTGCAACTAACTGGAATATGGGACGAACCCACATCGGTCAGAAGAGAAAGTTTAAGCATGTTAGAACAGCTTAGCCACAACACATTACACACACAGACACACAAACGGTGAAACACCGTGTGCGCTTGCACAAAGAGATTATGTATATATATTGTTGGTTTAGTGTACACCACAAAGCCACAAGAGGAATAAGCAACTGGTATGAACCAATCCAGTGGTATAAAACAATTTTTATTTCCCATTCTATGAGTGACCATGATGTTATGTTATTTTGATGAGGGGAAGCTACTAGTGGAAGGAAACAACACGAGTAGATTAATTATGACAAACAGTGAAAATTAGTTATCTTTCAATGTGAATAATTTATAGATCCCCCCCACCCCCACCCCCAGCTTACTTTGAACTCAAGCGTAATCCATATACGTGCTTATGCTTCTAGTGCAGTGGACTGATATTTGCGTCAACATTTTAGTGTAGGGATTGAACCCGCTACCTCGACATCAGCACACTGGATGATTAAGAACGAGCGCTCGGATCAATTTGACGTAGCTGACCGTGTACAGACATAATATGGTCACGTACAGTGGGTTTGTGGAGCTACGCCGGGTTACAGTGTTATTATAGCTTCAACCTAATGTGCAGGCAACACATGCCTCCCCCTATCGCTGCCCTTTTATTTGTACATTACAGTCTTCATATATATATATATATATATATATATATATATATATATATATATATATATATATATATATATATATAATTCATGTTGGGAATAGGCTGTCTAGGAGTCTGATTGTCTGTCTAGACCAGTAAAGGTCTCTCCTCATCAGCCACAGTGCTTTCCCCTGGCTGTAGTGCCCTAATTAATTAATCAAGTTCCATGGGATGATTAATCATCTTAAGCGACTTTCTGTATCTGCATGGGTTTATACACAGTAGTCTTCCTTATATAACCCCATGTAATTTGATATATAATTCAACATATCTGCTACCATATCAACAACCTGTAAGTCTTAACTATGATACATCGCTATTTCCCATTTTCCGCCATCCATTTTTGTTTCTTCCAAACCTACTTTTTTGTTTGGCACTGAATCTGTAAAAATAAAACCCATCTATGCAATTTTAGACCCCGCGGCAATCTGGCCAGGGTGCCAGCTTGCCCGATGAGAATTTGACCCCCTTAAACATTACACAATATTATATTAAAATGGCAATGAGCATTTAGTAACTTGGACTCCTGGCTGCAACCATTATTTTTAGGCCTAATCTGCTACTGCTTGGACCCATAGTTATCCAAGACCAATCAGCCACACATGGTGTCCATTACCATTCTACCATAGCTCCTATCCCTCGGAAGGGAAGTTATATTAAGGTCCATCGCCTGGCTCAGATTAATAATCCCGTGACTGAGACAGTCACAAACAGGATACTGTATTAATTTGAAGTTGATTGTTGTCCACAAAGTCGTAATGGTGTCAGTAGTCTGTGTTATTTATACCGGCCGCCTGATCGCCTTTAGATTTGGTTACATAAGAAACTTCCGTGGGGTGAACGCTCTCGACCGCCGAACAATATCGACGACTATTTACTTAGTATTTTAGCCAAAGTATTATTTGTTTATCCACTTAATTTAATGCCGATTCTGTGGCAAAGCGGTTACGGACGCAGTTTGTGAGCATGCATAGCCACGTTCGAAACAGCTGCACGCGATTTGGCAGCAGACCGCGTTGATTTTTTACTAAAGCAATGACAAACTACTGAATGTAAACTTGCCAAGAGATCACAACAGCAACACATGCTGGTGTTGACTGCAACGTCCTGTAAAGGATATGCAAGTATCTTGTTAACTTCATTTAATACATTCTTACCTCTGCAGTATGTACCTGGTGAGATGCAGTGAAATATGCCAGGCAATAAATTGTTTATGGTGTCTGTATTTAAATTGACTAAAATAATACATTGTTTTGAATACAGAAGAAACCACAAAATACTATCCTCAAAAAGCGAGAGAAATTAAGTCACAGTTTTCTGAACACACTGAGAACTTGAAAAAATCCAAACGACGCTACTTGACAAGCAAACAACGACTCCATCTCCATATCATTACAGCCTTGAAGTTTATCAATACAAAGGTATGAGTACCGTTCGTTCAGAAAGCAGTGGTAAACTACTGAAAGGCAACTTGCCAAGAAGTCACAACCAGCCCCCCCCCCCCCCAAAAAAAAAAAAAAACGCTGTGGTTGACTGCCACGTCCTGTAAAGGATAGCAACTAAATAACGAGCAACGACAACCCAGGCTTACACCAGTGGTTCAGCATTCAAGGCCAGCTATTTTGCAGAATGTGATATTTACATCTAATACCCAGGGATAGTGAAATGCGCAGTTTCATAATTTCTGTCATACAGTGCTGTGGGTTCGAACCCTGTCGCAGGTGATGTAGAAAGCAGACCGCACTATGTTGATGTCCAAAGAATGAGACTATGTCGTTCAGAAAGCAATGGCGAACTGTTGACCGCAAAAATTGCCTTTTTTCATATCCTTTTTACAGGACATCGCAGTCAACGCCAGCATTTCTGCCGCAGTTGCTTGCTTGCTTGTGTTCGTTGGCTTGAGCCCCAACGCGAAGTCCTGTATGTCGGATGAAGGCATCCTGTTGTCCAACATCAGTGTGATGTCATACCGGACCTGAGGTTTGCGTGAGTATCCGTTGTCCCATGTCTGGCTTATTAGTGTGCAGACTGGTGGTTCCTCGCCGTACAGGCAGACATTCTCCGACTTCGGAGGATCTGCCGCAGTGATCTCTTATGTTAAGTAGTTTGCCAATGGTTTCTGAACGACCGGCACCGATACCAACGCAACGCGGTCTGCTGCGAAATCGCGCGCAGCTGCATTTCGAACGCGGATTTACGAGATTAAGAACCCCCTCAGAAAGCCAAAGAATGCTGGGATTGATTTACTAACTCCTGTAACGGACGTGCAACCAACTAACCGAAGCCAGTTTATTTTGAATTTTGGGTACTTCAATTTTAATTCACCGCAAACACCGCAAACAAAGAAAAATCCCCTCGAGCCTCATTTGCATCGGTCCGGCAATCATTTTCCGGTTAAGTGTTTGGTGGACTGCTGGACCGATCGATGGATGTTTTTTTAAGTTTTGGGCCCGTCGTCTACAGTGAGGGCCCTACGGGCCCAAAAACTTAAAAACATCCATCGATCGGTCCAGTAGTCCACCAAACATTTAACCGGAAAATGATTGCCGGACCGATGCAAATGAGGCTCGAGGGGATTTTTCTTTGTTTGCGGTGAATTAAAATTGAAGTGCCGAATTTTGCCGTGTTTGTGTGGAAGCACGCTATGACTTAGAGCCTGTTGTTACAACTATCAGTAACCTATTACATCAGCAGTTCGCCCTTCAGGAATTAACGCCATGTGGTGCAGTGATGCTTTGTCTGTCCCAGGGACGCTGAAATACACACCGTAAGCAGACATCTCTCTAGCAGAAGGAGAAATACACAGCTTGATAGTGCCCTATTTCATCATTATAACATTACTGTGGATTCTCAGGCACAGCAACGTCATGGGAAATGAGAAGGCCGAATTTATAAATCATGAACTGCAAAACCATATAGGACATTTCTTCCAGCATATAAACAGCCCCGTAGGTTATCAGAAATCACAGGGAAAGCTAGATGACCAAACTTATTTAAAAAAAGTTTTATACATGAAATGATTGGAAAACATCGTGACAACTGGAAGTATCGAGGGGAAGAGAGGCAGAGGGAGACCAAGAGAAATGATGCTGGATGGATTGAGACGGTGGCATGGAGGAATACCATCAGCAGCGTTGATCCAGAACACCAAAGACCGAGATCTGTGGAGAGCCATGAATGCTTACGCCAGCCGTATGGGACTTGATGATGATGTGATGATGATGATGATGATGATGATGATGATAATGACTTGCGATAACCAAACATCAACGACACTAATGGCCTTAGCAAAAATAAGAAAAAGAAAAAAAAACCACAATATAATTTTCCAGTTTTGAATATAGCATTCTAGAAACAGCAGCCATCTAATCTGTATCAATCCCTGACATGCAACCCTGAGCGGACATTGCACTCACTCACTCATATAAAACCAAACCACCTTCTCATCAAGTAACTAGCACTTTCAAACGCCAGGGAAAGTTATTACACCAGTCTGCAGCAATTACTATCTCACTCTATGAATGCACGGAACAGCTGCAGTAGATCTGCAATAGAGGAAAGTTATTACACCCATCTGCAACAATTAATATCTCACTCTATGAATCCACGGAACAGCTGTAGTGGACCTGCGCCAGGGAAAAGTTTTTACATCCAGTTATGGCCATTTAATGTAAAGGATGTTAAATACACACGAAGTGTGGGGTTAGTTAAAGTTATTTGTATATCCTTTACAGGACGTAAAGTCAACCCCATCATGTTTTGGTTGTTCATGATTCCTGGGCAAGTTTACGTTCAGTAGTTTGACATTGCTTTCTGAACGGCAGACATCCGTACCATTTCATAAAAAAAAACAACGTAAGGCGGTTTGCTGCCAAATCGTCCACAGCTGTGTTTCGAACGCTGGTATGCGGGATTACGAACTGCGTCCGTTACCCCTTCGCCACGGAGTGGTTAGCCTTACAAAATACAATTACAGAAAACAAATGACGTTGCGGCGACAAGCCTTCACCAGCAAACAAATACCATAAAACACAACATATAAACTACGGAGATGACACTACAGTGGTTACAAAACGACAACATATAAACTACGGAGATGACACTACAGTGGTTACAACACGACAACATATAAACTACGGAGATGACACTACAGTGGTTACAACACCACAACATATAAACTACGGAGATGACACTACAGTGGTTACAACACGACAACATATAAACTACGGAGATGACACTACAGTGGTTACAACACCACAACATATAAACTACGGAGATGACACTACAGTGGTTACAACACAACAACATATAAACTACGGAGATGACACTACAGTGGTTACAAAACGACAAAATATAAACTACGGAGATGACACTACAGTGGTTACAACACCACAACATATAATCTACGGAGATGACACTACAGTGGTTACAACACCACAACATATAAACTACGGAGATGACACTACAGTGGTTACAACACGACAACATATAAACTACGGAGATGACACTACAGTGGTTACAACACCACAACATATAAACTACGGAGATGACACTACAGTGGTTACAACACAACAACATATAAACTACGGAGATGACACTACAGTGGTTACAAAACGACAAAATATAAACTACGGAGATGACACTACAGTGGTTACAACACCACAACATATAATCTACGGAGATGACACTACAGTGGTTACAACACCACAACATATAAACTACGGAGATGACACTACAGTGGTTACAACACGACAACATATAAACTACGGAGATGACACTACAGTGGTTACAACACCACAACATATAAACTACGGAGATGACACTACAGTGGTTACAACACAACAACATATAAACTACGGAGATGACACTACAGTGGTTACAAAACGACAAAATATAAACTACGGAGATGACACTACAGTGGTTACAACACCACAACATATAATCTACGGAGATGACACTACAGTGGTTACAACACCACAACATATAAACTACGGAGATGACACTACAGTGGTTACAACACCACAACATATAAACTACGGAGATGACACTACAGTGGTTACAACACGACAAAATTAATAGAATGGAACAAAACAAAAAAAAACATGAAAGAAATAATGGTTTCACATATTAGGACTGAGATAAGTATCGATGGTTTATGTGTTACTGTATTTGTGTGTGTTTATTTCAAATAAACACTCGAATATGATTAACTCCACTTACAACTGAGACACACTCATCATTGAGGTACCGTTAGATTTGGTTTTTCAAGGCAGGCCCGTGCCGTGCTATGAAACAGAGAGGCTGCAGCATCAGGCGGCACCGTAAGGGGGCGGAATAAGCAGCGAAATCAAAATACAATTTGAACCATTCAAGGAGCCATTCAAAGAACCATTCTTTAAGGAGCGGCGTTTCTAAAAAAAAAAAAAAAAAACCATTTAATGGGCGGCATTTCGAAGACTTGCATCATACTGAGAAAATCTTCCGCATGGCCCTGTCTCAAGGCCTATATCTACCTGTGGTGATTTCATTAGTAAATACCAAATTTGAAAATCATGACTAGAATACCTATTTTTTGTTATTTAAGGCGTCTTTTTCTCTCCGTAATTGTCTTTAAAAAAAAAAAAAAAAACAGATTCAGTGTCAAACAAAAAGTAGATTTGGACCTAACAAAAATGGATGAAGGAAAATGGGAAGTACGGGGTCACAGTTATAGACTTAAAAGTTTGTAATATTGTAGCAGACATGTTGAATTATATATCAAATTAAAGGGGGTTGCATAAGGAACACTACTGTATATAATAAGCCCATAATCCAAACAAGCTAGAAACGATCAATCATCCCATGGCACTTAACCAGTTAAAGCTGCCATACACTTCGTATTTTTAATATTGTTAACATTTTTCACAGCTTTACCACTGTCTATCCGAATTTATTCACATGGTAGTTTAATCCCGCTTAGAATATAGACTTGGTAAGTATGTCCATATAAGTAAATACACGAGATTTGTGACGGAAAGAAATGCGAATCCCTGTTGTGTCAGTGCAAGTATATATATGAGAGTTGTGGCAATAAGAAACACGAATATTTTAAACTGTGTCTATGTAAGTAAATTCACAAGAATTGTGGCAATAAGAAACATGAATCACTGTTCATCATCATCATCATCATCATCATCATCATCATCATCTTCCACTTCTGCCGTCAAGCGTCGTGGGGAGGGATAGTTTGAGTTCCAACGCCCGGTGGACGGCACTGGATAGTGTCATTCCGTGTGGTTGTACAATGTCTCTGGCGTCGTCAATCCATTTTCTTCTTGGACGTCCTCGCGGTCTCGTCGCAGATGATCTTTGATGTAAGGCCAGTGATGGTAGTTGCTGATGTTGCATTCTAACGACATGGCCAAATCACTTGATCTTCTGTCTTTCAATAAATATGGCACAAGATGTTGATCCCACAGTCTGTCTGATAGTAGCATTTCTTACTCGGTCTCGGATTGTTAAGTTGGCAGCTCTCCTCAGGCATCTCATTTCGCAGGTGTTGATTTTGCGAAGGTGTAATTTGGATAAAGTCCAGGTTTGAGATTGGTAGCATAGGGTTGGTGTGAATATGCTGTCGTTTTGCGGACATGGGTATGTTTGGATGTTTCAGTAAGGGTGATAGTTGATATGTAAGTGCACTAGCTTTTTGACATCTGATTTCAATTTCTCTGTCCAATCTGCCATCTTCTGTGATCATACTTCCAAGGTATTTGAATTCTTTAACTTGTTTCAGAGGTGTGTTATTTATCTGTATACTCAGTGGGCCTGGCGATCTGCTAACTTGCATTACTTCGGTTTTGGCTGTGTTTATACTCATATTGTATCTGCTGCAGGTTGAACTCAGATTAGTAATATGATTTTGTAGTCATATTACTAATCTGTTAGTCTGTCACTGTTAACTGTGTTTATATAAATACTTACACAGGAGCTGTGACAATAAGAAACACGAATCTCTGTTCACTTTATCTATATAAATAAATACACACGAATTGTGGCAACAAGAAACACGAATCTCTGTTAATTGTGACCATATAAGTAACTACACAAGTTTTATGACAATAAAAAACAAACCACTGTTAACTGTGTCTATATGAATAATTATACACGAGTTGTGGCAATAAGAAACACGAATCACAGTTAACTGAATATACAAGTAAATACACAAGAATTGTGGCAATAAGAAACACGAGCTCCTTCCCTGTGAAGGCGAGCCTCAGTACTTGTGTCCGAAGTAAATGGCCATAAACATTGCAACAACTAATGCCGCCAGGAAGAAAACACCCATGCAGATGAGGAAGTAAATGGCGCTGATTGGTTTCAGTCGCTTATAAGTACTTCTGTGACTGCGTAACTGTGGAAATACGGTATCATACTTAAGTATTTGTAAATAACAAGCAAAGATTTCAATTATAATATGGTAAATACCACGACGGTCTCATTTACTTTCACACACGCGTCATTGGTGCCTAATAATATGGGGGTAGACGACAGCAGAGCCACATTGGAGGAGGGCTATAGGGTCAATTGCTGAGAACTGAAACTCCGGATCTGTGTGTTGGCAAGTAGGCAAAGGAGTATCTTCTTCTTAAATTCCATAACTACATCTTTGAGTCGTCGGCATAGGCAAGATCCTCCCCTGCTCTCATACCTCCTCCTCCTCCTCCTCCCCCTCCTCCTCCTCCTCCTCCTCCTCCTCCTCCTCCTCCTCCTCCTCCCCTCTTCTTCTTCTTCTTCTTCTTCTTCTTGAACTGTGACGATTGCGCTTTTATGTCGACACATCCAAATTCTTCCAGGCTTTTGATGACTTAGTTAGCCTTCCTGTGTACTTTCGTAGGACATTCCACGGAATCATGGGATTTCTCTTTCTAGGACATTCCACGGTCTCGGTAGGGTTCTTTCTAAGACATTCCAATGCCTCAATAGGATTCTCTTTCTTGGACATTCTACGGTCTCAGTAGGATTCTCTTCTGTAGGACATTCCATGGTTTCAGTAGGGTTCTTTATGCAGGACATTCTACGGTCTCAGTAGGATTTTCTTTTGTAGGACATTCCATGGTTTCAGTAGGGTTCTTTATGCAGGACATTCTACGGTCTCAGTAGGATTCTCTTTTGTAGGACATTCCATGGTTTCAGTAGGGTTCTTTTTGCAGGACATTCTACGGCACCCGTAGGGTTATCTTTCCAGGACATTCCACGGTCTCATTAGGGTTATCTTTCCATTACATTCCACGGTCTCAGGAGGGTTATTTTTCTAGGACATTCCACGGTCTCAGTAGGGTTCTCTTTCTAGGACATTCCATGGCCTCAGTGGGGTTCTCTTTCTAGGACATTCCATGGCCTTCTTCTTCTTCTTCTTCTTCTTCTTCTTCTTCTTCTTCTTCTTCTTCTTCTTCTTCTTCTTCTTCTTCTTCTTCTTCTTCTTCTTCTTCTTCTTCTTCTTCTTCTTCTTCTTCTTCTTCTTCTTCTTCTTTCGTTCGCTTGAAATATGTCTATAACTGCAATGCTGTGTCTTGTATGAATTTAACGGTCTTTTTCAGTTCACAGAGCGGTCCATAGAGTTTATCTTCCACTGTTGTCTCTCTAGACCAGAAGGTTTGCCTAGATATGTTATATTTTGGGCAGTCTTGGAGTATGTGCTCTGCTGTCTGCGACACCAATCCACATGTGCACATGGCTGTTTCACCAATCTTGAATTTTGTATACATGTGGTTGCGTAATCTATTGTGTCCTGTTCCGAGGCGCAGAATAATGACTTGTTCTGGTCTGTCCATAATGTGGTAGTCATCTTGAACAGGTTTTTGGTGGCGTTATGACTGATTTGATCATTATTTTCTTTTGGTGGTGTGTAACGGGCACATCAGACTGTTCTTCTTTGGCTCCTTCCTTAGCCAATTCATCAGCTCTATCGTTTCCGGGTACTCCACAGTGGGATGGTATTCACTGTATGGTGACCTTATGCTGACTGCTAAGTTCAGAAAGCAGTGTCCTTAGTACTGGCAATTTCCCAAACAGGAGCGCCTCGAGTACTGATTTTGCATCTGTCAATAGCACCACAGGTTGTGTACCATTGTTCGTATTTAGTAATTTCTCTGTTGCTATCTTGATTGCCTCAATTTCTGCATCATAGTTATGGCAGTACTTTCCTGTCGGTACTCTGGCTGTGTCCCTAGTATTATTTGGGTATTCTATGTACACTCCCGCTCCTCCATTTTGAACAGCATTTTGTGCTGACTCATCTGTGTAGACTCGGATCCAGAGGTCCTGTGGGTATTCTTCATCAAGGAAGCTGAGAGTGGCTGTTCTGCGCTGCACACTGTTCTGTTCTTCCTTGTCAAATATTCCTCTCACTTTTGTCTGGATTTGTAATGATAGTCTATGTTCATCTTTCCATGGAGTTCGCTCTGGAATAGTTGTTAGGGGAATACAAACTGTGGGCAGATCGGTGGTTTCTCTGCAGAGTCGTTTGGCCTGGTGGATAAAACTACTTCTTTTCAACCGCCCTATAGATAGGTTTTCAAATCTGTTCTTCATAGGGTGGCCTGGCAAGCTGAGGAACTTTTCTGCCTGTATTAGTGTTTTCGTATCTCTGCGCTCTCTCAGTGCTTGTGTCCTCCCCATCTTCTCCATTTCCACTATAGGGGTTGATCTCATCCCTCCTGTGGTGACTCTAAGTGCTTGATTTTGCACCTTGTCCAGCGCTTGTAGTGTGGTTTTTGATGCCGAACAACACGCAGTTGACCCGTATTCCAGGTGCGGTCGTATGCTCTGTTGATAAACTTTGCTAAGTATTTTCCCACTGGCTCCCCATGTGGTTCCACTTAGCTTTCTCAGGATGGCTATTTTCCTTCTGGCTTTTGCTACTGCTTTGTTGATGTGCTTTCTCCATGTCAGCCTGCCATCAAATGTTACTCCAAGGTATGTTGGTTCTTTATCTTCTCTTAGGGGTGTTCCATTTATCTGGATGATCCCTGCCTTTTGTTTTGGAGAGAGGGTAAATAGGGTGGTGCTGCACTTGACAGTGTTTATACTGACACACCATCTATTTGCCCATGCAACAAATGTATCTACAGCACTTTGTAGCGATCTGGTGGCCACTGATGCATGTTCATTTGTGCTCCATAGAACCAGGTCATCGGCGTACATTGCCGCTTTAATTCCATGCGGTAGATTAGCAACGAGATCATTGATGAAGATTAGAAAAAGTGTGGGGGACAAGACTCCGCCCTGGGGAACACCGTGACGCAGTAGTACTTCCTTGCTCTTGAGTCCGTCTATCTGTACTCGGGCTCTTCTGTTGTGCAAGTATGCTTTCACCCATTTGTACATTCTTCCATTGACTTTGCAGTTTCTCAGTTTCTTCATCAGACCTTCTTTCCAGACTTTGTCAAAGGCTTTCTTAAGATCTATCCATGCCGCAAGCACCAGCTTCTTCTCTTGGAATGCATCCCCAATTTCTTGAGAGAGGTAGGTTGTCTGATTTCCGTAGAGTAACACTGCCTAAAGCCAACCTGTTGTGGCACAAGGATGTTTTCACTTTCAATGTACCACTGCAGTCTGTGATTGACGATGCACTCCAGTGTTTTGCAGAGACAGCTGGTGAGGCTAATTGGTCTGTAGCTAGAGGCAATGGAACTATCCTTCCTTGATTTTAGGAGGGGTCGGGTATCATGATTGCTTCTCTCCAGGCTTGTGGAACACTGCCTAAGATCCAACTGTTATTGAAGATCTGCAACAGCTTTACTTTGGCCTCTGTTCCTAGGTCCCTGATAATTTCATTGGAGATACCATCAGCTCCTGGTGACTTTCTCATTTTCAGTTTTGATATGGCTAGCTCCAGTTCGCTGATTGTGATGGGTGCCTCCAGAACCTCATTTACTATTTCCTTCTGTCCTGTATGTTGCCGTTTCTCTCGAATCTCTTGTTGTTGCTCTGGATTAATATTGATATTGTTATCTTGTGCGAATGTGTCCGCAAAATGGTCAGTTGCTTGCTTTCTTGTTAAGATGTTTCCATCTTTATGTAGTGCAATTTTTGAGTTTCTCCCTGTTCCCTCATAGTTAAGTTGTTTTATAAGCTTCCACAATTGCCTTGTGTCTCTTTCAAAGTTCAGAGACTGTTTTCTCCTGCCAGCTTTTCCGCCTAGCCTGCAGCTTCGCCCTTTGAAATGTGGCTTTTGATTCCATGGCCTCAGCGGGGTTCTCTTTCGATGGACATCCGGAACTAATTGTCGCTTACCGGGAATCACACTCGATGGACATAATCCATTTTTCGAATTAGTAATGCACACCTTCGATGGACGTCATATGGCCATGATTTTGGGGTGAGCTGATGAGTGTCAGAGGATTCTGCACTTTGCGGTTTCCGGCCACTGTATCTCTAGGGACCATCAACTGCAAGTTCAGTTTAGGACACTTATCCGTTGTGTGCGGCGTGGACGGATGGCAGAAGTCTTGCGTCGGGTTCTGAAAAACCAGCACAGAGCTCGCTCCCCCCGAGACGAGATACAACTTATCCCTTTACACGTATCATGCCCCCCCCCCCCCTATCTTCATGAATACACCCAAGCATGACATTGCCATACCGTGTCTGTTCTTTCATGTTCTAGTTAGTGATTTCTTGTGTGATTTTTCACTGATTATATTGGCCATAGTGAAAGATTCTTTGCCAAACAAAAAGTAGGTTTGGACCAAACAAAAACAGATGGCGGAAAATGGGAAATAGGGATGTGCCACGGTTATGACTTTACAAGTTGTTAATATGGTAGCTGACATGTTGTATTATAACGCAATGACATTTCAGTGATATTTAAGCCTCCTATAAGCATATACGGGAAATCGCTTAAAACGGTTAATCATTCCATGGCACGTAAACAGTTAAGTTAGTTGCATATCCTTTACAGGATGTGGCAGTGAAATCCAGCGGTTTTGTATTTTTGTTGTTGTTGTTGTTGTTTTTGTTTTTGGGCTGTTTGTTATTTCTTGGGAAGTTTACGTTCACTAGTTTGCCATTGCTTTCTAAACGACCGGCACTCATAAAATCGCATGAAAACCAGCTCAAGGCGGTCTGCTTCCATATCGCCCGCAGCTTTGTTTCGAACGCAGTATGCGGGATGACGAATTCAATTCTTAACCCCTGCGCCACAGAGCCGGTTCTTGCAAATGAAATTGAGGAAAATGCAATATTGTGGGTATGCAAAAAGACATGGATGTCTACAGAAATATTGCATGTCCTTTGAAGGACGTTGCATTCAACCTCCAACCATAGGTTTGATTCATTGGGCAATTTTACGTTCAGTAGTTTGGGGGAATGGTATGGGTGCCGGTCGTTCAGAAAGCAGTGGCAAACTTCTTAACATAAACTTGCCAAGAGATCACAATAGCAACGTCCTTTAATGGATATGCAACTAAATTTTTAGTTTGGGGGAGGTTCTGCAGAAGTGAAGCAATCAGATGATAGATGAAACATGCAGTGAGCAGAGGATCTTTTTACAGAGACAATGGCTATGGTCATCGACCAGTATTGGCAGACTACGCTCTTCATAGATGCCTAGAAAGCTGTAAGAATTCAAGAAGATGAGCATCAGAGGCAAGGTCTGCATAAGACAAGGTATTGGATGATAGATGAAACATGCGCGATCAGATCTTTTTACAGAAACAATAGCTACGGTCATCGACCATTATGGGCATACTACATTCTTTACAGATGCCTAGACAGCTACATCAGTCAAAGAAGATAGGCATCAGAGCAGGAATCTGCCATATGAAATAAATAAATGTGAAACGCCGAAATTGCGGCGAAATTCTGTGCGTAACAGGCCTTTGTATGATGAAACATAATACTTCTGAAATCTGCTGGCGCCATTGAAGTAGCTTGCGGTATTTTGTGGACGAAATAAACACCGCTTCTGGTGATGAACACTAAGCTAAGAGTTAAAAAAAAATATTAACTTACAACTTCTTTCTTTTAATTTGAGCAGTTTGAAACATCCCCT
Source organism: Cepaea hortensis (assembly GCA_963921405.1). Taxonomy (NCBI): domain Eukaryota; kingdom Metazoa; phylum Mollusca; class Gastropoda; order Stylommatophora; family Helicidae; genus Cepaea; species Cepaea hortensis. The sequence goes on along the minus strand of OY992889.1, from coordinate 77,026,563 downwards.
GCCGGCTTGCTAGGCCAGTCGCAGGTTTAGAACAAGAAAATCTGACCAAGGGGAGTCCGTCTTCCCTGGCGAGCCAGAGCCCCGTTGGCTCATAACCTCGCGGTCATGGTTTCCCGTTTTACATCACGGGAAGGTGAGATTGACTTATATAGTCTGCGGGTCATCGGCAAGCTACTAACTTTCTCTTTTCACCCCTCCTGAGAGAGACCAGCCGATCCTAACCCAACTGGTTGCAGGTCCAGGCGCAGTCCACACCAACTCTGTGCTGCCAGTGCCAAACCTGGACAATGGCAGAAAAAGATAAAAGAAAAATTACAACAACGGAAATGAGATTCTTGAGAAGAATACTCATTGCATCAAGAAGAGAGAAAATTAGATATGATTTTTTGTTTGTTTTAAAGTTGCAGGACCAATAATCTTCAGCTGCTGTTGATGTTCTTGGCAGGATTACATTTGGTAGTTTGCCATTGCTTTCTGAGCGACCGGCTCACATACCCCGTAAGTAACCAACGCGACGCGATCCACTGCCGAATCTCGCACTGCTGTGTTCCTCACGTGGATATTCGGAATTACGGAGAAAGTCATTAACCCCTTCGCTAGGCTCCGAAATGATTAGAGCAGGACTAAAGAGAGGGGCTATAGCAGCGCTAGATTTGATTAGAAGGCAGCAAGTGAAATGATTCGGCCATATAACTAGGCTATCAACTAACAGTATACCACAACAAGCAATGATGTACAGACAATATGAAACCAGAAGAAGACGCCGACATGTAAATGATGGACAGAGGGAATAACAGTCCATAGGAATCTCGATAAAAATAGTTAGTTGCATGTCCTTTTAACAGAACCCCAGCCTTTTTTGGTTGTTCGTGATTCCTGGAAAAGTTTACAATCACTAGTTTGTCATTGCTTTCAAAACGACCGGCACCCATACAATTTCATAAAAAAGAAAAATCAACACAGCTGTGTTTCGAACGCGGGTATGAGGGATTATGAACAGCGTCCGTAACCCCTTCGCCAATAATCTCGATATATGAAGCTCATGAGCGGGCACTCTCCCGCTGTTTATGCGTTACCTCGACACCGCAAGGTACAAGAGGAACAGGATGAAATGAGACGATTAACTTACAACATGGGGATCAGTCGATGGCTTCCCTGGTACAGCATACAATGGCGGCACAAAGTGAACGTACCTAGGGACAGCCGGAACTGGGTATCGTGGAGAGGCTAATATGAGACCACGTGGGTCATGTAGAGGTCTAGGTCTCAGTGATGCCGTTGATGCTCCATCTGTTGCACCGCTGTGGAAAGATGATATTGCTAAAGAAAAACCCAGTAATAATAAACAGACACGTAGTCACTACCATTGTTAAAGCGAGTTGCATGTTCTTTACAGTACAATCAACCTCAGTATTTATTGGATGTGAGGGGAGGTAAACTGAATAATTTAGTAACAACTGGCAAGATTGATAGGAAAAGAGCCGCGGGAATACAACAATCTGCATGGCTTGGCCGCATGGCATAATCAGGACAAGCACACAGAAATGATGCACGACTCTGGTGATGGTGTGAGATGGCGAACCCTGACCGCCCACGCTTACCGGCAGGGCACCTCACCATGTTGATTTACTGGTTGTTTTTAATTTACTAAGTAATCGTACGTTTAGTAATGTGACATTGCTTTGTAAAAGGTAGGCTCAATGTAAAATTTGCCCAGGAATCACGAACAGCGAAAATGCTGGGGTTGACTGCTACGTTCTGTGACGGACATGCAACTTAATTTTTTTTTTCTACACCTAGGCAACGAATCTGAGTCTGGTCAGTTTAAAGCTTTCAACATGTCTATCGTGTAGTGTACGTTGCGATGTTCACTTCTACCTATTGTCGCCTAAAAACATTAATCAACACCCTCGAGTTTGTAAATCTTATGACAACACATAGATTAGTCTGAGAAAAGGGTATTACCCAGGAGAATGCTGCGAGGGTTCTCCAATCTCTCTTCTAGGTTCTTCCTCCCTTCTGCTCTTGCCACCAGCAGGGTGGATAAAAATGGTTTCAAGTGTCGCTGGTGCATTGTGAAAATAATGTGCAGACCCCTTGGCGGCGCCTCGGTTTGTGGATTTATCTGAAATAATAACTCATTACTGAACATGAAACATTCACATTTCAGGCTGAAAGGTAAGATGCTGGACTTAATTGCACTGGGTGTTACCCCATATGGCAGAGGCGGACACCCTGAACGCACTTGGGGAAGTAGAACGAGTAAATGACTCTAAGGATGGGAGTGAATGAATATAGGTGTGGGAGTAAATGACTCTAGAAATGGGACTAAATGACTCAAGAGATGGGAGTAAATGACTCTAGAGAGGGGAGTAAATGACTCTAGGGATGGGAGTGAATGACTCTAGAGATGGGAGTAAATGACTATAGGGATGGGAGTGAATGACTCTAGAGATGGGAGTAAATGACTCTAGGGATGGGAGTGAATGACTCTAGAGATGGGAGTAAATGACTCTCGGGATGGGAATGAATGACTCTAGAGATGGGAGTAAATGACTCTAGGGATGGGAGTAAATGACTCTAGAGATGGGAGTAAATGACTCTAGAGATGGGAGTGAATGACTCTAGAGATGGGAGTAAATGACTCTAGGGATGGGAATGAATGACTCAAGAGATGGGAGTAAATGACTCTAGAGATGGGAGTAAATGACTCAAGAGAGGGGAGTAAATGACACTAGAGATGGGCATGAATGACTCTAGAGATGGGAGTAAATGACTCTAGAGATGGGAATGAATGACTCTAGAGATAGGAGTAAATGACTCTAGAGATGGGAGTAAATGACTCTAGGGATGGGAATGAATGACTCTAGAGATGGGAGTAAATGACTCTAGGGATGGGAATGTAGGACTCTAGAGATGGGAGTAAATGAATCTAGAGATGGGAGTAAATGACTCTAGAGATGGGAGTAAATGACTCTAGAGATGGGAGTAAATGACTCTAGAGATGGGAGTAAATGACTCTAGAGATGGGAGTAAATGACTCTTGAGATGGGAGTAAATGACACTAGAGATGGGAGTAAATGACTCTAGAGAGGGGAGTAAATGACTCTAGAGATGGGAGTAAATGACTCTAGAGATGGGAGTAAATGACTCTAGATATGGGAGTGAATGACTCTAGAGATGGGAGTAAATGACTCTAGGGATGGGAATGAATGACTCTAGAGATGGGAGTAAATGACTCTAGGGATGGGAATGTATGACTCTAGAGATGGGAGTAAATGAATCTAGAGATGGGAGTAAATGACTCTAGAGATGGGAGTAAATGACTCTAGTAGAGATGGGAGTAAATGACTCTAGAGATGGGAGTAAATGACACTAGAGATGGGAGTAAATGACTCTAGAGATGGGAGTAAATGACTCTAGAGATGGGAGTAAATGACTCTAGAGATGGGAGTAAATGACTCCAGAGATGGGAGTAAATGACTCTAGAGATGGGAGTAAATGACTCTAGAGATGGGAGTAAATGACTCTAGAGATGTGAATAAATGACTCTAGAGATGGGAGTAAATGACTCTAGAGATGTGAGTAAATGACTCTAGAGATGGGAGTAAATGACTCTAGAGATGTGAGCGAATGACTTTAGAGATGGGAGTGAATGACTCTATAGATGTGAGCGAATGCCTCTAGAGATGGGAGTGAATGACTCTAGAGATGGGAGTAAATGACTCTAGAGATGTGAGCAAATGACTCTAGAGATGGGAGTGAATGACTCTAGAGATGTGAGCAAATGAATCTAGAGATGGGAGTGAATGACTCTAGAGATGTGAGCAAATGACTCTAGAGATGTGAGCGAATGACTCTAGAGATGGGAGTGAATGACTCTAGAGATGGGAGTAAATGACTCTAGAGATGTGAGCGAATGACTCTAGAGATGGGAGTGAATGACTCTAGAGATGTGAGCAAATGACTATAGAGATGGGAGTGAATGACTCTAGAGATGTGAGCAAATGACTCTAGAGATGTGAGCGAATGACTCTAGAGATGTGATCAAATTACTCTAGAGATGGGAGTAAATGACTTTAGAGATGGGAGTAAATGACTCTAGAGATGGGAGTAAATGACTTTAGAGATGGGAGTAAATGACTCTAGAGATGGGAGTAAATGACTCTAGAGATGGGAGTAAATGACTCTAGAAATGGGAGTGAATGACTCTAGAGATGGGAGTAAATGACACTAGAGATAGATGTGATTCTTCAACTTTGAATGGCATCTTGCCATTTTGATAGACGATAGTTTGAAATATGGAGTTATATCTTCCCATAGCACAAAGCCTGGGCTGAATTTGGAGGAGATACTGAGGAGGGGATCATAGCACGCATGAGCTAATAGTTCTATGTACAATGAGGATGATCTGTTGACTATCTAAGTAACTTTCTGCAGAGCGGACTTTTGAAACTGTCGCACTGAGCACGAACTCCGTAGCTCCTGTGACGATCGTGAAGGACCTACAAAAATATTGTACTCGTGAAATTATTGATTGTGTCCGAGAACGAAGCTTCGAAACGTCAGATAGGTAGCTTGACCACTTCTCCACGGAGATTCCCAATTAACAGAAGACACATAAACACGTTTAGATCTGTATTAATCGCAGATTGTCCAGTAAAATATGAGTACCTGAAAGTGTTTTAGTTAGTGCAACCGACTGTCGGTCTGATGATGAAATGTTCAAACACTCCTCTACTTGGGATTGGTCATGATCACACGGATCATGGGCCGATCCAGCTTCTTAAAGTGTGTGCCAGAAATCGTTTTAAGACTGAAGGCGGCCGCGGCAGTACTCACTACACTACTCCTGCAGTACTCACCACAAAACTCCTGCAGTACTCACCACACCACTCCTGCTGTACTTACCACACCACTCCAGCAGTACTCACCACACTACTCCTGCAGTACTCACCACAAAACTCCTGCAGTACTCACCACACTACTCCAGCAGTACTCACCACAAAACTCCTGCAGTACTCACCACACTACTCCTGCAGTACTCACCACACTACTCCAGCAGTACTCACCACAAAACTCCTGCAGTACTCACTACACTACTCCTGCAGTACTCACCACAAAACTCCTGCAGTACTCACTACACTACTCCAGCAGTACTCACCACAAAACTCCTGCAGTACTCACCACACTACTCCTGCTGTACTTACCACACTACTCCTGCTGTACTCACCACACCACTCCTGCTGTACTCACCACACCACTCCTGCTGTACTCACCACACTACTGCTGTACTCACCACACTACTCCTGCAGTACTCACCACACTACTCCTGCTGTACTCACCACACTACTCCTGCAGTACTCACCACACTACTCCTGCTGTACTCACCACACTACTCCTGCAGTACTCACCACACTACTCCTGCAGTACTCACCACACTACTCCTGCAGTACTCACTACACTACTCCTGCAGTACTCACCACACTACTCCTGCAGTACTCACCACACTACTCCTGCAAGTACTCACTACACCATTCCTGCAGTGACATTTCTTCTTATGTCGCCCCGTATCTCCCATTTGAACCTCAACCAACTCATGCCGAGCCGTCGGATGTTTTGCTATCTCTTGAAGCTTCTCCAATGTCCTCCAGTATTATTCATCTCTGTCTTTAATTCTCTTTTCCGTGTCTGTTGTAAGCTTGCCTTGCGGAATCCAGAAAAATAACTTTCCAGTCATGTATTTATTAGCGTTTTCTCATTTCTTGATTCGTTGAAATCTGTCTACTAGTTCTCTACCTAAGCTTTCATACTATTTCAGTTCTATTCCACATCGAGAACTATGCGCATGCTCCACACATTGACTGTATTGTACCACACTTCCACACCTGAATACCATGTCAGTGCTCTATACCTGGCTGTCTTGTGCCACAGTTACACGCCTGTTTACGGTGTCTATGTCTTTTAAAACAATTCCACTACTGATTACAGTGTCTGATTCCACACTTGATTACCGTGCCTGATTCCACACTTGATTACCGTGCCTGATTCCACACTTGATTACCGTGCCTGATTCCACACTTGATTACCGTGTCTGATTCCACACGTGACTACGCTGTCTGTGTCCCACACTTAACTGTCTTGTGCCACAATTTCCCACTCGACGATCGTGCCTACGTTCCAACACTTGACTGTCTTGTGTCTCAGTTACACACCTGTCTGCCGTTTCTGTGTTCCACACGTGTCTGTCTTGTGTCACAGTTCCTTACCTAAGTAGCGAGTCTATGTTCCACATATGTCGGTCTCATGTAACAGCTCAACTTGCAACTACAATGCCTGTTTTCCATTTGACTACAACGTGCCTGTATCTTGAGTTCAGTTGTAACAGCACCACAGCATGAGTTCTCCAGGTGGCTACATTAATTTACACATTCTACATTTCATGGTGCCATACACACGCATGAGTTCATGACGTAATTAAGCCATGTGCATAATCTGCTCTGGGCCTTCGGGCGTTTGGATGCATCCTCTGTCTACGTTAATGTGTATATTCCATTCTTGATTGTACAGTACAAGATTCCGTTTAATTATCGCATTGCTGTTTGTAATTCATACTTGATTGAACCTTTTATTACTGTTTTGTATGATTACATTAATGTGGATATTCTATGCTTTGTTGTTAGTTAGTCAACAGATCATCCTAATTGCATATTGAACTATAAGTCCATAAGTGCTCAGAACCTCCCCTCAGTATCTCTCTCATATTGTTGTATAGTGACTGACTACACCAGTCCTGTGTTGGTTGACTTCTTCTTTGGCGCAATTGTCTAGCTTGACCACGTTTGATTCGATATTCTTGACTGTAACATGTATTATTTTTTTTCAGGTGACTGCATCATTGTGTTAGTTACTCTGGCTGTCCAAGGAATTCGCAACATTCCTAAGACGTATCTAATGACGATTGTATGAAAGAGGCTAATGAAACTAGAACATTATATACAACAATTAGAAAGAGATAAGCAGCTTTCTTTGGTCATGTGATGAGAAGAGAGGCATTGGAGAACATCGTGACGACTAGAAAGATCAAAGGGAAGAGAGGTAGAGGCCGACCAAGAGAAATGATGCTGGGTGGATTGAGACGGTGGTGTGGAGGAATATCGCCAGCAGAGTTGATCCAGAGCACCAAATACCGAGATATGTGGAGAGTCATGAACGCCTACTCCAGCAGGCATGGCACGTGATGATGATTATGATGATGATGATGATGATGATGATGATGATGATGATGATGATGATGATTGTCATGAAATCACTGTGGAGTCACAATCAGATAATACAAGTAACAAGGACAGTATGTTTTGCAGCTGCAGTTGTTTACTACGGCGAGTCGGTAAGATCAGGCAGTGGAATTATCTTTGAAGTTTCCACAAGTCAGGAAATTGTAGGCATGTGGTTGAGACACACGGGCTTGTATTGGTGGAGCAAATGGATAATCTGCTCCTGGGACCATCTGATGTGTTTTGTTTTGGATGTCAAAATAGGGGGAGACAACTGGTGACATTGATTAAACCAAAGGGAAATAAGATTTCTGGAAATAGTTAGTGCCCCTGAGGACACCTGCGTGACATCAAAAGAACTTCACTAGAACACTCCCAGTTCTTTGACAAAAACATAACTTGTTTGCAGTTAGTGTTGAAGAAAAAGTTGACTAGAGCTAACGTGTGTGTGTACCGCTGTGAGGAAATTCGGAGAGCATCTAATGTGTTCGATTTAATTAACATTAAATAGCATATGTCTTTATGGCAAGTTGTAGATGCCATCCAGGAGTGATGCGTATTGCATAAGGTATTGTAGATAATATATGTAAGCCTAATTAATATAAGCAGTAGCCTTGGTAAAACTAGCTAGAGTAGTGAAGTGATGATTAGCTCTGTTAGTTGAGAATAGAGTAGGGAAGGGAGAATTAGCTCTGCTAGTGAGAATCGTGTAGTGGGGTGATATTTGGAGAGATTTAAGAATGGGTTGGGAGATGGGGGAAGTGTCCAATAGTGGGATCTTTCAGTGGGGTGCCCACTGGGGTTATCTTCTTCTTCTTCTTCTTCTTCAGCGTTCCGAGCCATTGAGGTTCTTTGCTGCAAATACAATCCGTCTCCATTCGTCTCTCTGGTGGACCTTCTCTTGCCAGTCGTTGATTCCAAGTGCTTGTAGGTCTGTACATGTATTATCTCTCCACCGCCTTCTTGGTCTACCTCGGGGTCTACGGTCATTTATTTCCTGAGTGTAAGTGAGTGATTTCCACTGGGGTTCTGCACTCTGTTTATTGGTCTTTCCTTGTCATAACCTGATTCAGATTGAAGTGATAAGCCACTCTGATCTATGAAAGAGTTTAGTTCACTGATAAATCTCTGAGCAAGGCAGTAGGCCTACATTCAGCTAGTAGGGATAAGTATCACCAGATGTGGTCTCTTTTCTCTAACAGGTTCCCTTACGTCTATGAGGAAGCTCTACACTGGGTTGAATGGAGGTCAACTCTCATTAAGAAGAACATCCAATGAACATTCACTTTATTTTATAAGATGAATAAATACCCAGAAGAAAGTACAATCAGCACTGTTTATGCTAGGCCTAGGATCCAGAGAGTCCATACGAAACTGGCTCAGTTGAGCAAAACATTATAAACGATTCATTTACAATAGGGATTCACCCAGGGTGGGTGATACTCGTTTCTTCACCACATACCACTGAACATTAGTGTGTAGAGAAAGACATTTGAACATGAAGTTCTAGTGGAATAATTTAGTACAGTGAAGAAGTACTTTAGAACCGTTTGTGGGTGACAATCTATGAACATGGATTAGAACAAATGTGAGACCTGTGACATTGAAACCTAGTTTTCACGGTACAGCGATCCGTACTTATTTAAGTTATAGGGACCTTAGTCTTTACAGTGAATGACAGATCCATTATTAAGGTTATACAATAACTATTTTTGGTGGATCATGCATCTAGTATACCCAGTGGATTCCGGAGAAAGTCAACGTCTGGAAGAAGAGACGCATCAATGGGTGAGGTGTTCACGTACTAAGCTATCATGCTGTGGTGTACCCTTGCTATGATGACCATCTGACTTGGGCTCCTGATCTTCTGCTCTGAATCTACATACACACTAGAATATTCGACACACATTCTACACAGTACACACACACACTTCTCACACACATACTCTTTGCTTTAATAAATTATTTTGTATTTATTTGTTAAGGCTAGAGTTGTTGAGTATGTTGTGTTGGGGAAGAGTGAGAGGGGGCATGATCTAGGGGTGAGTGAGAGTGAGAAAGAGGTGTCTGCAGACTGACGGAGTTTTGTGGACGGAGTCTGGTGGTTTCTCTAGGACAATAATATTGGGTTAATAAAAATGTGGGTGTTGATTCCCCTCACTCCAGGGACGACACTAAAGTAATAAAGGCTTACTTACGACAATGATACACATCAGTGTATACTTTCTGCATGTGGTTGTACTGTATAAGATTTGTTCACGTGATTGTATCAATGTATGCTTTCCACACTAGACTGTACCGTGTCGCTAAAACACTATCTTCAAAGATAATATTGCTCAAAGCCAAATATTGTTAGTTAGCAAATATGGCGGAAACAGCAAAGCAATTATCTTGTTTTCTTTACTTATTTTTTCTGCCTTTTATTCCCCAACGGGCTTGGTAGAATCAGCGGGGAAAGAAGACCCTGTTGAGCTTGACTCTAGTCAGACTTTGAGAAGACACATGAAGGGTGTAGCATAGGTGGGAGCGCAAGCGCAATTGAAATACCACTACTTTTATCGTGTCTTTACTTATTCAGTCATCGGTAGAGATTTGCCCGCAACAGACGAGCAATATCTCCGGCGGGCCTATTCTCGCTGGTCGCGAGATCCGCACAGTGGAAGGACGTGAGATTTACTCGCAACAGACGAGCAAAATCTCCTGTGATATCTCCGGCGGGCCTATTCCCGGTGGTCTCGGGATCCGCACAAGTCAGACGGGGAGTCTGACGGTAGTACACGCTTTACAAGGTCCGGACACTTGTGATTGACAGATGTGCGCGTCCTATGGTACAGGAGCGTACGAGGCCCTCACCTCTGGGACATGGCTGAACGCCTCTAAGTCGAGTCCCTTGGGTTTCAGGGTCTGACCACCACTCGCCACCTGCTCGTGGTGGCGAGGTCTCGGAGGTTTGACGCTGAGCCGCCAGCGTCTGCAGCCTACCTTGTGCCAGACGTATTGGTTACCCATTCCTCTGGAAAACACAAGGCAAGACCGAGAGAGGGAACATGTCGTTTGGGCACCACATGTTTCTCTGAAGCTCTGCCCAGGCATTGTGATGAAATTTTGGCCACATTCCAACTCACATACTTTGGTCTGTCAAGACTGCAAGGTGCCACTCACTATCCCCCATTGTGGCATAGGCCCTCAAGTAACCCACGCTAAACCGTTCTATCTTTTGTTATCTCCTGCAGCTTCCTCCACGTCCTTCCAATATTATTCATATCTGCCTGTAATTCTCTTCTCCACGTGTTTTTAGACCTCCCTCTGTTTTTTTTTTAATTTTTTTCCAGACAAGAGAGTGTCTAGTTATACTGCTCTATGTGAAAGTAATTTAATTAGCGCTCTGGACTTCTTTGCGGCTTTCTCCACAACGCAGCATAGTTCTTCTAGAAGAGCTTCCTTTCCTCTTGGTTGCCTGAGTAATTCTTGTTTCTTGATGTTGATATTCATGTTTGGATTTTGTGTCTGAATATTTCTACGTTATTGGGTAGCCTGTCACAAGCACAACCCTTCCTTAGTCGCCTTTTAGGACACGCCTGATAGGGTGCAGTGTTACTATTCTTTGTTTCCATTGCGAGCCCCGCTAACACATAGGAGAATTGTATGTATTATACTACATGATAAAAGAAAGATACATACCACACTTCAGGAGAAAAAAAAGATTAAGGCTATGTCTAGAACGATAGGTCATAAAACAGCGGGATACTGATAGATAAACAACAGCACGAAAACCTACCGTGTTTGTTTGCCATATTCCGGGGATTTCAAAATAAAAGATATAAGAACAAAGACACACACTTTCTGCAACTTGGTCTTTACTATTGTACCCTTGACACAGAACCTACTTAGCCGCTGTCTTGTGTTAGAAATACAACACATCGCAGGTAAAATGCAAGCCCTGAAGCGCTAAATAGATTCAACACCATATTTAGTTACAGCGAGGCGCGTTGCTTACTTTTGGATTGTATTTAATGTTGTTTTCCTTCTTCATTGCTACAGTATGATTCACCGTCCTTGAACCAGTTTTCTGAATTTGCATTCTTTAGGTTGGGGAATTTCAATCTTTAGTCATCACCTGCCATTTCCAGATAGAAGGTAGGTTGTACTTAGTTCTCAAAATACCCCGTCTTTTATAATCACTCTGCACTCAGAAATGATATTCCTGAGAAGAAAACTCAATGTATCAAGATGAGAGAAGATAAGAAATGAAGAAATCAGGACTAAAGTAGGGGTTAGGGTTGACTGCCACCTCCTGTTAAGGACTTCGAACGTATGGTACAAAAACATGAGCAAGTCGTAAACTATACGAAGAACATTGAAGTCTTTGAAATTCCATTATCAAGATAGGAAAGAAAAGAACCAAAGAGGTATCATCATCATCAAGTGCCTTGCCGACTGGTGTAGGCGATTATGCTTCTCCACATCTTGCGATCTCCAGAGCCATGTATCACTTCGTGTGCTGACTCCCTTCCGTGCCATGTATCACTTCGTGTGCTGACTCCCTTCCGTGCCATGTATCACTTCGTGTGCTGACTCCCTTCCGTGCCATGTATCACTTCGTGTGCTGACTCCCTTCCGTGCCATGATACAAGACGGACACGAATTTTCTCTCGCTGTCTTTCTTTATCTCTCTTTTCACAAATCGTTCCAGTTGTCACAATATATTTTAGTTTTTGTTTTCTAATTATGTGGCTAGAAAAGGTGACTGTCTCTTTCTGATGATCTAATAATACTGCCACTACTTGCTCAACTAGATGACATGTTGCGTGGCAAGTGTACCGGGTTGGAAAATTGTTGCGGGTGAATATATAAAAACGTGCGTACATAATCAAGGGAAACAATCAATGCATATTATTTTGTTTTGTTTTTTTGTAGTTGCATGTCCTTCACAGGATGTGGCAGTCAACCCCAGTATTTTGGCTGATCGTGATTCCTGGGCAAGATTTACGTTCAATAGTTTGCCATTGCTTTCTGAACGACCGGCAACTATACCTTTTTCGAAAAAAAACCCGGGTATACGGGATTACGAATCGCATCCGTTTTATCTACGCCACGGACACCGGCTATTTTCATTTAAGTATGCCATAACAATACCCAATAATTATCTCCTGATTGCATGGTTTCTTAAGTAAATGATCCTTTTACACGACTTAAGGCGCAGTGGGCATATGGTGTCCGACCCATGTGTTTATAGACCAATCGGCACTCCGTGGCTGACGTGGTGAGTATCACGCCGACCGCCACGACTTCCCAACGTATTTCCTGGTACCCATTTTGGGCTGAGTCGATCTGGGTATCAGGTCAGTTGTCAAAATCGGCCTCGAAGCGAACCCAATAAACTTGTTGATGGACACAGGTGTTACCCCTTCAACATGCCGGCTTGCAAAACTCTACCTCTACCATTTGTTCATGGCCCCAGGAGATACCCCTTCAATATGCCAGTTTGCAAAACCCTACCTCTATGACTTGTTGATGGCTCAAGGCGTTACCGCTTTAACTTACCGGCTTGCAAAACTCTATCCCGCTTGCAAAACTCTATCTCTACCTTTTGTTAATAACCCCAGGGATTTTCTAATCACCATTATTGCATACGCACGTACCCACAAATCACCCACCTACAAACCCACACACTCATCAACATTTACATACACTCGTCCACAAACACACACGCGCGTACACTCATCAACATTCATATTCACATACTCACTCAAATCACCTACCTACAAACCTACACACTCATCACAATTCAAATACATATATTCACAAACAAACACACTCATTAACATTCACACTCACACGCCCACACACACACACACTAATCAACATCCATATTCACACGCACAAATACACCCACACACTCAAAAACATTCACATACACACGTCCACACACACGCACGCACGCACGCACGCACACACACACACACACACCTCTCTACCCATCCACCTACATATTCATATACACTACTACTTCTTGTAATATCCCGTGATAAAATAAATTGACTTAAGTGTTTCCAAAGGTGAACCGAGCAAAATTTGATTTTCCTGAAAAATTAATCTTTGGAAGAACAAATTGTTTACGAGGCACTGTCATTGTCAAAACTGTCATTTACTGCCAATATAGTACCTTGCGGTGTTTGGCAGGGGGTCTTTGAGTCTGAGGAATTAAGGCCGCCTGGCTAGTGCAGTCGCCGTGAACTGTACAGGTTAGCATTTTCTTTTTGCCCCCGACAGAAAAAGAGGTAACCTCTTCTATATGACTTTCATAGCAAAGAAATTAATATCTTCGCTAATTCGTATGTATATGTAAGGACTATTTTACATGCCTTGTGGTGAACTGGATAAATAGTAAGTGAAGGAAATGATTCGTTTACACACCTTGTGTTGAATTCGGTATATGGTAAGTTAAGGAAAGTTCATTGTTACACGCCTTGAGGTGAACTAGCTCTGTGGCACTTCATCATCATCAAGTGCCGTGCCGACTGGCGTAGGCGTTCATGACTCTCCACAGATCTCGGTCTTTGGTTTTCTGGATCAACTCAGCCATTGATATTCCTCCATGCCACCGTCGCAATCCATCCAGCATAATTTCTCGTGGTCTGTCTGTGCCTCTCTTCTCCTCGATCTTTCCAGTTGTCACGATGTTCTCCAGCGCCTCTCTTCTCATCACATGACCCAAAAAAAGTTGTTTGTCTCTTTCTTATTGTTGTATATAATGTTCTAGTTTCATTAGCCTGTTTCAGACAATCGTTGTTAGTTACTCTGGCAGTCCAAGGAATTCGCAACATTCGTGGTGGTGGTGGTGGTGGTGGTGGTGGTGGTGGGGTGGTGGTGGGGTGGTGGTGGTGGTGGTGGCAGAAGATGAAGAAGAATGCGCTGAGGTCATTACCTGGACGTTGAAGTGTACAGATTTTCCCTTCTATCGCTATTTCACATTTGGGTGTCACCTGTTTCTTTGATATCACCATTGTTACTGTTTTGTTGATATTCAAGGAGAGTCATTTCTTTGCACTCTCTGTTACTGTGGTGGTGGTGGTGGTGGTGTTGGTGGTGTTGGTGGTGGTGGTGGTAGAGGCAGAAGATGAAGAAGAATGCGCTGAGGTCATGACCTGGACGTTGAAGTGTACAGATGTAAGATTATTCTCGTATGACCAACACAAACAACACAGCACACCCATCTCCCGCGTGTTCAGGCCAATCTTCAATAGCCTATATAAACAACAATACAGCACACCTAGTCTCCCGCGTGTTCAAGATATTCTCGAGAGCTAATCACTTGATGAACTGAAGGCGTCTACATCAGCTTCCCCTTGAGAGATCCACTTGATGTCCTATTTAAAGCCAGCAAGAAGACTCCAGGCAGCAATTTCGTTAGCTAACCCCAGTCGTTGTCTACACAATAACCGGATTCAAAGCACTTAAGTGCGTTGAGCTTCAGGCAAATGGGGTTAACAGTACTATTGTGTTATATGCAGCACTTTCAAAAAGTCGCTGTCATCTGAGCGTGTATGAAAGCTCTCGATACTGTGCCACTTCTTCTGCCCATCCATTTATATATTCAGTGTGTCATTAATATAAGAGTGCCGTTATTAAGTAAGAGGAATGTTATTATAATTTGAATGGACGAGTGTGGACAACAACCAAAATATCTTATTTCAGGACACAAAATGACTAACTACCTACCTAACTAACTAACAAACCGACCGACCGACCGACGGACCGACCGACGGACCGACCGACGGACCGACCGACCGACGGACCGACCGACCAACCGACCGACCGACCGACCTCCTAACTAACCAACTATCTATCTAACTAAATAACTAACTAACTAACCAACCAACCAACCAACCAACGAACTGACTGACTGACTGACTGACTGACTAAATGACTGGCTCACTAACTAACTAACTAACTAACTAACTAACTAACTAACTAACTAACTAACTAACTAACTAACTAACTAATTAACTCACTCACTCACTCACTCACTCACTCACTCACTCACTCTTTAACTAACTAGCTAACTCAGTAACTCACTAACTCACTAACTAACTGACTGACTAACTGACTGACTGACTAACTAGCTTCTCTCGATGCCTTTCTATATGTATTTCCCCATAAATTGATCCACCTGGTACAGTGTGTCCAGTTTCTCCACGTCTCATATCCCTCGCCCCCCCCCCCTCCTGATCTCTTGGGTAGTGAGCTCGGACACCCGGCCCTCTCCTTTAAGAGCGATATAGAGGAGGTCCTGTGTGCAACTTGTCCACGTTAAACATCTCGTGGCTGTTGGAAATCGCAGGGCAGGCCGCAGGGCAGGCCGCAGAGCAACCGCTTAGGTAAAGATGTCAGGATAGAACTGGTAGACAGAGCCTACAACCCTAGACAGAGCCTACAACCCTAGACAGAGCCTACAACCCTAGACAGAGCCTACAACCCTAGACAGAGCCTACAACCCTAGACAGAGCCTACAACCCTAGACAGAGCCTACAACCCTAGACAGAGCCTACAACCCTAGACAGAGCCTACAACCCTAGACAGAGCCTACAACCCTAGACAGAGCCTACAACCCTAGACAGAGCCTACAACCCTAGACAGAGCCTACAACCCTAGACAGAGCCTACAACCCTAGACAGAGCCTACAACCCTAGACAGAGCCTACAACCCTAGACAGAGCCTACAACCCTAGACAGAGCCTACAACCCTAGACAGAGCCTACAACCCTAGACAGAGCCTACAACCCTAGACAGAGCCTACAACCCTAGACAGAGCCTACAACCCTAGACAGAGCCTACAACCCTAGACAGAGCCTACAACCCTAGACAGAGCCTACAACCCTAGACAGAGCCTACAACCCTAGACAGAGCCTACAACCCTAGACAGAGCTACAACCCTAGACAGAGCCTACAACCCTAGACAGAGCCTACAACCCTAGACAGAGCCTACAACCCTAGACAGAGCCTACAACCCTAGACAGAGCCTACAACCCTAGACAGAGCCTACAACCCTAGACAGAGCCTACAACCCTAGACAGAGCCTACAACCCTAGACAGAGCCTACAACCCTAGACAGAGCCTACAACCCTAGACAGAGCCTACAACCCTAGACAGAGCCTACAACCCTAGACAGAGCCTACAACCCTAGACAGAGCCTACAACCCTAGACAGAGCCTACAACCCTAGACAGAGCCTACAACCCTAGACAGAGCCTACAACCCTAGACAGAGCCTACAACCCTAGACAGAGCCTACAACCCTAGACAGAGCCTACAACCCTAGACAGAGCCTACAACCCTAGACAGAGCCTACAACCCTAGACAGAGCCTACAACCCTAGACAGAGCCTACAACCCTAGACAGAGCCTACAACCCTAGACAGAACCTACAACCCTAGACAGAACCTACAACCCTAGACAGAGCCTACAACCCTAGACAGAGCCTACAACCCTAGACAGAGCCTACAACCCTAGACAGAGCCTACAACCCTAGACAGAGCCTACAACCCTAGACAGAACCTACAACCCTAGACAGAACCTGCATAGAGGAAGTAATCCTCAATCAAATGTGTAAGTCCTACACGCTGATCTCCGAGGTCCATAACTAGTCTGGCAGTACTCCCATCCAAGGAACAAGGAAGAAAAAGATAATGTGGCGAGCAAATGTCATCGGTCTCCGTCTGATGTTTGTGATAAGTTGTCTTTGTGTCTTGGCTGGAGAGCAAACAGCACACGCAAGTCTTGGCTGGAGAGCAAACAGCACACACAAGTCTTGGTTGGAGAGCAAACAGAACACACAAGTCTTGGCTGGAGAGCAAACAGCACATGTAAGTCTTGGCTGGAGAGCAAACAGCACATATATGTCTTGGCTGGAGAGCAAACAGCACACGTAAGTCTTGGCTGGAGAGCAAACAGCACACGTAAGTCTTGGCTGGAGAGCAAACAGCACATGTAAGTCTTGGCTGGAGAGCAAACAGCACATGTAAGTCTTGGCTGGAGAGCAAACAGCACATGTAAGTCTTGGCTGGAGAGCAAACAGCACATGTAAGTCTTGGCTGGAGAGCAAACAGCACATGTAAGTCTTGGCTGGAGAGCAAACAGCACATGTAAGTCTTGGCTGGAGAGCAAACAGCACACGTAAGTCTTGGCTGGAGAGCAAACAGCACACACAAGTCTTGGCTGGAGAGCAAACAGCACATGTAAGTCTTGGCTGGAGAGCAAACAGCACACACAAGTCTTGGCTGGAGAGCAAACAGCACACGTAAGTCTTGGCTGGAGAGCAAACAGCACACGTAAGTCTTGCCTGGAGAGCAAATAGCACATGTAAGTCTTGGCTGGATAGCAAACAGCACACACAAGTCTTGGCTGGAGAGCAAACAGCACATGTAAGTCTTGGCTGGAGAGCAAACAGCACACACAAGTCTTGGCTGGAGAGCAAACAGCACATGTAAGTCTTGGTTGCAACGGACTAACGGAGTTTTCTGGGAAGGGTGAAGAGTAGTGCAGAGTGACATGCTTCAATTGCATCTGTTGGATCTTTTCCCTAAGACATGCTGGTGTGATGGGAAATGAGCAGGCGGACAGATTGGCTGGGTCTATACAGTTGTGTGGTATTGGTTGGGACAGTACGAGGTATGGTTTCCCCTTGCCGTTAGATATCCCGGACAAATGCTTTAAAGATTACATTATATTCTTAATTATAACTCCACTGATAAGGCAGAATTAACTTATAACTACTGTCTCCCACACCATAAGAGACCTTTTTATAATGGGGTTAATAAGAGTATTCACAACTTGAATAAATATAGAAGAGAATAAATAGAGAAGAAATAAATAGAGAAGAATTATTGGCTCGAGGAGTGCATGCTATTCCAGACACAGATAATGCACACGCCAGTATCAGCATTCGCCCACTGAATTAACAAGATCTTCCTTAAAGAACACTAATATAATTTAATTGTGACAACTGTAACTCTGACAGATATTAGTAAAGGATTCAATATACACAATTTAGCACCCACAAGAAATTCACCGATATGTATCTTATAATATTTGTCCTTAAAGAAGGATGATGACCATTCATTTCATCCAGTGAAGTTTGAGAGTTATTGGGTCATGAGTTCTAAGATAGCTGACAATGCCTATTTTGGCTCTAAAAGTTCTTTGACAATGTGGGCAAAGAATGCTTGACGTTCCAGGAGGAGGATCTTCTGCGGCGGTTTTTCTGTCCAGTCTTCCTCCCCCCTCCCCCACAGTTTTTGCAGTCCTGTTTGCTTCACAAGTGACTGCATCCTTGTGCAATGATGTACGCTATGCGGTCTTTGGCAACATTCTTCCATGTGTCGTGATGAATTCCAAAAGCTTTGAGCGATATCTTCAGAGTATCTTTAAAGCGTTTCCTCTGGCCGCCTTGGGAGCGTTTACCACAACGCAGCTCACAGTGAAAGAAATTCGTTAGGGAGTCTGTGATCTGGTATGCAAGTCAGATGACCAGCCCAGCTAATCTAATTCTTCATTAATAGAGTGTGGATAAAAATCTATTGAATATAAGGCCAATCAGTCATTGTGGAGATGTCGAAACAGCACATTGTATCAGTCACCGAGATCAATGAAAAGTCGGTCGAAGTCCAACCTCAAGCCAATGGTGGTGTAAAACGTCTTGCGAGGACCACACTCAGCATCAGAGACGGGGTGAGGGTTGGGGAGCTCAAACCTACAACCAAGTAGTCTAGAGGAAGAGCTGGCTTCCCGAAGACGAACAGGAGTGCGGCTCCGTGAGCCATGAACAGAGGACAAAGAAGGCAGCATTACAGCAACGACATGTACTGATGCATAGCTAATGCCGTCGTGGAGGATACAACAGAGACGAACGGCAGGGGAAGACACTGGCTTCTCATGGCCAGAGGTGCAAGAAAATGTATGAGGGCACGAAGCACCGGGTGCACAATGCTCTCCTTTTCGAGGGAGGGGTGGCATGGGAGCAGGTACAATACGCAAGGTCTCGAAACGTGGTAAGAACGTACGGCAGGAGTCATGACCCGGGTGGGTCCGACCCCAGATAGTGCTAAGAAGGTAACAGGCCGAAACATTCCTGGAACGCGACCACTTCTAACGATTAGAAACCTACTGTCGCGATTGCTCCGCAGCGGAGTTTTTAATCCCTAGAATACACAAGTCAGTTAGTGAAGCAGCAATCCGTTTCTGCTTTCTTTATCTCTTTGACAGATCTTTCCCAGGATATTTTCTTTTGAAACAAATTTGGTGCGCAACATAGCCTACAGACTGACATCGGTTGGCATTCAATTTTAACCGCCGCAATTTTTGAGTGGATAACTTTGGATGCAACCTGAACATTAATACCAAATGTCTGACTGACATCGAGGTAAATCTTTACGTTGCGAACCGTTTCATGTGTTGTTTTGATTTGCTCGGCATGCTTATTCGATTCCCATACTTCAGTATAGAAAAAGTGTATTTAACCTACTTTATTCTCATTAAAAGCCTGGATGCAACGTTAATCTGGTTTGTGAGACACGTGCTGCAAATATCTTGGACTGCAAGAGTAACTAGTAACGAATACTTGGGAAAGTCTAATGAACGAAGAAAATTATGTACAGATGTGCGAAGGTGGCATGCCATGTTCTTTAGTTATGTAATGGGAAAAGAAGCTTTAAAAATATCTTGACAAATGGAAAGATTGGCGGTAAAAGCGGCAGGGGTAGGCAAAGAGAAATGACGCTGGGTGGATTGGAACGGCGGCATTGAGGAATGTCATCTTTATAACAGATCCCAACACTTAAGACCGAGATCTGCGGAGATGCATGGAAGCCTTCGCGTGATGACATGGCACGTGATGATCATATTCTAGTCAAACTATGTTGAAGATTTCCGACAGTAGCTGGAAATAGTAAACAGTAGGTGGTAAGGCCGCTGCTAAGACAATATTGTAGGGAAAGAAAACATTCCTATGGGTAGAAACAACCATACCACTACCTTATATGGTCTTTGTTTAGAGGAAGTAAATCGTAAACAAATGATAGTGACTTATACTTATTTTAAAGGATAGTGACTTACACTTTTTTCATATTTTTTTTTGAAAAGCAAGCTTTTGCCTGACCTATTCTGCTCTTAATTTCCTTCTTGCAAGGTAGTTCCATCTGCTGTTATAATTGCCTCAAGTATTTAAATTTACCAACTTGCTTGAGCATTTTCTCCTCAGTTGTTATTTTTCTTGGATATAACCTTTGGTAGTCATAATATAAATGTATTAGGTTATGCAGGTAGCAATGTTTTCAAACTCAGAAGAACAACTCAGAAGAAACAAAGTAAAATGATGATAACACGATTGTAAACGGTGAACGAATGGTACTCGACTTGAACAATGGGAGGCAGAAGTTATGGTAATTTCTAACATAAGCAGACATTCAAGTATCTACACACACAGATAACATAACACAGAAAATACATGATAGAGATAAAGAATATGAGTGACAAGCAAAAACTGCGTTTTTTGTTTGTTTTTAAATGAAGAACATCTTGTGCTATAAATCTCTGTCATTTGTGGTTAGAAAAAGAATGCTTGCAGATACATAGACCTCGTTTTAACATGTGTCTGTGTCGTGGGCAATTAGCAACCAGGAACAGATAATCCATTTACATCTAAGAGGTATGGTTTTACAGAATAGTGCTGAAAATTTCCTGGACAGCCAAAACGAATAATCTAAATACCGTGAAAGAACACAAAGACTACTTATCACACACGTCAGAAATAGGCAGTTATCATTTTTTTTGGGCGTCAGAAAGAAAAGACAAAAACAGTAACATGATTTGACATCGGCAAAATATTTGTAGAAAAAGAGACAGAGGAAGACGGTGAAAGATGATTTTTGACAGCCTTTTATCACGGCACAGAAGAAAAGGCATCAGCATACGAACTGTTAAATATTGCTGAAGATCAGAAGAAGTGAAGGGGTGTAATCGATTACACCAGTTGGAAAGGCACTTGATGATGATGATCCATCAGAAATATGTATAGCTTTGTGGTTTTGAAATACAGTTGTATCATCATTGGAGTCATATAGTTCGTGCTCTGTGCTAAGTAACGCCTTGTGTGATATATAGAAGGATACTGGACCACTTATAAATTTAGCCCTGGTGCGTTAAAAGTGATACTTTATAAAGAAAACCGAGTCAATAAGTACGTCACATAGTTCTGTGGGATGGCAAGTAAATGTAGTTGGTGTTTTCTACAGGTGTCATTAGGTGACAGCAACATCGAACTTTATATTCCCGTTCGTCATGTGGAGATACGTGTCATATGCGCATGCGCAGCGCATAAACAAAATGACGACTGTACTTACGGAGTGTACACCCAAAGAGCAATGTGCAGTTGTGCGATTTTTTGTGGGCAAAAGGATTGCCTGCAAAGGACATTCATAAGGAAATGTTTCCTGTTTATGCTGACAAATGTTTGTCCCGTAAAGCTGGGTAGAAAATTTTTTTTCTAAAGTACGCTCTAAAATTGTTGATGAAATCCGATCTGGTCGTCCTGTTGACTTTGCAACAGAAGCATCCGTGCAGCGGGTGGAGGAGATGATTAGAGGTGACAGGCAAGTAACGATAGATTCTGTAGCATCTGCAATAGGGTGCTTACATGGTTCAGCATGCAGCATAATGCATGATAGATTGACATTTCCAGGATTGCTGACTAGAGGAGTGTTGGTTCTTCATGACAATGCCAGACCACATACCACTCGATTAACTCAAGAGAAAATTAACCAAGTAAGGTGGAAGTTCTGGAACATCCACCTTACGGTCCCGACTTAGCACCTAGCGATTTCCACCTATTTTGGTCTACTAAAAACCCACCTTGGCGGGAGACATTTGGTGAATGACGCGAAGCTGAATGTAAAGTGAAAACGTGGTTTAGAAAACAGAGTACGCAGTTCTATGCAGCCGGTTTGGGAGGACTGATAAAACGTGGGATAAGTGCATCAATGTTGGTGGACATTATGTTGAGAAATAAAGGGACAATGTATGTATAAAAATAAACGGGTTTCAAGCTATTATCAAATTTAGTTATTTTTCTACAGCCATTTGTGACTTACTTATTGACTTCCCCTGGTACGGCCTATGTGAAGGCTGGCTCCAGTGGATCTCAATAACTATTTGTCTCTGGTTTTAGTTGTACACTCTAATATATATTAAATCATCAAATTAATCACGTCTCTGACTTTGGTTGTACACTCTAATATATATTAAATCATCAAATTAATCACGTCTCTGACTTTGGTTGTACACTCTAATATATATTAAATCATCAAATAAATCACGTCTCTGACTTTGGTTGTACACTCTAATATATATTAAATCATCAAATTAATCACGTCTCTGGCTTTAGTTGTACACTCTAATATATATTAAATCATCAAATTAATCACATCTCTGGTTTTAGTTGTACACTCTAATATATATTAAATCATCAAATTAATCACATCTCTGGTTTTAGTTGTACACTCTAATATATATTAAATCATCAAATTAATCACATCTCTGGCTTTAGTTGTACACTCTAATATATATTAAATCATCAAATTAATCACATCTCTGGCTTTAGTTGTACACTCTAATATATATTATATCATCAGATCAATCACATCTCTGGTTTTAGTTGTACACTCTAATATATATTAAATCATCAAATTAATCACATCTCTGGCTTTAGTTGTACACTCTAATATATATTAAATCATCAAATTAATCACATCTCTGGTTTTAGTTGTACACTCTAATATATATTAAATCATCAAATTAATCACATCTCTGGCTTTAGTTGTACACTCTAATATATATTAAATCATCAAATTAATCACATCTCTGGTTTTAGTTGTACACTCTAATATATATTAAATCATCAAATTAATCACATCTCTGGCTTGAGTTGTACACTCTAATATATATTAAATCATCAAATTAATCACATCTCTGGCTTTAGTTGTACACTCTAATATATATTAAATCATCAAATTAATCACATCTCTGGTTTTAGTTGTACACTCTAATATATATTAAATCATCAAATTAATCACATCTCTGGCTTTAGTTGTACACTCTAATATATATTAAATCATCAAATTAATCACATCTCTGGCTTTAGTTGTACACTCTAATATATATTATATCATCAGATCAATCACATCTCTGGCTTTAGTTGTACACTCTAATATATATTAAATCATCAAATTAATCACATCTCTGACTTTGGTTTTACACTCTAATATATATTAAATCATCAAATTAATCACATCTCTGGTTTTAGTTGTACACTCTAATATATATTATATCATCAGATCAATCACATCTCTGGCTTTAGTTGTACACTCTAATATATATTAAATCATCAAATTAATCACATCTCTGGCTTTCGTTGTACACTCTAATATATATTAAATCATCAAATAAATCACGTCTCTGACTTTGGTTGTACACTCTAATATATCATCATTCATCGGCACCTTGCCGTCTTGACAGACGATAGTTTGTTACACTGTGCTTCAAAAAGGTTTAATAACTACAACCCATGGCGGTGGCGAATGTGACTGATAAGGCCAATTCGCGCTGTAAATGTTTGTCCACAGTGGATGCATGTGAACACATGATCATTTTCGCCATCATGCACAACCTTACGTCTCACACGCTCGGTGTGTGACTTATCTACAATCATTTTCTCCTTTGTCTATATTCCATTTCTGATATTTTCTGTCAATGCAACACGATCAGCGGCGACTTGCTCCCAATGTGCATTATCAATGCCTGTATCAATCATGTCCCGCTTACGCACATCTTTGTATCGTAGTAGAGGCCGACCCTGAGATCTCTTACCCACCTGTAATTCACCAAAGAAGATGTCCTTTGTTATTCTATCATCATCCATCCTCCTAACGTGTCCTGTCCATCTAAGTCTACGAAGACTGAGCATGGAATAAACCGTCACACAACCTGATCTTTCCAATACTTCAGTATTTGTGATTTTGTCTTGCCACTTAATACCAAGTATTCTAAGTAAGCTTCCTGTTCTCCCAGACTCTTTTTCTCAACCTGTTCATTGTTGTTGCTGCCTTACCAATCCTGATGTTGATTTCCTGATCTAGGGATAATTTGCTATTTACCACTGATCCTAGATATGTAAAATGGTCTACTATCCATAGTTCGCCGTCGCCAATAAAGATTGATGGTACCCGATGTGCACCTTGTGACATAATCTGTGTCTTCTCTTTGCTAATTGTTAAACCAAATTCAGAACAAGCATTGGAGAATGCAGATGTTGTAAGACTTTCTCAGAGTGGGTCGTAATTGCAGTATCATCTGCAAAAAGCAACTCTCTGATCAGTACCCTCCTAATTTTGGTCTAGGGCTTCAATCTCTGAGCATTGTAGAGGCCGCCATCTGAGCGTGAGTGAATGTATACACCACCATCCTGATCATGAAGGGCATATTTCAGTAGAAGTGAAAAGTATATTCCAAAGAGGGTTGGAGCTAGCGCACAACGATGCTTAACTCCACTCTTGATTTCAAACTCTTCTGAAGTTGCACCATCAAACTTGATTATACCCTTCATGCCTGTGTGGAACGATTCCACAATGGACAGAAGAGTTGGTGGGCAGCCAATCTTCTTTAGTGCCTTGAACAGACCCTCACGACTGACCAAATCAAATGGCTTTGTGAGGTCGATGAAGACAATAAACATTGGCTTATTCTGTTCACGGCATTTCTCTTGCATTTGTCGCAATGAGAATATCACATCAATGGTAGACCGGTTCTGTCAGAAGCCACACTGTGATTCGGGGTAGACTTGATCTCCCAGGACTCGAAGTCTGCGCAGAACAATTCTGGCAAATACTTTCCCAACTATACACAGAAGTGAGATACCCGTATAGTTGTTAAAATCGCTCCAATCGCCCTTGTTCTTGTACAATGTTATGATGTGTGAGTATTTGAAATCCCGTGGGACTTGTCCTTCTCGCCAGCATAGCTATATTAGCTGGCAATGAATGAATCACCCCAAAAAAAACAAAACGAGAAGTAGATTGTGAGCTTTACTAAAACACGACTACAAGAGACAAATTGGACATTGCGGCCAAAGCCTTCGTCAGCACAGGACAAACAAATACAAACCAACACAAACCTACATGAAACACACTATGCCAATATTAAACTATTAAACTAATTAAATGTACTCATCGGATTCTGTATCCTTGCTTGGAAAGACTGACACGCGTAGGGCTCCAGTGGATTAATAGACCGGATGTATGGTACACGGGTCAAAGGTCAAGCGGGAGCACTATATTAGCTGGTGGATCTGTACAGTGAGTGTGTTTTGCCCACTCCTGATAACCTCTATTGGAATCCCACCCTTACCTGGAGCCTTACCAGATGCACGTTCATTTATAGCACACTTAAATTCTGTTATGGTGGAAAGCGTGTCCAGGTGGTCAAGAGTTGGCAGGGCCTCTATGGCATTAAGGGCATCATCCGCTAGTTTGGTCTCACTTGAGTAAAGCTCAAAATAGTGCTCTACCCATCTATCCATCTGCTGTTTCTTATCAGTGATGATTTCACAGCCAAGGTTTTCAGTGGTACACTTCTTTTGATCAATGGACTACAGGCTTTCTTTATCCCTTCATACATGTTTCTGATGTTTCTCTTATCACTTACATTTTGAATGGACTCACATAACTTGATCCAATAGTCATTTGCACACTGCCTGGCAGCCGTTTGCACATCCTTCCTAGCTTGCTTCAGCTCACTGAGAGTTTTACGCGTTGTTCTTTCCTTGTTTCTTAAGAGAGCTATCTTCTTTTTATCAATCAAGGGCTGCAGTGTCTGGCTGTTTGCCGCAAACCAGTCCTGCCTCTTGTGATTCACAGTGCCGTAAACCTTTACCGCTGTTAAAAGTGTCCTTAAGTTTACCCTACATGTCACTTGCTGTACAAATTTCTGATGTATGAGTGAAAGCGTCTTCAAGTTGCTGTTGGAACCTAAAGCACTTATCAGGATCGTGGGTGTTAATATCATTAATCCTTGGGCTAGATTTGTGTTTAGCTGTGTAGATTCTCTTTGGCCTCAGTCTAACTCTTGCAACAACCAAAGAGTGATCCATATCACAGTCAGCACTGTGGTAACTTCGAGTTAATGATGTTTGGTTCAGATGTTGTCTCCGTGTGATGATGAAGTCCAACTGATGCCAATGGCCGGATCTTTTGTTTTCAAGAAGTAGTTTGTAATACATAGGTCATTTCTGGTGCAATGCTCCAACAGCCTTTGCCCATTTTCATTCATGCGACCGATGTTGTATATTCCTAAGCACACTGGCCACGAACTCTAGTCCTTGCCCACACAAGCATTGAAATCACCGAGCATATGAATGCAGTCGGATCACAGTGTCTAGCTCCTCATAGAACGAATCCTTCACATCAACAGAGGAAGCAAGTGTCGGTGCATATGCAGTGATGCAGTGATAACGGTGACAAAATCACAAGAGGTTGCCAAGCGCAGGTATAATAGTCTTTTATTCCTCCAGCTGGAATTTCAATCATTCCCAGTAGCGAATTCTTCACTGCAAAGCCCATACAATGTTGCCTTTTTTCTGCCTGCCCTTTTTTTTTTTTTTTTTTTTTTAGCATATCCTTTACAGGACCTCGCTGTCAACACCAGCATCTTTCAGCTGATTGTTGATATCTTGGCAAGATTACGCTCAGTAGTTTGCCATTGCTTTCTGAGTGGCCGGCTCACATACCCGGTAAGTTACCGATGCGATTCGAACCACTGCTGATTCTTACCGTCATCATGTTACCGACGAGAGTATACGAGATTACGGAGAAAAGTCATAACCTCTAAGCCACGAATCCAAAAAAGGTATAATTGTTTTCCCTCAGTGACCCTTCCTCAGCGAGGCGAGTCTCCTGCAGGCCAGCAATATCAGTGTTAAGATGATTGAGTTCGGCATCAATCACAAACGTTTTTCTCACATCGTCAATATTAGTCAGTTCAGTGGAAAATTCTGGACACGTGGTTCTTATGTTCCAGGTTGCAAGCCGTAGCTTGAGGTTTCTATTTGTATTTTGATTAATGCTTGGTGCATTGATTTAATAGCCTGCTATCCAGATTTTATCCTAGCCCCAAGCACCCATTGAAGCAGGCAGACTGTGGTGGATCAGCACCCAATTGGCCGCTGGCTGTCCAGCTTAAGGCCGGTGGTAGCTGATCAGTGACACCTGTAGGTGTCTACCACCGTCAGAGGCAAACCGTGGCGCCCCATGTCTACGCTAATTGACAAGGACTTATAACCCGTAACTACTACCTCTCGCTTTGATTCCGAGACCGGTTAAGACCATGGATGGAGTTATACCTCTCCATAGCACAAAGTCTGGGATAAAATATAGAGACCATGTGTTGCCCATGCAGCATGATCCCTCTCTCGGCCTGCCTAGTTCACTCCAGAGGAATGGTAACACCAATACATATGGAACAAGACAAGCTGCAGAAGCTGCTGGATCAGCAAAGCAATGCTCTAACTTCCGTTTGTCGGAGCTTCGATCCTAGACCAGCTGCCAGCCAAGGCTTAGGGCCTGGTCTGCCCTGCCATGACATTTTGTCTTTAGGTTGCATTTCCTCACACCAAGATGCCGCTTGTACCCTTGCAATTGCGCTCTTCCGCCCGAAGCCGTTGGTACAATGTGGGGTATCGAGTTTGATAAGCGCCGCCCAACATTCGGCGCTGACAGAAAGCAGGTAGTACCGTCTACTGTCATACGGTAGCTCAGTCATATCTGACAAAGACCTGACCTCAACTCTAATTTTGGTTGTACCTTATTCTTCTTCTTTCTTCTTCAGCGTTCCGAGCCATTGAGGTTCTTTGCTGCAGATACAATCCCTCTCCATTCGTCTCTCTGGTTGACCTTCTCTTGCCAGTCGTTGATTCCAAGTGCTTGTAGGTCTGTATATATATTATCTCTCCACCGTCTTCTTGGTCTACCTCGGGGTCTACGGTCATTTGTTTCCTGAGTGTACGCGATTTTTGTTTCCCTATTATCTTCCATTCTTTCTATATGCCCCAGCCATTGTAGTCTATTAGCCTTCATGATACCAGTGATTAGCGGGAACTTAAACAGATCATAAATGTCTTTGTTACTTCTTCTTTTCCACTCTCCACTTTGTGTATCCCTAATGGGTCTAAAGATGCGTCTTAAAACTTTGCTCTCAAAGGTTTGTAATAAGGCTTCGTCTCCTTTCGCTGTACTCCAGGTTTCAGAGCCATACAGCACAACTGGTCTGATCAGTGATCACACATCTTATACACTTTAGCTTCAGTTATTGTATACTGTGTAGGGGCAGGGAGAATTTTTTTAGGGAGGAAATATGAAAGGGATGGGGGGGGGGGGATGACGTTCTAAAAATATGGTGAAGGGGGAATGACGTCCTAAAAATATGGTGAAGGGGGGAACGGGCCAAAAAAAAGTTGAGAACCACTGCACTAGATCAATTAAGATTTCCCAAGTAACAGTAACAATAGTGTTAGAATTCTCTGAGTAACAAACAGTTAATAACATAAGAAATTCATAGTGTGAATTAGATTGAAGACTCTCATTAGACAGTGTTTGTCATGGATGCCCAAACATCTGGACGCCTCGAGAGATAGCGGAGAAACTCTTCACGTGACCGGAGAAGCATCACCTCGGTGAGGTTGTTTGTCTAGAATACATGGTGCTGGTGTGTTCTCAGCACAGTGATGAGAATGACTATACTCATGAACACTGATCTGAGTCTATATACACATTAGAATATACGTCACGCATTCTACACATTATGCACACACACACACACACTTCTCCTACATATACTCTTTGCTTTAATAAATTTCTTGTTTTTATTTGTTGAAGCTAGAGTTGTCAAGTATGTTATGTTGGGGAAGAATGAGAGGGGGCATGATCCAGGGGTGAGTAAGAGTGAGAAGAAGGTGTCTTCAGATTGAGGGAGTGTTGTGGACGGAGTCTGCTGGATATCTCCAGGATAGTGATATTGAATTAAAATAAATGTGGGTGTTGATTCCCCTCACTCCAGGGACGACACTAAAATAGTAAAGAAGAACAAATAACTAATACGACATTCTTTACTTACGACATTTTTGGGAACTCGTACAAGGGATCTTTGACACGCTGGATCGTTAACACTGTCAGATTCTCACCCATAGGTTGCAACGCGTCGTCTGTACCAACGCCAGACAATTGCAGCCATACTCAACGCTGAGCAGTGTTAAACACGCTAGCTACAACGCGGTGTCTTCGACGGCGCCTGAGAAGTCCAGCCCGGCTCAAGCCTGAGCGACGCTAAGCCGTCAGGAGACAGCGTGCAATGTGTGTAGCACGCAAGGGGATTCCACCCCGACTGACGCGAATGCTGAACGGCTGGTCAGACAGGCATTGGGAGAGCGTAGAGGACAGGCGTTTGAATGCGGTGTGCGTTGAATTATATGTTTGAGCGTGATTCGATAGCTAGCCTGTAAGAGTGTGAGTATACTGCTGTATTGATGTATTGATGTATTGATTGATTGCATGTATTGATTGCAATGATGACTTGTGATTGCGCGAGATATGCATTAATTGTGAAACGCGAGATGCGCGAATAAAGTGTTTGCATTGTGTCACATTGAGTTATTAAGTGACAATATTTGTTATCTCACTTGTCAGCCAACGAGCCAGTGTCTTGCTACCACAAGATCCTGACAAACACGCGATCTTGGGACAACGGGATCTTTCATAAGCGGGATCTTTTGACACGGGATCTTTAGTTAGAGGATGGAGATATCCTATTAGTGAGAATCCAGCTAGAGTGAATGTGGATAGGGGTTAAGACACTTATCTTACCTGTTCACATCTCACACGTCTGCATAGGTCTGTGGTCCTGATTCTAATCTTATCACTGAGTGATTGTGTTGTGTTGTGTTATGGTTGTAAATATATAGAGTAATTGTACTTGGACATTATCTATATATTTGTTTAAAGATACTTAATATTCAACTTGCTGACTGACCTCTCTAAACTATGGCCACTACTAAACTAACTACGGCAGAACTAAGGGGGAAGAAATGGGTTTGTTGGGTTCTGCACTAACAGATTACGTACAGGAGGTGGAGAGGGAGTTTCGTCAAGCAGAAAGGGAAGATCGAAAGGCCGAGTTGGAATTGAGAAGGATGGAGTTAGAACAAGCTGCTAAGAAATTGGAAGCAGAGCAAGCCATGAGAAGGCTGGAGATTGAAGCTGAGCAGGCAGCTAAGAAACTTGAGGTTGAGCAAGCTGCTAAGCAACGGGAAGCTGAACAAGAGGCCCAGAAAAGGGAGCAAGAGTACCGGATGCGGGAACTCGAGCTCAAGAGGCAATCTAGTGGGGAAACTGAGGGAGCAGTGAGAGGTTCCTCTCTCCCTGGCTCAACACCAGTAGGTGGACATAGCTACATGCTATGAAGTTCCCTCTAGCGATCTACGAAGAGGACAAAGAGAAGATTGACCAGTACCTTCAACGCTTTGAGGCTATGTCGGTTGCTCTGGGTCTGGAGCGTGATAAATGAAATCTCAAGCTATCCCATGGATTACTCGGGACCGGTTACGAGGTTTATTCTCGCCTGCGACCAGGACATGAGAACAACTATGACGAGTTGAAGACGGCTCTGCTGAAACGATTCGATGTTACGTCACATACCTACCGGAAAAAATTTCGAGGAGCGAAACGAGAACCGGGGGAGTTGTTCGCCGCCTATAGTCTGCGTCTGAAAGCCTATCTCCATAAGTGGATGGATTTGGCTGGGTTCGCGCATGACTATGGGAGTCTGGAAGAGCTCATGGTAGTCGACCAGATGCGAAAGCAAATGTCGAAACCTCTCAGGAAATTTTTGGGAGAACAAGGGGCGGAACGAATCGACATGGTGACGAAATTGGCAGAACGGTTCGTCGAGGTACATGGGGAGGCAGCAGAAAACCTTTCTACAAACACCAAAAGTCAGGAAAAAATAACCCGAAGAAAGCCAAGAGCACGGGAACTAAGAAGGTGGAACCATATGTCAAAACTTCAGAGGAGAGTTTGGAGAAGACGAAAGAGGGAAGCAAGAGAACTTCGAGCTCTACACAAAAACGACCGTGGTCGGAGAAGTGGTGTTCGATTTGTAAGTCACCTTTTCACAATACGAGGGAATGCAAATCGAAGGCTAAGAACCCTCACTTCGTGGCATGTCAAGTGACTTCAACGCAGGTGGACACTGACAATTCTAAGGTCGACAAGGAAGCTCACCAGCAGGAGAGCTCAATAAAGTCCGGCACAAGACAATCTAGGACAGGGAAATGGTGCAAACACTGCAGGTCAAATACGCACAATGCTATTGACTGCAGGGGAAAGTCAGGAGACTCTAAATTCGTCGTGTGCCCCGGGAAACCTAAGGTGGAGCCCACCGAACAGGTCAAGGCCGAGGGAGAGACTCCAGACCAGGAAAAACCACCTTAGTGGAATTGGTAAAAGTTAACGGTCGTCAAGTAGAGTGTTTGTACGACACAGGACTGGACGGGGAGGCCGTGATTTCTGCGGATCTGGTACATCCAGAACAATTCACAGGTGAGACCATGGAGATACAGCCTGCACAGATGAGTGCTGTAGCCATGAAATATTGCCCATTGCCAGAGTGGAGATTCGGTCAAGATATGTCACCTGCACCATCAAGGCCGCGGTGTTGACCGATCCCATTTTTCCTGTAATCCTTGGTTGCCGGTATGTCTTTCTGGGAATGCCCAGTGAGCCAATCCATATGGGAGCAATACAGACTCGCTCTCAGACGAGAACGGATGAGGCAGAAGCAAATGTGACTAACCCACTGCCAGGGGAGTTGCGAACTGCCCAGAGTGAGGATGCTACTTTACGTCCTTGCTACAAAAAGCTGCAGAAAAGTGCTGATCCACCCAAAAGGGGGCAGTACTATATGAAGAATAGGATACTCTACAGGAGAGCCGGAAGGGGAGACAACCTACACGGTCAGTTGGTGGTCCCGAAGGCCCATCGTTCCCAGATTCTTCATATGGGGCATACCATCTCATTCAGTGGGCATATGGGTATTGCCGCCACAATGCAGCGGATTTCCTGCCATTACTATTGGCCGGGAATGACAGGTGATGTGCGTCGGTATGTGAAGTCATGCCCTGAGTGCCAGAGGGTGGCACCGAAACACTGGACAGCGCCGGTGGTCTTGGGTGAAATGCCCATCATGAACTCTCCTCTCGAGAGGGTAGCCATCGATATTGTGGGTCCACTTCCTAGGACTAGGAAGAGGAACGTGTACATACTCACCATGGTGGATTGCTGTACAATGTGGGGTGAAGCCATACCGTTGACCACAATTGACTCGAAAAGAGTGGCGGACGCACTGATGGAGGCCTTTACAAGATTAGGCTTTCCTGATCAAATACTGACGGACAATGGGTCCCAGTTTTGTGGAAAACTTATGGAGGAGGTATTTAGGGTGTTCCACTCTAACCATATCCATACCAGCCCTTACCACCCTCAAGCCAATGGACAAGTAGAGCGTTTCAACGGCACGTTGATGACAATGCTCAGGAAACTGGCACAGGAAAAACCTGATAGGTGGGATGAATATATCCCAGCAGCACTCTTTGCCTATCGGGAAGTACCTCATGGCTCAACAGGACTACCACCCGCTACGTTGCTGTTTGGTCGTCAAATCAAGGGACCGTTGGAAGCCATGTTGAGGAGTTGGACTGAAGAGGGGACGTCAGAAGAAGTGATCTCTTCTTATAAATATGTGGAGGAACTGAAAGAAAAACTTCACAAGGGATGGACTCTGGCATATCAAAACTTGAAAAAGGCCAGAAAAAGACACGCGGCTTATTACAACCGTAGGTCTAAAGACAGATCTCTAGAGGTGGGAGACAAAGTATTGTTGCTACTCCCAACGGGAAACAACAAACTGGAGATAGGTTGGCAAGGACCATTTCCCGTGGAAAGGGTGATATCTAGAACCAACTATCAAATCCGGATAA
Source organism: Cepaea hortensis (assembly GCA_963921405.1). Classification (NCBI taxonomy): domain Eukaryota; kingdom Metazoa; phylum Mollusca; class Gastropoda; order Stylommatophora; family Helicidae; genus Cepaea; species Cepaea hortensis. The sequence continues at coordinate 76,993,159 of OY992889.1, read as the reverse complement.
GGGGAAAGTCGAAGATTTTCCATATCAATCTCTTACGGAAATTCGAGGAGAGACCCAGAGACAAAGCAGCTCACCTCATGGCAATAGCAGTTGCGGTGGAGACAGAAATGGGAACCAACGAGGGCAGGGAATATCCCCTGGTACACCACGAAACCTACAAGGATGTGCAGGTGAACCCTGATCTGACTTCCCAGGAGAGGGAAAAGATAACCCAGGTTCTCGAGTCTCATAAGGAGATACTGACTGATAAACCAGGTCGAACGAGGTTGGTGGAGTTCGAGATGACTTTGACCACCCAAGAGCCTGTTCGCCAAAAGGTTTACCCAGTGCCATTCTCTAAAGAAAAGGCCCTGGAGGAGGAAATACAGAAATTGCTGGAGGATGACGTGATTGCGCCATCCACATCCCCATACAATGCGGGGGTGGTTTTATTACGCAAACCAAGTGGAGAACATCGGTTGTGTATAGACTACCGACTGCTGAACAGTCATACACAATTTCAGGTGGAACCTTTGCCGAATCCAACTCAGTTAATCGCGAGGCTCCATAAGGCCAGGTATTTCTCAAAGGTGGATCTGAGTCGAGGGTATTATCAGATTCCAGTCAAACCAGAGATTCGACCACTGCTGGCTTTCAGTACCCCCAGTGGACATTACGAATTCAAGGTCATGCCCTTTGGACTCAGCAATGCACCTAGTGTGTTTACTCGCATGCTGAGGAATTTACTTGATCCCTTACAGGATCCGTCCATCATCTCATTCATGGATGACATTCTGATTTCCAGTGACAGCTTGGATGACCATTTACAATCCTTGGAAAGAGTTTTCAATAGGCTCAGGGAAACAGGGCTTACTGCTCGCTCAACCAAGTGTATGATTGGTTACCAGACTCTGGAATTTCTAGGTCACACCATCACTCCAGGACACATTATCCCAGAAGAAAAGAACCTAGAGAAAATCAGATGTGCTCCAAGGCCAAAAACGAAGAAGGATGTGCGATCGTTTCTCTCGTTGTGTGGGTTCTACCACAAATTTATCCCACATTTCACTGAACTGGGAGCTCCATTAACGGAAACCTTGAAAAAGGGATTCCCGGACCAAATTGTTTGGACACCGGAATGCGAGAGTGCCTACAATCAGTTGAAGGAGGCCTTGGTCAGCAAACCTGTGTTACAGCTCCCGGACCTTTCCAAACCATTTGAGTTGAGAACGGATGCAAGTGGGATTGGGATTGGGGCAGCTTTGTTACAGGAAGGAAAAGACGATGCTTCGGTTTTGAAACCAGTGGCCTACGCAAGCAAGAAACTTCTCCCGGCTGAGAGGAATTATTCAACCGTCGAGAGAGAGTGTTTGTCTCTCGTATAGGCTGTGCAAAAATTCCAGCCATATTTGTATGGAGTTCAGTTTCGAGTTCAAGCGGATCATCAACCCTTGATGTTCCTGGCCACTTCTCAGAAGCACAACGCCCGTTTGATGCGGTGGTCGTTGCTACTTCAGCCATACCACTTTACAGTGTAGTATATACCTGGGAAGGAAAATGTTGGAGCTGATTTCCTGTCTAGACATCCAGCTCCTGAAGAAGAGGAATAGATCATCTGGATCGAATCTCCAAGGAGAAAGAGTTGTTGCGGACTACTCTCTTAGGAGGGGGCCTATGTAACGAAAAATAAACTTGCTAGTTTCGATCGATGACAAAAGGAGACATTCGTCTGCACAAACAGGCAACCCTTTGATGTTGTATAGACGGAGGAACAAAAATACGTCGCGTCAAAATGTCTACACCAGGTCGGCGATTCTTTATGATGTGGGTTGTTCGAGAAACGAATAATAACGCCAGACGTCTGCCAAGGCGGTAGTTAGCCTTTGAAGTGTAGACGGATTGTCTGGACAGACGGCGGAGAGGATTCTGTGATGTAGGGAATTCTGTGGTTCACAGACAGACAGAACTATTGTTGTACGAGACAAAGGATTTCCCCAGATGAAAGCAAACTTGACGGCGGATTGACTCCAGTTAGTCGAAAACAAGAGGAGAAAACCAGACTCTGGACTGATCAGCGTCTAGACTTTTTGGTGACGTCACTCAAGCCCCGACTTAAAACCCGTTGTGGTAAACAAGTGGAGTTAGTCGACCAAGATTTCTGAAGTTTGAAGGATCAGTGCAGTTTCTGAGTTGTGTTTTAGAATGAGACTATAGTGTCCAAGTGTTGATAATTATCGGCAGACATAGATCCAAGCTGTGATTGCATAGTCTCAATCTTCAACCGGAAATAGGCATATGGTTCCACGTAGGTGTGCTATGATATTCAACAGTGAAGCTAGAACACAGTTTAGAAGATGATGGCTCAGGATTTGAAGACAGAAGGTGCTGAGAGGCCTCTACATTGGGTTTATACCCCAGTTGGTCTGCGGGAACCTGGCTTCTGCTGAGCAGGACATGCTGATGATACTTATGTTTAGCAAGTGATAGTTGTATCACTGAACAGTCAGAACATCATATATATATATATATATATATATATATATATATATATATATATATATATATATATATATATATATATATATATATAACACTGATACCAGGAACATTCATATAAATTTATAGAAATACCTGGAACATTCAAATTGTGGTGTTAATATGGGGAATCTTTACAACCAGTGACACTAGATCAATTAAGATTTCCCAAGTAACAGTGACAATAGTATTAGAATTCTCTGAGTAACAAACAGTTAATAACAGAGGAAATTCATAGTGTGAATTAGATTGAAGACTCTCATTAGACAGTGTTTGTCATGGATGCCCAAACATCTGGACGCCTCGAGAGATAGCGGAGAAACTCTTCACGTGACCGGAGAAGCATCACCTCGGTGAGGTTGTTTGTCTAGAATACATGGTGCTGGTGTGTTCTCAGCACAGTGATGAGTATGACTATACTCCTGAACACTGATCTGAGTCTATATACACTTTAGAACATACGTCACACATTCTACACATTATGCACACACACACACACACACACTTCTCCTACATATACTCTTTGATTTAATAAATTTCTTGTTTTTATTTGTTGAAGCTAGAGTTGTCAAGTATGTTATGTTGGGGAAGAATGAGAGGGGGCATGATCCAGGTGTGAGTAAGAGTGAGAAGAAGGTGTCTTCAGATTGAGGGAGTGTTGCGGACGGAGTCTGCTGGGTATCTCCAGGATAGTGATATTGAATTAAAATAAATGTGGGTGTTGATTCCCCTCACTCCAGGGACGACACTAAAATAGTAAAGAAGAACAAATAACTAATACGACATTCTTTACTTACGACAATGGGAAAGGTCTCTGGGGTTACCTTTCAAGGCTACTACTTCTGAACATCACAGAAAACTGGGTTATGAGAGACCAGCATGGCCGAATGGATAACAGCGCTTGTTCTTAAACTTCCAATGAGCTGATGAAGAGATAGCGGGTTAGTAGTATTCAATACTCGAAGGAAAAACCAGGAGGACACATAATCAGACTGCAACTGGTATGGAACTCTTTGCTGGCTGTTGAAGATGGGAATGGAGAGCATATGGCGATATAGGAATGTCCTTAGAGCTGTGATGTTGGTTCTTGACTCAATTCACTTACCTGTATTGGGAACAATACCATTACGAAAATAACTGTTTATTACACATACATGTAAACACAGGAGTACGGCAGGGATACATGTCATGTTGTTCTCAAGCATTTCAGCTGATGCTTATTATACTCTTATACACAGAAATGTGTCTCCTGTCTTGGCGGTGTGGTTATAGATCACGGCAGAAGTTTAAACAGAGACCAAGAGGAGAATGGGAATAGTAAACAATACTTTCAAGAACATTAAAAAATGTGAAGATTTAAACAGATAAATAACACATTCATTAAAATGAGAATTGTCAAATGCTATATAGTATAGCAGAGTCCACTGCAATCTGGATTCGATACATGAAGCCCACAAATGGGCACTCCCCCGCTGTTTATACTTCATCTAGACACCGCAAGGTTCAAGAGGAACAAGATGAGATTATATATATATATATATATATATATATATATATATATATATATATATATATATATATATATATATATATATATATATATATATATATATATATATATATATGACATTGGCACCTTGCCGTCTTGACAGACGATAGTTTGTGCTTTAAAAAGGCATAATAACTTTTAACTATGGCGGTAGCGAGTGTGACTGATAAGGCCAATTTGCGCTGTAAATGTCCGTTCACAGTGGGTGCATGTGAACACGTGGTCATTTCCACCATCATGCACCATCTTACGTCTCAAACGCTTGGTGTGTGACTTTTCTGCAATAATTTTCTCCTTTGACTTTATTCCATTTCTGATATTTGCCCTCCATGCAACACGTTCAGCGGCGACTTGCTCCCAATGTGCATTATCAATGCCTGTATCAATCATGTCCCGCTTACACACATCTTTGTATCGTAGTAGAGGCCGACCCTGAGATCTCTTACCCATCTGTAATTCACCAAAAAAGATATCCTTTGGTATTCTACCATCATCCATCCGCCTAAGATGTCCTATCCATCTAAGTCTACGAAGACTGAGCATGGAATAAACTGTCACACAACCTGATCTTTCCAATACTTCAGTATTTGTGATTTTGTCTTGCCACTTAATACCAAGAATTCTTCGCAGACACCGCATATGAAAGCTGTTTAAATTTTTCTCTTGGTGTGAGTAAGTTGTCCAGGTTTCACTGCCATAGAGAAGAGTACTAAGGACACAGGCTTGATAGACAAGGACTTTTGTTTTGGCAGTAAGCTTCCTGTTCTCCCAGACTCTTTTTCTTAACCTGTTCATTGTTGTTGCTGCCTTTCCAATCCGGATGTTGATTTCCTGATCTAGGGATAATTTGCTATTTACCACCGATCCCAGATATGTAAAATGGTCTACTATCTCTAGTTCGGCGTCGTCAATAAAGATTGATGGTACCCCATGTGCACCTTGTGACATAATCTGTGTCTTCTTTTTGCTAATTGTTAAACCAAATTCAGAACAAGCATTGGAGAATGCAGATAGTAGACATTGCAATTCTTCCTCAGAGTGGGTCGTAACTGCAGCATCATCTGCAAAAAGCAACTCTCTGATCAGTACCCTCCTAATTTTGGTCTTAGCCTTCAATCTCTGAGCATTGTAGAGGCCGCCATCTGAGCGTGAGTGAATGTATATACCACCATCCTGATCACGAAATGCATATTTCAGTAGAAGTGAAAAGTATATTCCAAAGAGGGTGGGAGCTAGTACACAACCTTGCTTAACTCCACTCTTGATTTCAAATTCTTCAGAAGTTGCACCATCAAACTTGATTATACCCTTCATGCCTGTGTGGAACGATTCCACAATGGACAGAAGAGTTGGTGGGCAGCCAATCTTCTTTAGTGCCTTGAACAGACCCTCACGACTGACCAAATCAAATGCCTTTGTGAGGTCGATGAAGGCAATAAACAGTGGTTGATTCTGTTCACGGCATTTTTCTTGCATTTGTCGCAATGAGAATATCATATCAGTGGTAGACCGGTTCTGTCGAAAGCCACACTGTGATTCGGGGTAGACTTGATCTCCTAGGACTTGAAGTCTGCGCAGAACAATTCTGGCAAATACTTTTCCAACAATACACAGAAGTGAGATACCCCTATAGTTGTTGCAGTCGCTCCGATCGCCCTTGTTCTTGTACAGTGTTACGATGCTTGAATCTTTGAAATCCTGTGGGACTTGTCCTTCACGCCAGCATAGCTCTATTAGCTGGTGGATCTGTATAGTGAGTGTGTCTTGCCCACTCCTGATAACCTCTATTGGAATCCCATCCTTACCTGGAGCCTTGCCAGATGCAAGTTCATTTATAGCACACTTAACTTCTGTTATGGTGGGAAGTGTGTCCAGGTGGTCAAGAGTTGGTAGAGCCTCTATGGCGTTGAGGGCATTATCCGCTAGTTTGGTCTCACTTGAGTAAAGCTCCAAATAGTGCTCTACCCATCTGTCCATCTGCTGTTTCTTATCAGTGATGACTTCTCCAGTCAAGGTTTTCAATGGTGCACTTCTTTTGATCACTGGACCACAGGCTTTCTTTATTCCTTCATACATACTTCTTATGTCTCCCTTATCACTTGCGATTTGAATGGACTCACATAACTTGATCCAATAATCATTTGCACACTGCCTGGCAGCCTTTTGCACATCCTTCCTAGCTTGCCTTAGCTCACTCAGAGTGTTACGCGTTGGTCTTTCCTTGTTTCTTAAGAGAGCTTTCTTCTTCTTATCAATCAAGGGCTGCAGAGTCTCGCTGTTGGCCGCAAACCAGTCCTGCCTCTTATGATCCACAGTGCCGTAAACCTTTACGGCAGTTTTACAAAGAGTTTCCTTAAGTTTATTCCATTTATCATTTACTGTACAATTTTCTGGTGTATCAGTGAAAGCGTCTTCAAGTTGCTGTTGAAACTGAAAGCACTTTTCAGGATCTTGAGTGTTAATAATATTAATCCTGGGGCTAGATTTGTGTTTAGCTGTGTAGATTCTCTTTGGTCTCAGTCTAACCCTTGCAACAACCAAAGAATGATCCGTATCACAGTCAGCACTGTGGTAACTACGAGTCAATGATATATGGTTCAGATGTTGTCTCCGTGTGATGATGAAGTCCAGCTGGTGCCAATGGCCGGATCTTGGATGTTTCCATGTGACCTTATGCATCTCTTTTGTTTTAAAAAAAGAGTTTGTAATACATAGGTCATTACTGGTGCAATGCTCCAGCAGCCTTTGCCCATTTTCATTCATGCGACCGATGTTGTATTTTCCAAGGCACACTGGCCATGAACTCGAGTCCTTGCCCACACGAGCATTGAAATCACCTAGCATATAAATGTAGTCGGATTTTGGAACTGCCTTGATCACAGAGTCTAACTCCTCATAGAACAAATCCTTCACATCATCAGAGGAATCGAGTGTCGGTGCATATGCAGTAATAATGGTGGCAAACCCACAAGAGGTTGCCAAGCGCAGGGATAATAGTCTTTCATTTCCTCCTGCTGGAATTTCAATCATTCCCAGTAGCGAATTCTTCACTGCAAAGCCCACACCGTGTTGCCTTTTTTCTGCCTGCCCTTTACCCTTCCAGAAAAAGGTGTAGTTGTTTTCCCTGAGTGACCCTTCCTCAGCGAGGCGAGTCTCCTGCAGGCCAGCAATATCAATGTTAAGACGATTGAGTTCGGCATCAATCACAGCCGTTTTTCTCACATCGTCAATATTGGTCAAGTCAGTGGAAAATCCTGGACACATGGTTCTCACGTTCCAGGTTGCAAGCCGTAGCTTGAGGTTTCTATTTATATTTTTGTTTGTACCTGGTGCATTGGTTTTACAGCCTGCGATTCAGATTTTGTCCTAGCCCCAAGCACCCATTGAAGCAGGCAGGCTGTGGCGGATCAGCACCCAATTGGCTGGGGGCTGCCCAGCTTGAGGCGGGCGGTAGCTGATCAGTGACACCTATAGGTGTCTCCCACCGTCAGAGGCAACGCGTGGCGCCCCATGTCTACGCCAACTGACAAGGACTTATAACCCGTAACAGTTGCCTCTCGCTTTGATTCCGAGACCAGTTAAGACCAGGGATGGAGTTATTGCCTCTCCATAGCACAAAGCCTGGGCTTAAATGTAGAGATCATGTGTTGCCCATGCAGCATGATCCCTCTCTCGGCCTGCCTAGTTCACTCCAGAGGAAAGGTAACACCCCTACATCTGGAACAAGACAAGCTGCAGAAGCTGCCGGATCAGCAAAGCAATGCTCTAACTGTCCGCCTGTCGGAGCTTCGATCCTAGACCAGTCGCCAACCAAGGCTTAGGGCCTGGTCTGCCCTGCCATGACAATTTTGTCTTTAGCTTGCATTTCCTCGCACCAGGGTAAGGCTTGTACCCTCCCAATTGCGCTCTTCCGCCCGAAGCCGTTGGCACAATGTGGGGTGTCGGGTTTGGTAAGCGCCGCCCAACGTTCGGCGCTAACAGAAACCAGGTAGTACCGTCTACTGTTATACGGTAGCTCAGTCATATCTGACTAAGACCTGACTTCTATATATATATATATATATATATATATATATATATATATATATATATATATATATATATATATATATAACACTACTGTATGGATGGCACATAAACCTGGACAATGAACAAGCAAATGGAAAGTGGAAATGCGGATATGCAAAATGATTTTATAATAAATAATATAATCAATTATAATCATGCAAACAAAAACAATCAAATACAGCAGAGCTTCTAGAGAAGCTTAAAGAGAAAAAAAAAATGTGGACACCAGAGGACAAGCTAAACACCAACCTTAAAAAAGATATCGTGAACAGAATGGTTTATTAGTACGAATATTTTTTTTTTCTGGCTTCGATGAGAAGGAGTTACTAGAGCAGTTCCCACATACACGCCTTCGAAACTCAGCTGCAGACAATTTGGCAGCAAACCGCCTTGCGTTGTTTTTTTTAACGAAATGGCATGGGTGCCGGTCGTTCAGAAAGCAATGGAAAAATACTGAGCGTAAACTTGCCAAGTGATCACAACAACAAAAAATATTGGTGTTGATGCAACGCCCTGTAAAGGATATGCAACTATGTTTTTATTTTTTAATACAAGGGACATAATTTCATCTAGGTTGAAATCATATTTCTTTCTGCTTTTGCACTCAAGGGGAACAATTATAGATTTCACTATACTTGTACCGATAGCTATTTTGCAAGACAAGTATATGTTTATTCCTGTAACAATTGTATTTATATTTTGGACGGTATCAAGTGAATGTTACCATTATGAAAGCTTTACACACTTTTGATTATTATTTGAAATTTCAGACATTAAATTGTTGTGTAATTCATATTGTTTAGTAAATTATTTATTTCTTTATCTGCTAGGCCGCGTCTGTCTAAACACAAGTTAGGTTTACTCTGGTTTCTCTTCACAACGTATAAATCTTTTTGACTTTCTTATTATAGCCAACATGGGTATCTCAAGAGACAAATGGCACAAGCGCAGGGCCACTGGTGGCCGTATGGCGGTGTTGAGGAAGAAGAGAAAGTACGAGCTCGGTCGCCCACCAGCACACACCAAGCTGGGAGCCAAAAGAATCCACACAGTGAGAACAATGGGTGGAAATAAGAAGTACAGGGCTCTCCGACAAGATCATGGCAACTTTTCTTGGGGCAGTGAAGCAATTACACGCAAGACACGTATCATTGATGTGGTGTACAACCCCTCCAACAATGAGTTTGTGCGTACAAAAACACTGGTCAAGAGCTCCATCATTCAGATCGACTCCACCCCATTCAGGCAGTGGTATGAGGCTCACTATGCCACACCTCTCGGCCGCAAGAAGGGTGTCAAACTGTCTGAGGAAGACGAGGCAGTGCTGAACGAGGTGCGCTCAAAAAAGACTCAGAAGAAATACGATGAGAGGAAGAAGCAAGCCAAAGTGGAACAAGCCTTGGAAGAACAGTTTGCCACTGGCAGAGTCCTTGCCAAGATCGCCTCTCGACCAGGACAGTGTGGAAGAGTAGATGGTTACATCCTTGAAGGCAAAGAGTTGGAGTTCTATTCCAGGAAACTGAAGTCCAAGAAGGCTAAATAATTGAGTTTATTATGGGAAAAATAAAGTTCATGTAAACATTCAAAAAAAAAAAAAAAAAAAATTTCTTATTCTCTCCAGAGTCACTAAATGATATTTCACTACTAAGCCTACTACTACTAATACATTTGGGAAGGTTTTAGAGAAGATAGTCGCTGCTAAGCTGCAGGATTTTTTGGAAAGGGGGAACCTTCTTCCAAGAGCTACAGGCCAGGAAAAGATACCTGGTCGAATGCGGCCACCTTTGCCTTTGACGTTTATGAGGGGTTCCAGAGTAGACAGGAAACGATGGCGGCAGCGCTTGATCTCGAGGATGCGTACAATAGAGTTCGCTATGATATTTTGATGACCGCACTTATGGAGAAGGGGTCAATCCCTGGTTAGTGAACTGGATAGCGGCCGTCCTGCATTCTCGTCAGGTTGCTCTCCGTCTGGGCGCATGGACCTCAGAGCCACATATTTTAACCCCGGGACTGCCACAGGGATCTGCAATCTCACCGGTGCTCTTTAATGTGTATACGAGCAAGATTGCATACCTAGAAGCACCAGGGGTTGGAAGGATTCTAACATTTGCAGATGATATTCTTGCATACAGGCAGGGGAGAAATAGGGATCACACAGCCCAGGAGCTACAGGTGACAGTAGACAAAGTGATTGACTGGTGCACTGAAATGAGTGCTGTCATCAACCCGGAAAAGGCGGCTGTGTTGTGGTGCTCTCTGGACAACAGGATTGTGATAGATGATGCCCCAAGCCTCACGATAGATGGTAGAAGCGTCAACAGAGAGAACAAACTGAAGTATCTGGGAATCACATTTGACAGGAGTCTGTCCTTCAAGGACCATGTGGAGACGGTTGTGACAAGATCTCAAAAGGGACTCAATGCACTTAAAATTATGGCTGCAATGGACACAGAGCAGAGAATGCTCTTCACACTATACCAGCACTTGATCCTCTCAGTGATTGATTATGGACTAGGACTGCTCACTGTCTCAAAGAGTCAGCTGGTGAAATTAGAGCGCATACAGAATGAAGCTATGCGGGTCATTCTGGGATGTACCAGAGACACTCCAGTAGTGTGTATGCGTTACATCCTTGGTCTGCCTACTGTTGCTGGTAGGCACAAGGTGATGCAAGCGAAGGCATACCTCAGAGTAGCTGCAGACACAGATCACCCGTTGCATGAGGCGCTGGACGTAGTTAAGGGTCAGAGACTGATAAGAGGGAAATCATGTGTAGTCGATGGTAAAAGAACAAAGGGAGACAATCATAAAGACTGATGCTTCCTTCACTACGGTGCTAAGAGGTAAAGAGTAGTTCTGACTTCGTTACGGCCAAAGAAGAAAAATAGTGAAAAGAGAGAGAACCTCACACCGCCTCAACCGACAAAAAAAGATGATAGTAATTAGATAAGAAGATATACGAGATCTCGGACAGGGGCAGAAACTATTTTATAGATGTTCACACAGGAAACACTATGTTAGAGCCCAAGCAATGAACTAAGGTGTTAGACTGTGGTAGAAATAGTGGTTGTAAAAACTAAGAGAGACTAAACAAACAAATCAAGGACAAATAAACAAGCTCTTTATTTATTTCTTCTAACAGCACATTGCATGTCAATAACAGATACAATAGACAACTGTATATATCAAATCACCACAGTGGGTAGCCCCTAACCAATCAGCAGCACTTAAGACAACAGGGTACACCAAGTACCACAACACAGGTGTTCCAAACAATGGCTGGTTAGACTGACACTATAAAGAACTTTGACACAAGCAACACTGCACAGACAATAAGGCACTACAAAGCATAGGTTACACAACATAAACCCCAAGACGCGACATAAACAAGAGTTGTGACACAATTTACTATCCCACCAAGAACCCAGGCCTGCTGACACTAACTAGTCAGCCGCTCCTGTAACAATGGAAAACACAATCTATGATTATCATGGTAAAGACAACATATTAAACACATGAAGCAATGAGCACATGCAATATAACATTTGAATTAACCTACATATAACAAATGTCATCCATCAAATTATCCATCTTGCTATTCCCTCTAGTTGTACTACTGCTATTCTGAGGTAACCGATATCTGGCATGATCATTCTTGTGTTGCCTCATTCTTCTTAAAGGTGACTACATATCTAATTGTTGAATACAACAATCAATGTTGCATCATCAGATCACCCACTTTATTATCTTCTCCAATTGTGCCACTGCTATCATGAGATTACACTTGATATTGCTAGAATGGACCACCTAATGCAACAATGTCAATCTGCTCCACCTTTTCAGTTCAATGTAACTACACCACACAGCTCCTACACACACAAGCAGTGGAAGATTGATCTCATTTGTCCAGCCGTAAACACATAGCTACAAACAACAGAGTACATACATCAGCCGTTGCAAACAGCCACAAGATCTCAACACATTTGGTTAACACAGATCAGACACTGCAAACAAACACAACATCTCAACATTAATTCAGTTAACAGGTATCAGAATGACATCTTTGTTCTGGTAAATTAGGCTGTCATGCCTACCTACCAAAGTGGCTACATTTGCCTAGGAACCCATAATCAGTTACCTGTCTACACCTTCCAGAATATTTTATACATTAATTTGTACAAAGTCACCGGTAACACAGGACAACACAATATTCCCTATAAACCACATGTTCATAGAACACTATCAATGTTCAGTCCATGATAAAGCCACAATCAAACACCACCTATTATATCCTCAGTCTAATGCTCTACAATTCTCTCTCTACTGTTACGCACACCGGCAACTGTTTTGCTAACACACCGTACTCTTTTCCCTAATATAAAACATATATTGACAGGTTGAACTCCTGTGCTCCACATCTGATAGTACACTTTACTCCTATGCAACAATACACAACATTATGAACTCTGCCACCACCAGACACTAAGTTACCTCAACATAGGGACTTCACTAGACAACTACCCCAACAATGTCCCAGTTTGCATGAAGAGTACCAGCACTAATATGATACTGTGCAAGTTACAGCATCTGATTAGCATTACAAACTAACAACCAGCAAGCAAAACATGTCTAACTATGAAAAGCAACAGACATACATACAATGTGGAAACACCATATTTGTAGAATGTGGCAATGTAACCTTACACATAGAAGAATCACAACATTCACAGAAAGTTAAAGATAAAGATAAACATGTATTACACAGGAACTCAATTGAGGCACCCTCTGAGGCCCCTAAGATAGCTCATAAAATAAACACACAATATTACTAAGTGAAAGTACACCAAATAGTGGCCAGAGTGCCTTATTCATATGAGACAGGATCCAAGCACAACAATGTCCATGGCAGGATACAGAACATTAGTACTAATATAATAAACAGTGTACTATATATATTATGTCATTATTACACACTAATGACCAATAAGTGTTATTCAAGGCCCAACACAATCAGTGTAATATTATTTGTGAGTGGACAGCAAATGTACAGTTGTGCGCTCTGTTCCCCACCATTCTTCCTATGATACACCGGTTATAAATTTTGCCATCTTACGCTTCATGTCACATGACAAATACATATTAATATCTCTGCGAAGGGTGGTACGCAGTACTAAATCACATCCTCTCCACCGTGTGACAACCGCCATGCTTAACTTAGGACAGAATCTCAGTCACTGATTCCATCAACAACTTGATACACTTACACAAACATTACTGCATTCTGGTAACAGATGTGATGCCAGACTTCACTTACTGCTGAACACCCAATTCCTGTACTATGTTGAATATTGTTGAACTGCCAAATTGTGTATAATTCTAGCATTAAAGGGCACTGAAGTGATTCATTCAGGCTATTCTAGTTAACTGTGTACCTACTAAAAGTACATAGCATCAATGTATTCATTTCTCCCCAATTACTATTTATGTGGCCTAACTACATATATTAACCATTAACCCATCATTGCCACATATAACATGTAAGTACCCTTCCCTGCTTTACACATGTCATAAATATTACACATATATTATGGTTATTTTCCCCTACTCATTGTTGCTTTGGAGTGTTCATACCCAACACTTGACCAAACATCCAATGTGATGCTCACCATAATCACAGAATAATCCTGTAAACATATCTTGCTGCTGTATACACATGCACATATTATTCTCACCACTCTGTTGTTAAGTAACCTTCATTTCTAGCAACCTCACAAGCACTTACTCCCTTCCATGCCAACATGGCCTGCATGGCACCATGTGGCATTATTTCAGTCTTTACCATATACTAATTTATGACCCCACACATTGTATATTTTGGTGAATCTCCGACATATCTATTTAGCCAGTAACACATTAATGCCATAGGATAACCATGTAAAATAATTCCCAACAAAATAATCTTGTGCCAGCATGGCTGGCATGACATGACATCAGTCTCTATGATACTTAACCACCATCAATGACCTATTCTACATATTTCACATCACCATTGTCTGATTGCTGGCATCTCTATGAATTAAATGTTATATTCCTAAAACCTCAGGGACGTTACATTGATCTGTAGAACAGCTCACTTTAGTAATACTCATCTACATTATCTATTTATATTTCTTTGTTCCTACCACTCTGCCTAACAGCTTTGTTCACACACATTGGTTTTCCCACGCGAACGCTTTTCAAGCCTGTAACATGGCGTGTGCTGCGATTTAAAACATGGTTATATTAATTACTTATTTTCAACTTAATCAGTTAAAACTTACAGTTTTACCAAGGCATTAGTTGACTACAGCTCTCTTCAGGGAATTGTTCCCACATCTCAATACAATCAGAACAGCACTTCTGTTCCTATCAACAAGCCGGGCCAACATCTCTCACCAGCACAAACCGACGTGGCTGGCTGCTACAAGGGAAATGGCCTCGGGTCTTTGTTTCAAAAGCCGTTTCCGGCGTGGCCAGGTTTTTAACTCGAGATAGACCAAACCAAAATTCGTTGGTCTGGCGCTATCACACATGGATGGCTCAGGCTGAGGATACGATCAGACAGGTGTGCCCCTTGGAGAACATTAGACGAGGAGAGGAGTGGGTCAGAGTGCCAGCCGTGCAGTCAGACTTGTGCAGAGTTATAATCACATTGAGCCGGGAGTGCAGGGAGTGGCCAGCAGGGGCCACGGAAGTGGAAATTCAGCAATTAATTCAGGAAAATTCTCGCCCGGGTGATGTGATTATCTACACGGATGGGTCGGTGTTGAGAGGTAGGAGAAGTGCTTGGGGGTTCTTGGCAAAAACTAATGGTCGGCGTTTGGTGCAGGAGAGCCTGGCGTATGATGACACTACATCTAGCTTAAGAATGGAGGTGGGTGCGGTCAGTGCAGCTTTCCACTGGATAGAAAACACGATACATACACATATTGTGATTGTAACTGACTCAGAAAGCATGCTGAGAAGGGTGAGAACAGGCAAGCTTGTGCAGTGGCTTGCTTCGCTTCGGAGGTCACGGGTAGCAAGCATCACCTGGATCTTTTCTCCTGGGCATGCCGGTGTGCTGGGGAATGAACAGGAGGACAGATTGGCTGGCTCGGCAGAACTTGGTGGAGTATTGATGCATGACAAGGCAGATGTGGTTGCGGCCTTGTGGGAGCACGTGTACACCTCGGAGGAGCAAATGGATCACCATAGTCTGGTTAGAATGAGGCAGCGAGGAGTGAAGAGGGGATCTGGCCGACGCTCGATGCTCAGAGGAAAGGCGAGACGGACATATAATCAGATTGCTACTGGAACTTTTAGTGTTGGAACTCTTCGCTGGTTGCTGAGGATGGAGACGGAGCGCTTATGGGAATGTCCCGAATGCTGTGATGTCGGTTCCTAGATCAATCAATCAATCAATCAATCACTACTAAGCCTTTAACTGAAATTCCACATGCAGATCCGACTGCGTTTTCAGCATCAGTTTTGTTGATAAAACGAACATATGCCACTTTAGGTATGTACAAATCTCCAATTTCACCAAAATGTCTGAAAGCATGAAAATTATTTTATTGTATTGATATTTCCGGATTAAAACTATTTAAAAGTGACTCCCACTGGATTTAATCAAGACAAAAAATTTGCTCTTGTCTGGTACTAGATATACATTGATGAGACTGCCAAATATGCAGAATGCGTTGAACACAGACAAAAATAAAAAAATTTACTCAAGATTACCGTGGAGAGGAGCAATAAAATGAGTCTAAAGATTATTTTTCTAAGCCCTACTCTGTAGGGCAGAGGTCACCAAACTACTGCCCACGGCCCGCGGGCCGGATCCGGCCCGCGACGTCATTTCATCCGGCCCGCCGACGGTACTCGAACTTGCTTGATATAACGCTTGGAAAACGAGAGGTTGTGATACAATTTAAATATAAATATTATGTTTAGAATAATAGGAGATCTTCACACTTGCGGAGACCTCCTGGCTGCTGTCTTAAATTTACTATTTTCAATTATACATTATTGTATCTAGATTTTCTTGTTTATTGTAATGTTTACTTACTTCGCGTCATTACAAGTCCTTCCCGGCTCGTGGTAGCACCGCCTACGCTCTGAAGTTACCATGACTTCTATGGCAACACACACACATACACACACACACACGCGCGCGCGCGAATCCTGCCCTCCCCCAGATGCGTCCGGCTGTCAACACAGGTCCGATGTTCCAGAAATATTTACTTCTTTTTGCTAGTCATCAATTTTATAGGTATGTAACAAGGATTTCTTTGTTTGACAGTGATAGGTAAGTGGACTACAAGTGTGAATAGAGGCAACAAAGTAGCAAACATAGCATAAGAATGCCATTGAAGTCTCGTGTTATTACGAAAATATTATCACCAGCTCAGAAGTATTCCCCAGTCAAGGCGTTAATCGAGCTGGTCTCTAGGCCACTGTTTTTCAACCTTTCTGCTGGAGCAGATCCTTACGCAAACGTTTACGTTGCTAAAGGAACTCTGTGTGATGATCAAAGTGTCTCTCCTACTTTATGTTATAAACCAGATGGGCAGAAATGTTGCATTTAGACGATTTCGGTCTGTTTCAGCGGAACCCGTGGCTGCCACTCGCGAACCCCGGTTGAAAAACTCTGCCATAGACTGCTTATTTAGGCCGGCCCTATTTATATATTTTGCAAACCTCATTATGAGATATATTATATTACCAAAGTTACCCTTGTATGTACCTTTGGTGAGCCGCAGCTTCACCAGTGATCCCTAGTCCTCTGCTTTTCCTGTGTTTCAATAGGATATTAATTATGTTTCTAATTCAATGTCTTTTTAATTTTCAGATCATGTGTACTTAACCCTTCATTATGGCTACTAAGAAAAAAATGTGGACGCCGAGTGTCGCATTTTCAATTAACCATGGAGAGTAAAGTACTTCTTTGTGGAAACAAAGAACCAGAAAACCAGTTATGTAATATTCAGCTAAAGCGTTGCCGTTTTGAAAGAGTACAATCTTCGGCGCCACTACGAAACAAAACATCTATCAACATATTCAAAGTTTTCTGGAAAGTTGCTCTCTAAGAAATATGAGTCCATGAAAAGTGGTTTAGAAACGCAAAGAAATCTCTTCACGAGAAAGTTTGCTGAAAATGAATCTGTCACTAGTACAAGTTACAAATATTGCATAAGATGGCAGAACAAGGAAACCCGTTTACTGAATGCAACTTCATCAAAGAGTGTATGATGGAAACAGCAAATGACTTGTGTCCTGAAAAAGCTGATTTGTTTGGAACTATCAGCCTTTTGGCAAATTCAGTTGTGTGAAGAACAGAAGTAGTTTGAGAGAACATAGTGCTACAGATACGCGAGAAAACTAGGAACTTTGTGTGGTATTCTCTGGCGCTGGATGAATCTACTGATTTCTCGAGTACGTTACAACTTCTCGTGTTCGTTCGTGGTGTCAATTTGGACTTTCAGATAGTGGAAGAGATGGCATCTTTATGCAGCATGCATGGAAAAGACATTTTCATGGAAGTGCAAAAAAGGTTTGCAAGACTATAACCTTCAATGGAATCAGCTTCGAGGTGTTACAGTTGATAAAGGAAATAACATGGCTGGAGTGAGGAAAGGTCTGATGGGGCAGATCAGGACTTAGTTGGAAGATTTGCAAATCCCGGGCGCTTTGTTCATACACTACATCATACATCAGGAAACATTCTGTGAGAAAGACTTAGATAGTTTTTGTGTACTGATACCAGTCGTTTCTGCTGTGAACTTCATTCGGTGGCATGCACTCAATCACCGTCAGTTCCAGACTTTTCATGAAGAAATTGATTCTGAATTCTGTGACTTGTCTTATCACACATCAGCGAGGTGGCTCTGCTATCGGTAAAGTTCTGTTTCGTTTTTACAAGCTCCGAAACTAAATAGATGTTTTCCTCACTGAAAAAAAGATAGAGCTAATCCACAGCTGCCACATCCTACCTGGCTGTCAAAGTTGTCATTTTTGGTTGACATCACATCCCACATGAATGAACTGAATTTTAAACTTCAGGGAAAGGATAATCTCGTCTGTGATCTCTACAGAGTCATTAAAGGATTTCGGAGAAAGCTGTCATTGTCTGAAGCACAACTGGAAGGAGAACACTTTTCTCATTTTCACAGTTTCAACGAGTTTTGCGCTACAATCGCCGAAGATGTCAACCTCGATTTTTCGAAATAAAAAGTATTCGTGACTTGAAAAAGCATTTTTTGGAGAGATTTTAATATCTTAACAGAACTAAGAGTGACATTCTTCTGTTCCAGAATCCGACTCGATTGTAACCTTGATGATGTGCCAGTTGAACCACAGTTGGACCTCACTCACTGATTTCCAAGCAAATGGCTTGTTGAAAAAGAAGCACGGAGAAGGAAAACGTGTTGAATTTTACCGCTGTTTACCTGATTTTGTTTGAGTTTCCGAAACTGAAGAAATTTGCCGCTGGTATGGAAACAGTGTTTGGAACAATTTATGTCTGCGAGCAAATATGTTCAAAACTGAAGTTTGTGAAGTCAACACATCGAACGAGATTGACTGATGAACATTTTAAAGCAATTCTCTTGATTGGATGCAGCAATTTCAAACCAACCATTGATGATATCGTGAAAGCCAAATATCAGTTTCACAAATCTCACTAACCTTTTTTTGCTGCTTAGTTTGTGAGATTCGGATATGTGCACACTAGGTCTGATGTAACTATATTTTTGCTGACGTCACCTCCTTTGATAACTTTGTTTTAGTAAATAAATATGTTGGTTGTCTTTGTGTTTTGGGTTTTTTGGGTTGTTGTTTTTTTTTGCGCATTGCACGCCACTCACCAATGATTAACTTAGTTTTTCGTCTTTTTATACCAGAGCTTTCGTTCTGGCTTGCAAGTATTGTTAACGTTAGTTGCACATCCTTTACAGGACGTTTGCAGTCAACACAATCATTGTTTGCTGTTGTTGATGTCTTGGCAAATTTACGTTCAGTAGTTTGCCATTGCTTTCTGAACCACCGGCATCCATACCAGTGCGTAAAGCACCAGCGCAACGCGGTTTGCTGCCAAATCGCGCATCTGTGTTTCGAACGCGGGTATACGGGATTACAAACCGCGTTCGTAAGACCTTTGCCACTGAGACCAGCGAAAGTAATGTACAGAATGAGTATCCGGCCCGCGCTCGTCATTTTGTCAGTTATCCGGCCCGCCATGAAAAAAGTTTGGTGACCCCTGCAGTCTAATATAAAGAAAAAAAATGTCGCTTAAAAGTCGACAATGTCAACTTCATTGCACCGGGTTGCTATCCCATATGGTATAATATATATTATATCGTCAAATAAATCATGTCCCTAAGCGCGGACCTGTTGTGGGCCTGGCATGTGATACAACCTTCACATATTGTAGGCTGAATACATGGAGGAATGGGCGACCAGTCGTTCCCTCACTCAATTAGCTTCAACTTTCTGTTACTAATCTTGTTCAAGGATTAGCTTCAACTTTCTGTTACTAATCTTGTTCATGGATTAGCTTCAACTTTCTGTTACTAATCTTGTTCATGGATTAGCTTCAACTTTCTGTTACTAATCTTGTTCAAGGATTAGCTTCAACTTTCTGTTACTAATCTTGTTCATGGATTAGCTTCAACTTTCTGTTACTAATCTTGTTCATGGATTAGCTTCAACTTTCTGTTACTAATCTTGTTCATGGATTAGCTTCAACTTTCTGTTACTAATCTTGTTCAAGGATTAGCTTCAACTTTCTGTTACTAATCTTGTTCATGGATTAGCTTCAACTTTCTGTTACTAATCTTGTTCATGGATTAGCTTCAACTTTCTGTTACTAATCTTGTTCATGGATTAGCTTCAACTTTCTGTTACTAATCTTGTTCATGGATTAGCTTCAACTTTCTGTTACTAATCTTGTTCAAGGATTAGCTTCAACTTTCTGTTACTAATCTTGTTCATGGATTAGCTTCAACTTTCTGTTACTAATCTTGTTCAAGGATTAGCTTCAACTTTCTGTTACTAATCTTGTTCATGGATTAGCTTCAACTTTCTGTTACTAATCTTGTTCATGGATTAGCTTCAACTTTCTGTTACTAATCTTGTTCAAGGATTAGCTTCAACTTTCTGTTACTAATCTTGTTCATGGATTAGCTTCAACTTTCTGTTATCAAACTTGGTAATGGATTAGCTTCACTTTCTGTTATCAAACTTGGTAATGGATTAGCTTCAACTTTCTGTTACTAATCTTGTTCAAGGATTAACTTCAACTTTCTGTTACTAATCTTGTTCAAGGATTAATTTCACCTTTCTGTCATCAATCTTGTTCATGGATTAGCTTCACCTTTCTCTTATCACTCTTTTTACTCAAAATGGGGAAATATTCGACATAAGAAGCAAAGAAAGGCACAGATAGATACTCTCATTATCAGCAGATTCACTGACACTAACTGACATACTCTCATGAGCATTTTTATGTTTGGTCACAGGGGCATTAGCAGATGTCCTAGCATTGTTGGAACTCACCCGTGCACTGGCTTTTGGGCTTGGCTTGGGGCTCACTTTAGGTTCTGTCTTTGGCGTGATAGTTTAGGTTTAGTTTCGGCGATGATGCTAAACTTATTGGTGCAGATTCTGTTTTAATCTCAGAAGAGATAAGTGCCTGAGATGTACTGCTTATTGTGTTTGCAGACACCACAAAATCACCAGCATATGGCTCAGGATTCATGTCAGTAACAGTCTTTTCCCCATGATTGTCAGCACTGAGTTCTGAAACAGGTTCTGTGGTACCAGTTTTATGTTCAGGTGGTGCACTATCTACTGGTTGTACGACTTCTGACTCGTCAGACATGTACAGTGCAGCTAAAGTCTGCTCAGTGTCAGCAAGCATGGAAGAACGTGCTTCTCGAGGTGATTTTTGGTTTGTCTTCTGAATGTGAGAGCAACATTGAACTGTCAGCATCTGAGAGGCAATGT
This sequence comes from Cepaea hortensis, assembly GCA_963921405.1. Taxonomy (NCBI): domain Eukaryota; kingdom Metazoa; phylum Mollusca; class Gastropoda; order Stylommatophora; family Helicidae; genus Cepaea; species Cepaea hortensis. Next base: position 76,971,999 of record OY992889.1, on the reverse strand, counting down.
TCTCTTTGTCAGAAATATTCTCATTTTTTAAATCCTCTTCACTGAGTTCCTGAGAAGAAAGAATAAGTAAAATTAAATCCATGAAAATATGTTTCCACTGGTTAAACTTCAATCTCTCTGCCTTCTTCACATCTCTGAAAATGGGTAGATACACTAACTCTTTCGGACGCAAACGACTTCACAACACATAACCAATGAGTAAAACAGTCACAATAAAATACATTATTTTCAAAGAGTATACATCATACTTTTATATGGATGTGAAGCTTGGACAATGAGCAGCCAGGCTGAAAAACATCTGATGGCTGTAGAAATGTGGTTTCTGAGGAAAATGCAAAGAATACCATGGACAGCCAGAAAGACCAATGAACAAGTCCTTCAAGAAACAAATGAAGATCGTAAACTGATCAGAGACATTAGACGTAGACAGTCACAATTTTTTGGGCATGTTATGAGAAGAAATGATTTGGAGAACTTGGTGACAACTGGTAAGATCGAGGGGAACAGACCAAGGGGAAGACCTAGAAACAAGTATCTGGATGGCTTGGCCTTGTGGCATGGTCGAGACAGAAACACGGAACTGATCCACGACTCTGTTGATCGAGTGAGATGGCAGAACATGACCGCCCACGCTTACCGGCATGGCACATGATGGATGGATACATCATCAAGGTATGTATATTATTATCATCATCATAAAATGTCTTGCTAACTGATGTTGGCGATCATGCCTCTCCTATAGCATGTATTAATTTTTGCACTGATACCATTCCCTGCCACAATGCAAGGCTTTTAAGCATTTTCTCTCATTGTCTCCTTATATCTCTTTTTCAATAAATCGTCACAATATGTTCTAGATTTTGTGATAAATTGTCTTTCTGTCTTAGCATTGTTTAAAACATTTATATTACTCATTTTGCTTGTACAAGAAATTTTCAGCATTCTTCTGTAAAAGCGCATCTCTGAAGCTTCTAGGGTTGTTTTTTGGCTTGTTTACTAATTCTCCAGAATTCACCACATGTTCAAACATGTTCTATGTAACATGCAAATATTATTTTTCTAACCTCGAAAGACATATGATTTATTGCAAAGATATTCTTCATTCCATTAAAAGACAGTGTTAGTTTATGCTATTCTGTTTTTATCTCTTTGTTGCATCTTTAATCTAGTGTTATATATAAACCTTGCATAAAACGTATAGTATTGCGTTTTAACATAAGTAGCAATGTGTTCTTAACCATGATCAGACCATATGTGAAAACTTGTTAGGCGTATGCTGAGAATAGCTAATCTCATATAGTGCATTGCTTGGGGCACAAAGAGTTAACCGGTGAAAGACATTAAGGACTACAAAACATAAGGAAATTGAATGATGTTGATACTAAAAATCATTTTTTTTTTTTTGACAATACAAAGCTGTTATTGTTATTCAGTATATCTGACCCTGCTGAAGTTATTAATGTGGGGTCTTCTGTGCTGTCTCCGAAGTCAGCGTCATATTTTTAAATATGTAGCTATTGAGCTGACGATAATTATATCCGGTTGACTAATACTTTCTAGAGATTTGGACATATTTCTCTTTGCCAGCATTTACCAACCTTTCATGACATTAATTTTAGAAAAAAGTGAAAAGTGAAAAGGACTACAAAACATAAGGAAATTGAATGATGTTGATACTAAAAATCAGCATAACAAGGAAAGAAAAGCAGTAGTGATCAGTTTTAAATAAAAAGAAATGCTGAAGTTAAATACATTAAAAGAAGCTATATACTGGAAGTCTGTACCAGGAAAGAAAATTATAATTTCTTACAATTCCCAGATGACAAAGAAAATAACAGCTGTATGTTCCCACTGTGTCTAAATACAGTATGGTGAAATCAGCCTAAAACAATTTGTGGAGCTATAATAGTAAATTAAAGTGAAAATAAAGTCTGGTGGAATGAAGATGCTAACAATAGAAGTCAAGGGGTAAAAAAAAAAGGATCTGTAGGAGAAAACAAAGTAAAACAAACTTTTTCAGAAGTTTCTTGTTTAATTTTTGAAATCTGAGTTTGGAATTACTTCATGTTCATGTCAGAATTTTGTTTTTGTTTCCCTGCTTACTGCAGAATTCACATAACATAAACTAAAGCAAAAAGATAAAACCCATAAGAATGGGTCAAGCCGAAGACATTCTTCAACAGGTGTGTTCAATTGAGGACTTAGAGCCTAGCGAGGAGTGGGTACAAGTGCCAACAGATTTCTGCACATCCTTTTCAGTTTGCATCCAACTAGATAGAAAATGCAGACAAGAAAATCCGGTTGCTGTGGAGGCTGAAGTACAAGCGTTGATTTTCGAGAATTCGCTAGACGGTGATGCTTTCATCTACACAGATGGGTTGGTCGTCTGACATGTGAGAAGCTCATAGGCCTTTACGGCGCGAGCCGGAGGGAGAATTGTGAAGGAGGACTCTGGTGCTTTTGTTGAGACCACAAGTAGCCTGACTATGGAAGCCATGGCAGTAAGTAAAGCAATAGCATGGCTCGAGACACAGACATTCACTAGGGTATGTTTCCTTAGCGACTCAATGAGCATGCTCAAGAGGGTAGAGGTGGGGTGGATCCGAAGAGAATGGTTGCTGTCTCTGGAGCGGTCTCGGCTGGCAAAGATTAGTTTCATCTTCGTGCCAGGGCATACGGGAGTACAAGGAAATGAGCGGGCTGACAAGCTCGCAGGTAAGGCTACTGTGGAAGGCGGACGCGCCATGGACCAGGCTGACATTCTGAATGCTCTAAGACAGTGGTTCTCAACCGGAAACCGGGGTTTCCAGGAGGGGGGGGGGATGAAGATTAATTCAAAAACCGATTACTTGATCTTGTTTTTCCCTTCATACTTTACAGTCCTGTACGTCTCACCCTTCTAAAATTCATCTTATAAAGTAAGTAGACCCACAAATCTTTGTTGTGGGGACGTCTAGACTTGCTTAAGTATGTGCTTCCATTATTACATATACTGTGTAGGGGCGGGAAGGAGGGGAATTTTTAGGTAGGAAATACGAAATGGGGGGGGGGGGGAATGACGTTCTGAAAATATGGTGAAGGGGAGAAAGGGCCAAATCTTTAGGTAGGAAATACGAAAGGGGGGAATGACGTTCTGAAAATATGGTGAAGGGGCACGGGCCAAGAAAAGGTTGAGAACCACTGCTCTACGAGAAGTAAGACTTTTGCGAGAACCAAGTGATGACTGTGAATCTACAACCATGGCCAGACTGCGAGAACAGTAAATTAAAAGAGGGGTGGCCAAACAAGAACACTACGCAGGAAGCCAAAGAAGATAAACCAACACAGAACTGGTGTCGTTAGCCGCTATACGGAGGGGATCCGAGCACTTATGGACTGAATGGTTCGATGTGCAATGAGGATGATCTGTCGACTAACTAACTAACCAACTAAAAAGATAAAACCCGTGTGAATATGTGTGTTTTTTATTTCAGCTTGAAGGATTTATCTCTTTGCTTTAGTTCATGTGTGAATCCTACGATATGTACATGAGACGCAACAAAATATTCCAGGCTATAAATGGTAAAATTTATTGTTTGTGTCTTCATTGTGTAAATTCACAATGAGAAGACATTGTTTGGAGGTCAGCAAGACCGAATGGACAAGAACGCACAATCTTAAACATTATGTGTGCTGATGCCGAGATAAGGGGTTCAACCCCCACACTAGACACTTGGACTAAAATGTTGACCCCATATCCTTGATTTGGGGACATAAATTACAAGTACCTCTGCAGTTGGAGTGGGTTCACTTGATGGTGAGGAATACTGTTAACAGGGAAAGCTAATCCACAGGCAAAGTTCAGTCCAGCACTACTAGAAGAAGTGTGTATAGACAACCCGTGAGCTCAAAACACAAATGCTAGGCTATAAAATGTACAATTGATTGTTTGTGTCTTTATTGTATACATTCACTATGGGAAGACATTGTTTTGAGTTCCTTGATTACTCTTGGAATTTCTTTCTAGCGATCTTATATTCAATATAGTTTTGTTCTTATTTGTTGTTAAATGCATGCTTTGTACCAAAATAGCTTTCTGATTCACTACTTTTGCTGTTTCTACCATCTACATTCCGTCAGACATGTTCTCTTATTATTAAAGCACAGCTTCAAGAGGTATAAATGGGGTACACATTTTAATAGACCAATCAGCACTTGATGGGTACTGTGATCAATATGGCGCACATACCACAGCAAGCTACTGCTACTGGACATGTGATATGTTAACTATGTAGGCCATGGTGTGACAGATTCAATCATGAATGTTTTAATTAAGGATCACTTTCTTTGCACACAGTTATCTCCATAAGTGCTCCAACTCCTCCCATAGATTACATAAAGAGGTTTCTAGCACAGTGCTAAAACTCAGTAGCACCTAGGATATGAATGGGAAAGGTCTCTGGGGTTACCTTTCAAGGCTACTAGCCTACTTCTGAACATCACAGAAAACTGGGTTATGAGAGACCAGCATGGCCGAATGGATAACAGCGCTTGTTCTTAAACTTCCAATGAGCTGATGAAGAGATAGCGGGTTAGTAGTATTCTATACTCGAAGAAAAAACCAGGAGGACACATAATCAGACTGCAACTGGTATGGAACTCTTTGCTGGCTGTTGAAGATGGTAATGGAGAGCATATGGCGATATGGGAATGTCCTTAGAGCTGTGATGTTGGTTCTTGACTCAATTCACTTACCTGTATTGGGAACAATACCATTACGAAAATAACTGTTTATTACACATACATGTAAACAAAGGAGTACGGCAGGGATACATATCATGTTGTTCTCAAGCATTTCAGCTTATGCTTATTATACTCTTATACACAGAAATGTGTCTCATGTCTTGGCGGTGTGATTATAGATCACGGCAGAAGTTTAAACAGAGACCAAGAAGAGAATAGGAATAGTACAAAATATTTTCAACAACATTAAAAAATGTGAAGATTTAACAGATAAATAACACATTCATTAAAATGAGAATTGTCAAATGCTATATAGTACAGCAGAGTCCACTGGAATCTGGATTCGATACATGAAGCCCATAAACGGGCACTCTCCCGCTGTTTATACTTCATCTAGAAACCGCAAGGTTCGAGAGGAACAAAATGAGATGATATATATATATATATATATATATATATATATATATATATATATATATATATATATATATATATATATATATATATATATAACACTACTGTATGTATGGCACATAAACCTGGACAATGAACAAGCAAATGGAAAGTGGAGATGTGAATATGCAAAATGATTTTATAATAAATAATATAATCAATTATAATCATGCAAACAAAAACAATCAAATACAGCAGAGCTTCTAGAGAAGCTTAAAGAGAAAAAAAAAATGTGGACACCAGAGGACAAGCTAAACACCAACCTTAAAAAAGATATCGTGAACAGAAGGTTTATTAGTACGAATATTTTTTTTTCTGGCTTCGATGCGAAGGAGTTACGAGAGCAGTTCCCACATACACGCTTTCGAAACTCAGCTGCAGACAATTTGGCAGCAAACCGCCTTGCGTTGTTTTTTACGAAATGGCATTGATGCCGGTCGTTCAGAAAGCAATGGAAAACTACTGAGCGTAAACTTGCCAAATGATCACAACAGCAAAAAATATTAGTGTTGATGCGACGCCCTGTAAAGGATATGCAACTATGTTTTTATTCTTTAATACAAGGGACATATTTTCATCTGGGTTGAAATCATATTTCTTTCTGCTTTAGCAATCAAGGGGAACAATTATAGATTTCACTATTCTTGTACCGATAGCTATTTTGCAAGACAAGTATATGTTTATTCCTGTAACAATTGTATTTATATTTTGGACGGTATCAAGTGAATGTTACCAATATAAAAGCTTTACACACTTTTGATTATTATTTGAAATTTCAGACACTAAATTGTTGTGTAATATATATTGTTTAGTAAAGTATTTATTTCGTTATCTGCTAGGCCACGTCTGTCTAAACAGAAGTTAGGTTTACTCTGGTTTCTCTTCACAACGTATACATCTTTTTGACTTTGAACGTTCAAAATTTCCTTTTGACTTAACGTCAAACAATCTTATAAAAGTGTACGGAATAGTCTTCCCATGTCAACCAAATCAGACACACAAAGACACTTGGCAAAATCTAGAGAAGAAAATAACAGATATGTTACAGAGATACAAATACAAAACAACTACCATATTTGGTAGAAGTACCATTGTTAATACATATATAATTCCAAAAATACTATATCTGTGCACAGTCCTAGATCCCCCACGTCAAACTGTCACAAACATAAACAAAGAGATTAGACGCTTTGTGTTTGGCAGCACCATCTACAGTATCAAACACACTACACTCATGCAAGACAAAAAAGATGGAGGTATCGCCCTCCAAGACATAACAACCAAAATACAAGCACTTAGGATCAAACACTTAGGTGAAATCCTACAACACCCAGAAAAACACCCTTTAGCACACTATTACATTGGAATTAGGCTATCTTCTTTAAAACCTATTAGGAATACATCCTCACATTATTTTGGCACTCTCCCAACGTTCTACAAAACATGTATTTCAGCCATTAAAGGACATGAAAAATTACTACACAAGAAAACACATACAATCTACAGGCATTTAGTTAAATTACAAGCAACTCCGGTACATCTCAGAATTAAAAGAGGACATAGATATTTCATAAAAGATTATACCGAAATTTTCTCAAATATTCACAACAAGCAGATTACTCCAAAAGCAAGGGAAATTACATATAGGCTTGTTTACAGCATGACCCCAACAACAGAGAGAACAGCAAAAATAACTAAACAAATACTACAGTGTCAGCTTTGTAGACGGAACGTCCAAGAATCAGAAGAGCACATCTATTACGAATGCAACACAATCATGCCAACAAGAAATCTCCTACAAAACATCCTAAACACTCATTTGAAACAAAGAACAGATGTTTACAAAGCAATCATGATAAATTCCATTCCTTACTCCACACAAGACACCCACACAAAGCTACTTGTTCTATTGGCAGAGTACAGAAATCTTATATGGACATTAAGAAACAAAGCACTATACAATTACAGAACAATCAACAAAGAAATTGTCCAACAACTTTATCAACAAAAAGTCGCAAACATTCTAATCTTAGCCCCACAAGCGCAAATCTAGTAAAATAATTGGCTGAAGACAGCACATATTACAGAAGAAGCAAATAACTTGTTTTAAATAAAGGATACTACAACTGTAAATGTATTTATTGATGGTATTAATAATCTTACAATTATATTATTATTATTATTATTATTATTATTATTATTATTATTATTATTATTATTAATACTATTATTATTAATTTTCCCATTATTATATTTGAATGTGCAACATGAAATATATTGTGGATGGGCGTCTGTGCCGTTGGCAGCAACATATGTATGCGTTTGTGTGTGGATGCAGGTGTGTGTGCGTGTGTGGTGCATGAATTTGCACGCGCATGTGTACGAGTGTGTGTGTTCGCGCACGCGCGCGTGCGTGCGTGCGTGCGTGTAGCAGTCTTTAAACCAAGTCGGTATCTTAAGTATTAAAATGATGTTATACGGTAATGAGATGTTTCAAAAGAAAAATATGCACCACCATGTATAAACAAATTCGATGAGCCCTTTAAGTACCCAGTAAGCTAAGGTGGCTTTTAGTGGCCAGGTTTTAAGTCCTTCCCATTGTATATAAAACCCAGACACTATCACAATTTTGGACCAATTATCTCCCTGGGGACAGACCATGGACCCTAATTGCTAGTAGTAAATCCCTGATTCTTGTCCCCCAAACAAAAGACATCATGGACTAGAGCGTCACCCTGAAATTTGTCATCAGGCAAAAACACGAACGGCCTTCGCCTCGGGAGCTTAGTGACCCAGAAATTACAAGGAAGCCACATTTTAATGGAAATGATAGTTTAAAGTTTATTGTCCAAGCGCGGGGCATTTAAATGTACTGCGGTTTCCAGAAAGCATGAGATTGTGTGTGTTTGTGTGTATGTGTGTGTGTGTGTGTGTGTGTGTGTGAGAGAGAGAGAGAGAGAGAGAGAGAGAGAGTGAGAGTGAGAGAGAGAGAGGAGAGGGAGAGATGGACAGGTGTTTCATGCATTCCGCTTGCGGAAGTGGAAGTGAAGCATATGCAAGGAATGTGTATCTACATGCACTATGCCACAAATGTCATATTAACATAACTGTATATATGAATGTGTATGTTTTATTCACAATGTCACACTTAACACTAACAAACGGCAACGCTCTGTAATATACACAAACAAAAGAAACACACACTACAACTTGTAAATACACATTGCTTTGTATGAAATAAAAGTTGGAAAAAAAAAAAAAAAAAAAAAAATGAACGTTCAATCTAGAAACCAACGACGAAGGATTCAAAACCGTCCACTACGGCAGAAAAAGACAGTGGGCAGAGAGGAGAAATTCCTCAGGCAACAACGACATGAGAGAAGAGGAAGGAAGACTTTCCCCTTCTCCTTCTAAACCATGCAAGAAAGCTGCTACAAAGCAGGATGAAAACAGCGACAACGAAGGACCACTTTTTATAAACACTGACGAAGACACCGACGAAGAACACAAGGAAAACGAAAACTACAAACATACCATCAAACCCGAAGACGCAACCCAGAATTAAATTACTACAGGAAAGATAAAGGTAATCACTTAATTTAACCACCATGTTGTTTAATTTTATTTTAAAAATGGCAGACAACTTATGTTTAATTAGTTTGAATATTCGTGGTATGAAAATGAAATTACAACATATAGTCACACTCATACACAAACACAAGCCAGATTTTCTTTTATTACAAGAAACTAACATCAAAACAGACTTTGAAGCAGCAAAATTAGTGACACGGCTAGGATTAAGAAACTCGTGTTTCAGTTTGGCGAAACATAACGTAGGGTCAGGGACAGCCATTCTCCAAACTTCCGACACGTGGACTATTTTTAGAACACACACAGACGCACAAGGTAGAATTTCCACAGTTCAAGTTAAAAACGACACACACTCATTTGTCATTGTGAACATACACGCACCACCTAACTACAATTATCAACCTCTATTTTATGAAAATGTAGACGACTTACTAACACAGACATACAGGGGACAAAATATTGTTCTTGCCGGCGATTACAATTGTGTTCTTGAAGATTTAGACGTTGTAGGTGGGGAGGTGAGAAAACAGCTGAGGGGAGCCGGCAGGGACAGCTTACATCAACTTGACACACTACGAAATATCATCGATACACACAACCTCACAGACGCATTCAGGCATACACACCCCGACAGTAGAGAAACGACATACACAAACAAAACACACAACAGATCATCTAGATTAGACCGGATTTACACGCCCGCAACACATCACATCATACAAACCAAACACCTACGGGAAACACTAGATTACACAGACCACAAAGCAATACTAGTACACATCAGCACAAACAGCACAAACACGCAGCCAAACAAAAGGTCACCTCACTGGAAGTTCAATAATTTATTATTGGAACACTCAGAATATGTAAAATATATGACACAGCTCATACACACGTACACAGACAATATACCGACTGAGAACATCACACAATACTGGGACTTATTGAAAAACACCATACGAAGCAGAACACAACATCTAGCAACCATGATCCACAAAGACAGACTAAGACAGGAGCGCATCATACAGACAGCCATACGACTAACAAAACAAACAGACAGAGATGCATATCACTTACACACATTAGAAGCACAACTAGAAGAACACCAACAACACAGATATATGGGTGCTCTTCTCAGAACAAAACTCAACACAATTACACAAGAGTCAGCTACGAGGCAATATTTAGCAATAGAACAGAACGTTCAACGTAACAGACAAATAAGCAAAATATCAGACATGCAAGGAAACATGCAGACAGAAACACCACACATAGAGACTGCTTTCCAACAACACTACACACAACTATTCACAGCAGAGACAGTCGACACACATATACAAGACAACTTCTTACAGTACACAAAGAAATTATCTGACACAGACAAAGACACACTGGACACAGAACTGACGCTGACTAACATAACAAAGGCACTAAGCACACTAAACAAAGACAAAACTCCAGGACCAGACGGTTTGACAGTAGAATTCTACCAACACTTCTTTCCCATTCTAGGCAATCTTCTCCTCAAAGTCTATCAGGAAGCCTTTGACAACAAAAATCTTCCGGACAGCTGCAACATGTCTTACATTACACTCATATGCAAGGATAAAACTGACAAAACACAACTGAAGAACTACAGACCAATTTCCTTACTCAACACAGACTACAAGATACTCGCCAAATCACTCACCAACAAAGTTAAACCTTTCATGCCAACACTAATACACCCAGACCAACAGTGCAGTGTCAAAGACAGAAATATACACAACCACACACATCTCATTAGAGACATTATTAACTACACACATGGAAAAGACTGTCCATCCTCCATCTTATCCTTGGATCAAGAGAAGGCCTTCGACAGAATTTCCCACACTTACCTACATAGGACACTAGAACACTGTAACATAGGAGAGTACTACAGGCAGTGGATACAGATCTTGTACAAAAATCCTGAGAGCAGAGTGTTGGTGAACCATTCACTGACAGCTAGCTTCAGGCTCACGAGATCTGTAAGACAAGGATGTCCCGTATCACCACTCCTGTATGTGCTCACTCTAGAACCTTTATTAGAGAAGATAAGGCAAGACACTAGTATTAAAGGAACCTTCCTGCATGGGATAGGAGAGCAGAAGCTCATCGCCTATGCAGATGACACTGCCTTCTTTCCCACCAGCAACACATCAATAAGGAATATACTCCACACCTTTACCCATTTTGGAAAAGGCAGTGGAGCCAAAATTAATGTACAGAAATCACAGATAATGGGCCTGGGAAAGTGGAAACAAAAGGCTGATTTCCCTCCAGATCTGAAACACATAGACACCATGAAGCTGTATGGGATCACATTTCCATGCGATCCCACAGAAACACAGACAGACATGGCACGCACTGACCGAACAGATCACAGACATGTTACACAGGTATAGGTACAAGACATCCACAATATTTGGTAGAAGCACAATAGTCAACACATACATATTACCCAAAATAATATATCTAGCGACAGTACTGGACCCTCCTAAACAGACCGTCACAAACATAAACAAACAAATCAGACGCTTCATCTTCACCAACACGATACACAGCATTAAACACAAAACTCTCATACAAGACAGGAAACAAGGCGGGATTTCACTACAGGACATCCAGACAAAAATACTGTCACTTAGAATCAGTCACATAGGTAAAATCATCAGACACCCAGAACAGAACAGACTAGCACTATACTACATAGGCCACAACATCAAACATCTCACACCTCTTAACAATGCAGCTGCACACTACCAGGGAAGACTGCCAACATTCTATCAGACATGCATACAGGCAATAAAAGGACACGAACAGTTAATACAGCAAACAACACACACAATATACAAACATTCAGTTAGAGAACAAGCACCATCACTAAGACTTAGGATTAAAAGAGGACACAAATACTTCATGACAGACTTCACATGCACCTTTTCAAACCTACACAACAAACACATAACACCAAAAGCTAGGGAGATCACATATAGACTGTTATACAGTATGACCCCAATAACACAGGTAAAAGCATACATATCCAAACAATGTCAATTATGTAGAAACAACACACAAGAGACAGAGGAACACATCTATTATACATGTCCAACAATTACTGCCACACGCGCAACACTCAAACACCTCATACAAACACACACAGGCAAACAAACCGACATACATAAAGCAGTTTTTCTCAATACTATACCACGGACAGCTAAGGACATACATACAAAACTACTGGTAGCACTTTCTTACTACAGACAACTTATATGGACCTGCAGAAATTTTGCCAGATACAAACACCACACATATAACACACATTTAATTTCCTTTATGTACACACACAAGATATCAAAACTATTTCCAGAGTAAATCATATGTACTCTTCCTAATTTTATTACAAATTTGGTATACATGAGGGCGAGAAAGAAAGTAAAAACTGTGAGTGAATGATTAAAAAGATCACAAATGGTCAAAAGACCAATGGAAAATCCCTTATGTAAAGAATAGTGGAAGTATAAATGCTTGTTTTATTTGCTTCAAAATGATGGTTTCAACCATTATAGATAAGGGGGAAAAGAAAAAAGGAGAAAAGAAGATCAACTCCTCCCATTCCAAATTACTATTTTATGGAATGGTTTGCTTTAAATGCACTTGTTGTGCTATACTACCACCACTACAAAGATTATCACTTTAGTAAACAAACTCACATATTTGTTATACTATTATTATTATTACTATTATTATTATTATTGTTATTATTATGATTATCATCATTGTTATTATGACTATCCTTATCCTACCTTTACTATCCTTAGGATCATTAATGTTATAAGTATTATTGATATCATCATTATTATTTTACAATTTCACCTCCCCCGTGCCCCCCTCCCCCCGCCCCCCCCCCCCTTTGCTTATGGTTTGTTGCCTTTGCTACTAACCCCACTGGTTGGTTCAAACATTTGTCCTGCCTGTGCCATCATTAAGGGTGGTCAGGAAGGCATTGATGAAATGGAACAATTGGTGGGAGGGTAGCGTGGGAAACAAAAATGTAAAGATTTCCCTTTCTCTTAGTCACCCCCTTTGAATCGTGTGAGTGAGTGTTGAATGAACGAATAAATACAAAAACACATATGGTTATCAAACCAATGATACTGTAAAAACTCATGCAAATACAAATGTTTGGTTAATTTTTAGTAAAAAAAAAGAAAGAGAGAGCAAAGAGGGAAATATGAATGAACCCCTACATTTAGGGGAAAAAAAACAAAACAAGGAGGAAAATAAAACCCACTCCTTTACTCCAAGTATTACTAAAAACTGCAGTTTGCATGTGTATGTACCTGCTAGGCTATGTTTAACACCATTACAAAGGAAACCATCCTAGCAAATGGAATCACATATTGTAAAAATGTTATCATTTTCATAACTATTATCACCATTGCTGTTTTTTTTTAAAATTGCTGTCATTACCCCCAGTATGTCTCTTCTTGTCATTATTACTATTGCCATCATTAGTAATAAAACAAAAACCCCTTTCCCATGTGCCCCCCTCCCCTCACCCAGGGTTGTTGTTGCCTTTGCTGGTACCCACACTGGTTTGGTTCAATATTTATCCTGCCTTTACCATCATTGCCCAGAGAGGGGGGTAATGGCATTGGTGGAGTGGAACCAAATTGGTGAGAGGGTGGCAAGGGAAACAAAATGTAAAGATTGTAAAAATTTGTGCTAATATTGATGCTTGTTTACTTTCTACAATAAGTTTAAAAAAAAAAAAAAAAAAAGAGGAAGGGAAAAAATGAATAAACCCTTACAAATAAGACCAAAAGAAAAAAACAAATAAACAAGGAGAAAAAGATAACCAACTCCTTTTACTTCTGCTATTATTGAACATTGCATGTTGCAAGTATATGTAAAAATAAAAAAATAAGCAAGGAGAAAAAAAAGATAACCAACTCCTTTTTACACCTACTATATTATTAAACAGTGCAGGATGCAATTGTTATTGTAAGCACCAGCCATATTTTAACACTATTTCTAAGAAAATCATTTAGCCAATGGAATCACATGTTTGGAAAATGTGATCATTATCAAAACAAATCCTACCATTGTGTTTATACATATTAGCATTGCTGTCATCACCCTTAGTAGTTTTTTTATTCCTTGTCATTATTATTATAAGATGTATTTCATGTAAACACCATTCCTAAGGTAATCAATTTAGCACATAAAATCACATGTTAAAACTATTATTTATTATCATTGAGTCTATCACTAGTCTCAGCACTGTTATTCCTTGTCACTATGATATTTATTTATGTATTTGGTTGTTCTCTTCTTCTTCTTCTTCTTCAGCGTTCCGAGCCATTGAGGTTCTTTGCTGCAAATACAATCCGTCTCCATTCGTCTCTCTGGTGGACCTTCTCTTGCCAGTCGTTGATTCCAAGTGCTTGCAGGTCTGTACATGTATTATCTCTCCACCGCCTTCTTGGTCTACCTCGGGGTCTACGGTCATTTATTTCCTGAGTGTAAGCGAGTTTTGTTTCCCTATTATCTTCCATTCTTTCTATATGCCCCAGCCATTGTAGTCTATTAGCCTTCATGATACCAGTGATTAGCGGGGACTTAAACATATCATAAATGTCTTTGTTACTTCTTCTTTTCCACTCTCCACTTTGTGTATCCCTAATGGGTCCAAAGATGCGTCTTAAAATTTTGTTCTCAAAGGTTTGTAACAAGGCTTCGTCTCCTTTCGTTGTACTCCAGGTTTCAGAGCCATACAGCACAACTGGTCTGATCAGTGTTTTGTATATTGTGATTTTGGTGTTACGAGATAGCGCCTTTGATTTTAGTAGATGTTGTAGTGCATAGTATATCTTATTTCCAGAGTTGATTCTAGTTTGTATTTCTTCCCTTATGATGTTGGAGCAGTTGAAGATCGTACCCAGGTATTTGTATGTTTCCGTTCTTTTAATGGTCATATTATCTATTTGTAAGTGTCCAGAGTTTCTAGCCATTCCGTCTCTTGAAATTACCATATATTCTGTCTTAACTTGGTTGATAACCAGCCCCATCTGTTGGGCTTTTCCCTTTAAGTGAGTCAATATTTCCAATGTCTTTTGTTCACTTTGCCCTATAATATCTATATCATCTGCATAACCAAGCAGCTTGGATGTTCCTCCAATATCACATTCCTCCTTTACCTTCCTTACAACTTTCTCTAGAGCCAGATTGAAGAGTAGCGGCGATAGTGCATCACCCTGTTTCAAGCCAGATGTTATTTGGAAGGGGTCTGATTTCCTGCCTTTATATGTTACTATATTATAAGTATCTTCCATGCATAGTCTGGTCATGTTGATTAACTTCCTTGGTATTCCAAATTCCTGCATAGCATTCCATAGACTATTCCTATGGACACTATCATAAGCCTTTTTAAAATCCACAAAAATGTTATGGAGATCTCTTTTATATTCCCAATGTTTCTCGGCTATTTGTCGTAAGATAAATATCTGATCTATTGTTGATCTGTTTTGTCTAAACCCCGCCTGGTAGTCACCTAATATGTCTTCTGAATATGGTTTTAGTCTATTTAGTAATACTGCAGATAGTATCTTATAGCTTGTGGACAGTAGTGATATTCCTCTATAATTTCCACATTGGAACTTGTCTCCTTTCTTAAAGATAGGTATCAATAATGACTCTTTCCAGTCATGGGGTCATTTGGTTGTTACTTTGCATTATTATCATTGTAATCACTATTAATATATATGGCCTTGTAAACGCGTATAATATCACATCCCCCTTTCCCACCCTTTTGATACTGTGATTGTTGTCTCTGCTGCCACCCTCACCGTTTTGTTTCAGTTCTACACCGCCATGTTTATCATCACCGAGGGTGATGGTACTTGGTAGGAGTTTTTGGAGCTGACAGGAGAGCGGGGCGGCAGGGGAAATAATAACAGACCGCTACCATAACGCTTTTGATTTAAAATATTTACCTACAACAATGTCAATGGAGAAATGTTTAAATGTATAAAATATTTGTAATTTTTGCGCATATGTCACCTACACGCCCACATGCAACTCTCTGTAAAAACACGCACACAAATACTGAACACACAGTACGCATGTAACAACACAAACAATACAAATGCAACAACTACCCCTCCTGCATTGTAAACTAGGATACTCCTTGACAACCCCCCCCCCCTCCCCCCACCTTTTCGATACTGTTGTTTTTGATGCTGCTGCTGCCTTCACCGGTCGGTTCTAACAAGTTTTACTGCCATTTTCCTCATTACCAAGTGGTGATGATGGTATTGGTGGGGTTGGAGCTGACAGGTGAGAGGATGGCAGAGGAAAAAAGAAAATGGTATACTATCGTCTTGTTGTTGTTTGTACTCGTTTTTCGTTACCCTTCATTTCAAAGGTAAAAATGTTGAAACAAATGTAAAAATTTGCGCATATGTCACCTACACTTCCACATGCAACGCTCTGTAACAACACGAACAATACAAATGCAAATGTTTCTTAACACTCAATAAACGTTTAAAAAAAAAAAAAAAAAATTCAATCACAAGATCACAAGAAGATTTCCCCTCACTCGGGGGAAAACCTCAAACAATTTCGAACAACAAAAAACAAGATGTCGCCGAGACAGCCGGCCAAAAAGAAGCCACGAGGCCAGACGAGGCCTCAGAAACAGTGACAAAAACAACACAAGAAGACGAAAACGACGGCTTTGAAGTCGTCGGCCACGGCCGAAAAAGACAATGGAGAGACAGAAGGAACTCGTCACCCAGCAAAGACGTGAAAGAAGAGGAGGAAGGGAACGTCCTCTTCCAACCAAACAAGAAATCCTCAAAAACACAAGAAAAACAGAACGAAAACAGCGATGAGGAAGGGCCACTTTTCATCAACACGGATACTGACACCGACGACGGAGACCAAGAGGAGGACGACAACAACAAAGGAAACACCACAGAGGGAGATAAAACCCAAAACTAAAGACAAGACAGACAAAGGTACTAACTCTTAAACTACACATTAATTAGTTGTTTTTTTAAATTATTTATAAATGGCTGACAATTTATGTTTAGTTAGTTTAAATATCCGTGGGATGAAAATGAAATTACAACATATAGTCACACTCATACACAAACACAAGCCAGATTTTCTTTTATTACAAGAAACTAACATCAAAACAGACTTTGAAGCAGCAGAATTAGTGACACGGCTAGGATTAAGAAACTCGTGTTTCAGTTTGGCGAAACATAACGTAGGGTCAGGGACAGCCATTCTCCAAATTTCCGACACGTGGACTATTTTTAGAACACACACAGACGCACAAGGTAGAATTTCCACAGTTCAAGTTAAAAACGACACACACTCATTTGTCATTGTGAACATACACGCACCACCTAACTACAATTATCAACCTCTATTTTATGAAAATTTAGACGACTTACTAACACAGACATACAGGGGACAAAATATTGTTCTTGCCGGCGATTACAATTGTGTTCTTGAAGATTTAGACGTGGTAGGTGGGGAGGTGAGAAAACAGCTGAGGAGAGCCGGCAGGGACAGTTTACATCAACTTGACACACTACGAAATATAATCGATACACACAACCTCACAGACGCATTCAGGCATACACACCCCGACAGTAGAGAAACGACATACACAAACAAAACACACAGATCATCTAGGTTAGACCGGATTTACAAGCCCGCAACACATCACATCATACAAACCAAACACCTACGGGAAACATTAGATTACACAGACCACAAAGCAATACTAGTACACATCAGCACAAACAGCACAAACACGCAGCCAAACAAAAGGTCACCTCACTGGAAGTTCAATAATTTATTATTGGAACACTCAGAATATGCAAAACATATGAAACAGCTCATACACACGTACACAGACAATATACCGACTGAGAACATCACACAATACTGGGCCTTATTGAAAAACACCATACGAAGCAGAACACAACATCTAGCAACCATGATCCACAAAGACAGACTAAGACAGGAGCGCATCATACAGACAGCCATACGACTAACAAAACAAACAGACAGAGATGCATATCACTTACACACATTAGAAGCACAACTAGAAGAACACCAACAACACAGATATCTGGGTGCTCTTCTAAGAACAAAACTCAACACAATTACACAAGAGTCAGCTACGAGGCAATATTTATCAATAGAACAGAATGTACAACGTAACAGACAAATAAGCAAAATATCAGACATGCAAGGAAACATGCAGACAGAAACATCACACATAGAGACTGCTTTCCAACAACACTACACACAACTATTCAATGCAGAGACAGTCGACACACAGATACAAGACAACTTCTTACAGTACACAAAGAAATTATCTGACACAGACAAAGACACACTGGACACAGAACTGACACTGACAGACATAACACAGGCACTAAGCACACTAAACAAAGACAAAACTCCAGGACCAGACGGTTTGACAGTAGAATTCTACCAACACTTCTTTCCTATTCTAGGCAATCTTCTCCTCAAAGTCTATCAGGAAGCCTTTGACAAAAAAAATCTTCCGGACAGCTGCATCATGTCTTACATTACACGCATATGCAAGGATAAAACTGACAAAACACAACTGAAGAACTACAGACCAATTTCCTTACTCAACACAGACTACAAGATACTCGCCAAATCACTCACCAACAAACTTAAACCTTTCATGCCAACACTAATACACCCAGACCAACAGTGCAGTGTCAAAGACAGAAATATACACAATCACACACACCACATTAGAGACATTATTAACTACACACATGGAAAAGACTGTCCATCCTCCATCTTATCCTTGGATCAAGAGAAGGCCTTCGACAGAATTTCCCACACTTACCTACATAGGACACTAGAACACTGTAACATAGGAGAGTACTACAGGCAGTGGATACAGATCTTGTACAAAAATCCTGAGAGCAGAGTGTTGGTGAACCATTCACTGACAGCTAGCTTCAGGCTCACGAGATCGGTAAGACAAGGATGCCCCTTATCACCACTCCTGTATGTGCTCACTCTAGAACCTTTATTAGAGAAGATAAGGCAAGACACTAGTATTAAAGGAACCTTCCTGCATGGGATAGGAGAGCAGAAGCTCATCGCCTATGCAGATGACACTGCCTTCTTTCCCACCAGCAACACATCAATAAGGAATATACTCCACACCTTTACCCATTTTGGAAAATGCAGTGGAGCCAAAATTAATGTACAGAAATCACAGATAATGGGCCTGGGAAAGTGGAAACAAAAGGCTGATTTCCCTCCAGATCTGAAACACATAGACACCATGAAGCTGTATGGGATCACATTTCCATGCGATCCCACAGAAACACACAGACAGACATGGCACACACTGACCGAACAGATCACAGACATGTTACACAGGTATAGGTACAAGACATCCACAATATTTGGTAGAAGCACAATAGTCAACACATACATATTACCCAAAATAATATATTTAGCGACAGTACTGGACCCTCCTAAACAGACCGTCACAAACATAAACAAACAAATCAGACGCTTCATCTTCACCAACACGATACACAGCATTAAACACAAAACTCTCATACAAGACAGGAAACAAGGCGGGATTTCACTACAGGACATCCTGACAAAAATACTGTCACTTAGAATCAGTCACATAGGTAAAATCATCAGACACCCAGAACAGAACAGACTAGCACTATACTACATAGGCCACAACATCAAACATCTCACACCTCTTAACAATGCAACTGCACACTACCAGGGAAGACTGCCAACATTCTATCAGACATGCATACAGGCAATAAAAGGACACGAACAGTTAATACAGCAAACAACACACACAATATACAAACATTTAGTTAGAGAACAAGCACCATCACTAAGACTTAGGATTAAAAGAGGACACAAATACTTCATGACTGACTTCACATGCACCTTTTCAAACCTACACAACAAACACATAACACCAAAAGCTAGGGAGATCACATATAGACTGTTATACAGTATGACCCCCACAACACAGGTAGAAGCATACATATCCAAACAATGTCAATTATGTAGAAACAACACACAAGAGACAGAGGAACACATTTATTATACGTGTCCAACAATTACTGCAACACGCGCAACACTCAAACACCTCATACAAACACACACAGGCAAACAAACCGACATATATAAAGCAATTTTTCTCAATACTATACCAATGACATCTAAGGACATACATACAAAACTACTTGTAGCACTTTCTTACTACAGACAACTTATATGGACCTGCAGAAATTTTGCCAGATAAAAACACCACACATATAACACACATTTAGTTTCCTTCATGTACACGCACAAAATATCACAACTCTTTCCAGAGTTGGTATAAATGGTATACCAACTCCGGAAATTTTGGAAATTTTTTTGTAATTTTGGTATACATGAGTGAGAGAAAGAAAGAATAAACTGTGAATGAATGGTGAGAGGATGATTAAAAAGACCACATATGGTCAAAAGACCAACGGAAAATCCCTTATGTAAAGAATAGTGGAAGTATAAATGCTTGTTTTATTTGTTTCAATAATGGTTTCACCCTTATACACAAGGGGGAAAAGAAAAGAGGAGAAAAGAAAATTAAACTCCTCCCATTCCAATGTACTATTTATGAAATGTTTTGCTTTAAATGAACTTGTTGTGCTAAACTACCACCACAACTAAGATGATCATTTTAGTAAATAAAATCACATATCCTTCATACTAATAATATTATTATTATTATTATTATTATTTATTTTATTATTATTAGTATTATTATTACTATCATTAACATTATTATTTTTTACTATCATTACCCTACCCTTTTTATCCTTAGTATCATTAATTAAATAAGTATTAATGATATCACCATTATTATTTTACAACTTCATCCCCCATGTCCCCCCCCCCCTTTTTTTTTTGTTTAAGGTTTGTTGCTTTTGCTACTACCCCCACTAATTTGTTTCAAACATTTGCCCTGCCTGTACTACCATTACAGTGGTCATAGGGACATTGGTGCAGTGAAACCAATTGGTGAGAGAGTAGCGAGGAAACAACATGTAAAGACTTTCCCCTATCCTTGTAGTCAATACCTACCTTATCATCCTTAGTATCATTGATGTTATAAGTATTATTGTATAATATAAGTATAATATTATATATATTACCATTGCTGGTTTTTATATTGGCTGTTATTACCCTCAGTATGTCTCTTCTTGTCATCATTATTATTGTCATCATTAGTAATAAAACAAAAACCCTTTCCCATGTGCCCCCCTCCCCTCGCTCATATTTGTTGTTGCCTTTGCTGATACCCACACCGGTTTGGTTCAAATATCTATCCTGCCTTTACCATCATTGCCCAGATAGTGGTGAAAAGGGCATTGATGGAGTGAAACAAATTGGTGAGAAGATGGCAAGGGAAACAAAAATGTAAAGATTGTTAAAATGTTGTGCAAATACTGATACTTGTTTACTTTTTACATAAAGTTAAAAAAAAAAAAAGAGGAAGGGAAAAAATGAATGAACCCTTACAAATAAGAAAGAAAAAAAAAAAGAAAAAAAAATAAGCAAGGAGAAAAAGATAACCAACTCCTTTTACTTCTACTATTATTGAACATTGCATGTTGCAAGTATATGTATAATTAAAAAAAAAAAAAAAAAAAAATAAGGAGAAAAAAAAGATAACCAACTCCTTTTTACACCTACTATATTATTGAACAGTGCAGGATGCAATTGTTATTGTAGGTACCTGCCATATTTTAACACCATGTCTAAGAAAATCATTTTAGCAAATGGAATCACATGTTTGGAAAATGTGATCATTATCAAAACAAATCCTACCATTGTGTTTATTAATATTAGCATTGCTGTCATCACCCTTAGTAGGTTTTTATTCCTTGTCATTATTATTATAAGATGTATTTCATGTAAACACCATTCCTAAGGTAATCAATTTAGCACATAAAATCACATGTTAAAACTATTATTTATTATCATTGAGTCTATCACTAGTCTCAGCACTGTTATTCCTTGTCACTATGATATTTATTCATGTATTTGGTTGTTACTTTGCATTATTATCATGTAATCACTATTAATATATATGGCTTTGTAAACACGTATACTATCACATCCCCCTTTCCCACCCTTTTGATACTGTGATTGTTGTCTCTGCTGCCACCCTCACCGTTTTGTTTCAGTTCTACACCGCCATGTTTATCATCACCGAGAGTGATGGTGCTTGGTAGGAGTTTTTGGAGCTGACAGGAGAGCGGGGAGGCAGGGGAAGTAATAACAGCCCGCTACCATCACGCTTTGGATTTAAAATATTTCCTTATAACAATGTCAATGGAGAAATGTTTAAATGTATAAAATATTTGAAATTTTTGCGCATATGTCACCTACACGCTCACATGCAACGCTCTGTAACAACACGAACAATACAAATGCAAATGTTTCTTAACACTCAATAAAAGTTAAAAAAAAAAAAAAAAATTGAACATTCAATCTCGCATTATTTTTTCCCTTTCAAAAGAAAACTCTAGCGGGACGTACAAGACTAGAACTGGAGCATCACACTTGAGGAGAGACATATAAGGATGTAGCCTGGTCATGATTCAACATGGCATCTACAGACTGGCTGGGGTCAGACTAGAACTGGTCACGTTTCCTCCACGATGTTAGGTATTCCATTGACTACAGACTCAACCCCAGCGCCCAAAGAGTCTGTTTTTCCCATTAGAATGTATACGCTATAGGCGTTCTCTGTTTATGAAACAATATCATCATCATCATCATCATCATCATCATCATCATCATCATCATCATCATCATCATCATCATCATCATCATCATCATCATCATTATCATCATCATCATCATCATCTATTTTCTTGCACTGTGTAAAACGTTGCCTCTATAACAGGCTTTTAAAATTGCTATTACACGCCAGATGTCCTGCCTTTGTTGCTGTTACCTCTAAATCTGTACATTATCTAGCACATTCACAACAATATATTATTCCCTTGGCGAATGAAAACACAGAAATCAACAACAAAATATTCCACGATTTCTTGCCTGGAATTTTTCGCCACTTCTCGTCAGGTGCATACTGCAGTTATATATTAAATGGCGTTCTCGATCTCCATCTATGTACTTAGTACTTCAGCCAAAGTATTATTTGTTTATCCATTTCATTTAATATATAACTTTGCAGTGTACACATGACGAGATGCAGCGAAATATGCCAAGCAAGAAATCGTGCAATAGTTTGTTTATCGCGTCTGTGTTCAAATATCTAACACATCTTGAATGCATCTAGGTTGTGGCCTTGCTCTACATCGCTTCCTTGGCACATATTCCTTCATCTTGATCTTTTCCAGACATTCATATCAAAATATCTTATTCTCTTAAATAGTGGGTGACTTACATTCCAGTCTTCTTCAATGATAAGTCTTCTTGGATAGATCTGTTTGTTCTCTTTTTAGAAACAAAAGCAACATTTTTGAGATCATGCGTCTTTCCTGTGGCAACATATGGACGTGAGTTATGGACCATTTAACTGATTCATTACCAAACAAAACGTAGGTTTGGACCAGGTGTGGTACACAATTGTGACATATTTTTGTGCAGCCTAAGAAAACTCAGAAAACAGTTGAGACATATAGAGAAAATAGTCCAGTGTTAAACCGGGTCCGGACTAAGAACACCTGTTGATTTTAATTTTAACATTAGTCCACTTCCCCTTGCTCTCTTTGATAAAATGGAAACGGTTGGAGTTGACATCAATATCTAAATATAGCTGTGAAATTCAACAGCTGTCGTTTATTACGGGGGGGGGGGGGGCTGCTAAGAAAAGGGGAGATCATTGAGAGGGTTAATTCTCTTGTTTCAAATAGTTTCTCTTGGATTTCTTCAACGCCTGAGCTGCCAGGATTGTCCCCCTTACCCCCCCCCCCCCCCAATCACTGGAGATAACCGAAAGTTACTTCCCCCTTGACGATACCTATGTAGGATTGTCAAAAAAAAAAAACGCCTACGTAGGAGTGACGTCAGGTTAGCTGCAAATATCTAATATTTTCATTGGAGGCGGCACAGTCAACTTCTAGTGACGTAAAATATGATAATGAGTAGTATTAGAAAGTGCCGGGAGAAATTGTCTGTTTAGGTGCAGTTTTGCAGAAATGCTCTGACCTAACCAGTCGTGTGGGCCAGTTCGGCGGTTGGGATTATGGTGGTGTTGTGTATTATCAATTCATAATGAAACATTCATGATTGTCAGCAACCCACTTGCGACAGGCATACAAGGATTCCCTTCTTTTGCACTAAACGAAAGTGACAACTCGTCTCGTTTGCAAAAGGATACATTTTTATTCGGAGCAGATCATACAATAGCTCCACGAGCGGAATACCACAACGGTATTAAACATCTTAGAATGTGATGACGATAAGATGGAATGAGAAGATGATATAAATATTATAACTACTGAAGCTAAGCTAGACTATTATAACTATTGTACTGTCCTTCACAACTACAAAGTATCCCTAGCGGATACACGTCTGATTCCTACGCCGTCCCGGTGTCTGTCTGAGCTCGCTGAGCGTGGCATGTTCAGCCACGAGCAATTCAGCTCAGCGTGCAATAGTTGGTTTACGTGCTGGGCACTGGGCTGTGTTGACCACAGTTACTTGGTCCTTACCTCGTGAACTCGGTTTCCCAGTTTCTTGGGTAACACCAGCTCCTCTGCACTGGTTGCCCTCCTTGTTGACACAGGTGTGTCCCGTTATAGCTATTTATAGCATTGGTGTCTCTCCTGTCTGGTCTCCTGTCCTATTACGTCACCTGCCCTCTAACTAAGCTCTATTTTAGCTCTCTCAGAGCTCAGAGCTTCCTCTTAAGTCTTTGACAGGCTCTCCTTCCTCCCCTGTTGTTTTACAAACTTTTAAGTTGTGGTTGTAACACAAGTAATCTTACAAAAATTGGCTGTCTAATTTTGTCGAAGACTTCATGAGTTTTCTACTTCTCTTATGGGGATAGGACAAGATCTCTCCTTTCCTTCTTCACACTCTTGTATTACTTCACTTGGCTAATTGAGTAGCTCATTCCACTAGTACAGTTGGCTCTAAACTGTCATTATATTTCTGAAAATTGTATGGTCCGGATCCTATGCCACAAGGCCTGTCCTCAGATTGTCCAAAATTAACAATCCCAACAACTTGCCTCTATTAAGAGTGCAAAACATGGACAATAAAATGTTCATGCTCTCATATAATAATTGCCCCAACTCGTATACGTGTCATATGTGCAACTCTCCACCTTTTAGCTTCCGCTTGTGAAAGAATATTTAAGTGTTACATTAAGGTATTTTTTAGAGATATTATTGTGTCCCCTGTTGAAATAGTTATGGTTCTTTGAAAGCAATGGTGTATGCAAGTTTATATCTTTGTTTTTCTGGTTGGTTGTGTGTTCTCTAATAAACTACAATGTATTTAACTTACTAACATGTGTATGCGTTTCTAATTTACGTGTGTGTATTATTTCGAGCGCCGTAAAGCGGTTTACTGCAGCCACAACTGAGTGAGTTATGCTAATTTATGTCTACAGTGCCGTTTTAACATGCTCAAAATATGTTCCCTATGTTTCTCACTAAAGTATGGCGACTACACACTTATAAAAATAACAACACATTGGTTACACAGGTTGACACAGACAAGTCAAAACAAGTCGTTTTGTGCGGTGAAAAAATTACCGCAATATCTCTCTCACTCTACTAATTTAATTCATTCTCTGTATCATTCACGCATCTTTCGTTCTCCTTTCTCTATCATTCACACATCTCTCGTTCACCTTTCATTCAAAAGTGGTTTTAAAATATTGGGTCGTCATTACAATATGGTTCAAAAAATAATGCATGGATGAACCAAAATTATATACATTAAATGGTCTGGCTGAATTTACATGCGTATTCAAGCTACATGACTGTGCCGTCTTTATGCACTTGTCAATTATATACACATATATACATGATTGAAACGGATTGTTCGCTACCAATCCTATTGTAAACACTGCTCTAACTAATCTATTATGAGTTGGTGCACTGTTCTAAATGTATCTAAAGGAAATAATCTAACTAATTAATTTAATTTAAGAAAAAATGGGTTATTTACCTTAAAGTGTTTTAATGACGAAAATGATATAAATTATTAAATGATGGTGTTAATTTGTAAGTGATGTTTTAACTAACTTATCTAACTACATAAGTTTAAATGGTGATAAATTAAAGTAATATGATGTCGATGTTAACTTAACTAAGTTCTTAACTAAATATAGGTAAATTGTAACTATGAAATGTCCTAAATAAGGTTATATGGTACATCTAAATAAATAATTCTAATATTTCCACAAATTATGAAGTTATACGCGACTGTTTATAAAAACATATTATATACATATCACAAATCAATTTTAACTAACTACACTAACTAATTACATCCAGGTGTGATGTTCGAGCCGTGTCCTCTGTAGAATGTCCTCGAAAACAACGTTCAGGTAGACAAAGTCTGATTTATGCTCCTGTCCTGGTTAATGTTCATACTAAAGGTATGCTACTGATTGATGTAGGTTCAAGTCTCAAATTTCGATCCACTCAAGGGTTATATAAGTGGTAGTGGTGTAGACAATTCACAAATGCGTCTGTTCATTCCACTAATGCTGACAAAGTTTATATTACACAGATGTAAGCGACTGGCGATGGTAACGCACTTTAGTGTTCACAATCACCACATAGGGCACTAAGTAATTACTGTGTCAATGTTTTTGGTGATGTAAGGTCGCTCTCTTCTCCTATTTCAGGTATTTCAATACGAGAAGGTCTACTCAATGTGTCAGCTAGAGAGTTTAAACTGCCCTTCAAATGTTTAATAGTGAAGGCATAATTCTGCAAAATTAACGACCATCTGTAAATTCTATTGTTGCGATGAACCCCTGTTTGCATTACCGTAAGAGGTGAATTATCGGTTTCGATAACAAACTCTGTACCCACCAGGAATCGATGAAGTTTCCTGACACAATAAATCACGCTTAAAGCTTCCAATTCAGATGCTGAGTATCTTCCTTCAGCAGGGCTGATCTTACGACTCACGTAGATTATTGGGTGAAACTTGCCTTCATACAATTGGCCTAGGACTCCAGAAATGGAAATGGAACTTGCGTCTGTATGGAGGAAATACGTAAGATTGACGTTAGGCAAACGCAAGATAGGTGGAACGCTAAATAAATGTTTCAATTTTGATAAAGCACCGATTAACTTTGCATCCTGCACATCAAGTTTTACAGATGCTTTTAACACATTAGAAAAAACACTGGTGATTTCAGCCAAATTGGGTATAAATTTGCTGTAATAATTGACCAGACCAAGTAAGCTACGGACCTGTTTCTTGGTCGTAGGCATAGTTAGATTGAGAATCTTGGTCACTATTTTATCATCATCAGTTCTTAGTTGGCCTCTGGTGATTGTATGGCCTAAGAAATCAATTTCTTCCATTCCCAACTCCACTTTGGTGGGTTTCACTGTAAGACCAAATAATCGCAATCTATCGAATACATGTCGCAGTTTCAGTAGGTGTGTTGTCCAGTCTGCTGTATGGATGCAAATGTCATCAATATAAGTAGATGTATTGGTCACTCCGTGAAGAAGATCCCTAGTGAGTCGGACAAAAGTGGCTGTTGCATTACGAAGACGGAAAGGAAGAAAGCGCCACTCATACAGGCCTAAAGGTGTAGAGAATGCTGTTAAAGGAATAGAGGATAATTCCATCGGGACCTGCCAATATCCTTTCGTGAGATCTAGTTTCGAAAAGATACGTGATGTTGACATGTCAAGGATTAGGTCGTCACAAGATGGGATAGGTTCTGCATCGACCTTGGTCACGTTGTTTAAGCGCCGATAATCGACTCAGAGACGAATAGTCGAGTCATTTTTGACTAAAACTATAGGAAAAGAATATTCTGACTGAGATTTCTGAATTATTCCACTCGACTCAAGATTTAACAATTCCTTGTCGAGATTTTCCCTGTAACTTAATGGGATGGAATAAGGTCGACATTTGATGGGTGTGCTATCAGTCAGAATTATAGAGTGTTCTATTCTGTCTGTCTTACCTGGGATGTCAGAGAAAATGTCCTTGTACTTAGTTACTAACTCTAACAGTTGTTGTTGTTGGTCGTCTGTCAGTTTGGGTTCTATACGTATGCTATCGATTGTCCCTGTTGTGTCGACTGTCGGGACTGGTAGTTCTATTCCGTCGTCATCCGTCTGATTAAGTACTATTGTTGTACTAGCGGTGTGTACTGTTTGCTGGCTAGGTGTGTTTGCGATGTCGTCATGATCTGTCGCCCAACCTAGTGTAGTTGTGTTGTGTACGTCTGTCGTCCGGTTAATTGGTGTTGGTGCAATCTGTTCGTCTGTCGTCAGTTCTTGTCGTGAGAAATAGGGCTTCAGCATGTTGATATGAAATATCTTTAATTTTCCCTTTATTGATATTTCATAGTCGACATCTGATATCTTGCGTTCGACTTTGAATGGCCCTTGCCAAGATGTTAGTAACAAATTACTTTTATCTGATAGTAAAAGTAGCGCCTTTTGATTGGGTTCACGGTGTAGGGTTTTGGCACCCTTGTTTGCATATTCGTGGTACATCTGGCCTTTTCTCTCCAAAGATGATTTAGCTATTTGATACGCCTTCATAATTTTATCGCGTGTCTCCGTTACCATCTCATACGGTGTTACTGATGTTGGGTTCTCTACTGAGTTAGTGATTAGCTGATGGTAGATTGTTAGGGGTCCACGAGGGTTCGCCCCATAAACTAATTCGAAAGGTGAGAAACCCGTACTTGAGTGCGGAATTTCTCGATGTGCAAATAGCACTGCTGGTAGGAGGGTGTCCCAATCAGATGGGTTCTCAGCTGTTACTTTCGCCAGCATATGCTTTAGATCCCCGTTAATTTTTTCTATAATCCCATTACTCGCAGGGTGATACGGTGTACAGAAATGCTGTTCTATTCCTAGCAATTTTTTTAGGGCTTGCATAGCAGCCGAAATAAATTGGGTTCCTCGGTCGCTCAAAATGGTACGAGGAAAGCCAAATCGACAAAATAGATGTAAAAACACATTTGCCACATCTTTGGAGGTAATGTATTTTAGTGGTACCGCTTCGATCCACCATGTACAGAGATCCACGAGAGTTAGTATAAAACGGTTTCCTTTGTTCGACACCTGATTCAAGGGTCCAACAATATCTACCGCTACACTTTCGAATGGTCTAGAAACCAAAATGGAACGCTGGACCTCGGCTGTTACATGCTTTCCCTTCCTTACTAAATGTTGACAAACAGTACATGATCGACAGAACACTTTAATGTCGTTACAAAATTTAGGCCAGCAGAAATGTGCCAAAATTCTGGCTCTCGTTTTGTCATATGATAAATGTCCAGCAAACGGTGACTCATGTGCAATGTTTAGCACATTTTGTTGGTGTTTTACAGGTAACACCGTCTGCTGAATTTCATGGTTATTTGTTGTATAATAACGCATGAGAATTCCGTTATGTACTTTAAAATACCAAGATGCATTCTTAGTAACTTTCGCTCGCTCACCTAACAATTTAAAATAAGGTGCGATAGTTTGATCGTTGCGTTGTGCCTCGATGAATTCCTGTCGAGTAGCACTGTTACTAGCACCGGTGGGTGTTAACAACTGTAACATTTCGTTTTGTAGATCAGTGTAAAGTGTTTCAGTATCTGACCTCGTTACAGCATTAGCCGTGTTTGTTTGTTTCCAGGCTAATATTTCTTCATCAGTACACTGTTTTAATGATGGCAAGCACCCCAAAATCAAATCAGTACAGGGATTTTTCAGGATCGCGCACGTAAATGTGCCGGCAAGGAACGGGGTGTTTATGCGTACTTTCGCCATTGGGTATTTCTCTATGTTTCCAGAGAAAGTGCTGCATTTTACAAACTCACCCGTATAATCTTCTGGCTTAACTAGGTCTCTTTTGACCCCAAGTAGAGTGCTTCCGCTATCAAGTAAGCATTGGCATAGTTGTTCGTTGAACTTTAACTTGCCTCTGGAGGCTAAGGCTGCATTGGCATCTTCGTTGGAACATGGTACCAAATGCCCACATTTCAGTTTGCCGTCCGTATGAAACTGGTGACACGTGTCACACTTATTAAAGTCTAATATATCAGTAGCTGCACTCACACTCTCACACTCACTAGTTGGTAATACATTTTCAAGTTCAGAGTCAACCACACTATCGTCGTCAGATGACGTATCGATGAGCAAGGCATTGTTTGCCTTCATTCTTTGCCTGCCCAAACACTTAGAACTATAATGGCCATAACTTGAACAAAAGAAGCATTTAACAGCACGTTTATAAGAGTTTCGTTTGTCTTGCTGCTTTTTTATCATCATTTCTAGATGAGAGGGGCTCTTATCACAAATGGAGTACTGAGGATGGAACAATTTGCAGTATCCACACTGTGGTGGCTTCTGATATGGTTTATTATTATTTTGATACTCTTTTTGCTTGTAAGACCTGCTTGGTATGTTTTTGACAAAGGCAGTAATCTCAGTATCATGTACCGATGTTTTAAATACGTCCGTGTTGGAGGAAAAATAAGCAGAACCTCGTTTTTCGAGTTGTTCGATAGATTCAATGTCTGCTTGTTGAAGGAACTTAGCAAAGGGAGTAGGAACGGTGGATATGACTTTATCCATCACCATTAAGTCCTGTAATTTATCAAAGTTCTTACCTACTTTCGCTGCTTTAAGCCATTTATTGAATATACTCTGAACGTTTGAAACATAATCTAAGAACGTTTCAGTTGGCTTTGGCTTTATCTGTGAGTACTGGATCTGATATCCAGGAGCATCGAGTAGAAAATGCTGCATAATTCTATCATAGATGTACTGATAGTTACTTCTTAGTTCTGATGGTATTGATTCTATGACCCTTAATGGCTCCCCACTGAGGTTTCTCATGTAGACCATTGCCCAATCATTTAATGGTATTTTCTGAGTTCTCAGTTGAAATTCTACATTCTTCGTCCAAGCTGATATTGAATCGCCTTGACTATAGGGCTTGATCACCCCTTTATATTTGGAGAATTTATTTTGTTCTTCCTGACTTTTCAATTTAGTAGAGGCTATCTGGGTGTTGGAGTCAATCTCCATTTCTTTCATCTTTAACTTCGTTTGTGACTCCACCTCTATTTGCTTCTGTTTCGTGGCGTCGTCCATCTCTATCTGCTTCTGTTTAGTGGCATCGTCTATCTCTATCTGCTTCTGTCTTATTTCCAATTCCTTCTGTTTTATTTCCAATTCCTTCTGTTTAGTGGATTCGTCTAAATCTAACTGTTTTTGCCTGGTGGTTTCCGCCAACTCTTTCATCTCTTTTTGATGTTGCCTTTCCCTTGCTCTCTAATCTCTCAATTTGTCTGTTTCTTCTTTGTATATTTCATTTGCCAATTTCTCTAGTTTTTCTCCAGTATACTCTAGTTCTTTGCCAGCCTGGATGAAGTCATTTAATGATGCCATTATGAGGTTTTATGTTATCAGACAATTGATAGCAATATATTTTCCAAATACAATTTCACAGTTCTCGTGTGTTAAATATTTACAAGATTTTCTGGGAAAAAAAAAGAATGCGTAGTTAAGGGTGCATATCAAAATTAGAGAAAAATATACTCATCTAATATTGTAGCAAAATACGGCCCTCGGGATGTTCAGCCGCTGTCTTTCGTACAAACGCCTGATCGCCTTGCTTTTATAACTGATGTTTCTATTTATTAGAACATAAAAATTTTAGCAACATGCATGTAATGTTTCATACATGTGGTTAATTGAGATATTAACGTTTCAACGAATGGCAAAGTTCAAATGTGGCATAAATGATAATGATTAATGTAGATGATATGATTGTATGATAGTCTAAATGAACGTCAATGAATGTCAATGTCGTCTTGTGTTCACTTTCTATCGTCTCTGACAGTTCTGCGCTGTATGACTCTAGCTTAACCTCTAATCTGCTATTGTTGTGCGAAAACACATTGTTTCTGCACAAATACTAACGTGATTGTAATAGATGTTGACATTCTGATAGTATCAAACACATGATGATTAACCTTTCAATTCGTACACAATCAGTTTGTTTCACACATTTTCTTTCAAATAATTTACATAAATAATATATCACTGATATTCCGTAGAATTTCCGAAAATGGTGAATTATATGGTACTTTTCACAATAGTATGCTAATGATACTTGCAATCACATAATACATTGCTATTTTTATCATTGCTAAGTTCAATTAAATGGCACAACTTTAGCGGTGGTTCAAGCCCCACTAGAAATGATAACGTGGTATCTTGGCTAATGGTTATGAGTGGTGGTTCAAAAACAGCAATGGTATCCAAATGGTATCCTAACAAATGGCATCTTATTGCTAAATGGTAGTGAGCGGTAGTTCAAGTAGCTTTTGACACCAAATGGTATCCTACCAACTAGTAGTGAGCCAAATGGTGCCTAATGGTAGTGAGCGGTGGTTCAGGGACTTCTGACACCAAATGGTCCCTAATGGTAGTGAGCGGTGGTTCAGGGACTTCTGACACCAAATGGTATCCTATTGCTAGTGAGCGGTGGTTCAGGAACTTCTGACACCAAATGGTATCCTGCCTGTCAGCAACCCACTTGCGACAGGCATACAAGGATTCCCTTCTTTTGCACTAAACGAAAGTGACAACTCGTCTCGTTTGCAAAAGGATACATTTTTATTCGGAGCAGATCATACAATAGCTCCACGAGCGGAATACCACAACGGTATTAAACATCTTAGAATGTGATGACGATAAGATGGAATGAGAAGATGATATAAATATTATAACTACTGAAGCTAAGCTAGACTATTATAACTATTGTACTGTCCTTCACAACTACAAATTATCCCTAGCGGATACACGTCTGATTCCTACGCCGTCCCGGTCTCTGTCTGAGCTTGCTGAGAGGGGCATGTTCAGCCACGAGCAATTCAGCTCAGCGTGCGATAGTTGGTTTACGTGCTAGGCACTGGGCTGTGTTGACCACAGTTACTTGGTCCTTACCTCGTGAACTCGGTTTCCCAGTTTCTTGGGTAACACTAGCTCCTCTGCACTGGTTGCCCTCCTTGTTGACACAGGTGTGTCCTGTTATAGCTATTTATAGCATTGGTGTCTCTCCTGTCTGGTCTCCTGTCCTATTACGTCACCTGCCCTCTAACTAAGCTCTATTTTAGCTCTCTCAGAGCTCAGAGCTTCCTCTTAAGTCTTTGACAATGATGATTGTTGGTAAGTTGAAGACTAGAGTTAACTTATGACTATTATATATTAGAGTTTTCTTTGTGACTATCTAAAGAAAATCCTCGAAGAATTAAGTGCATTTTCTTTGACTTAGGAAGTGTCTATCTGGTCAGTTCACGCCCTTTATAAGGAATGATATTCCTGTCTACTAGTTAATCAGTCTTCCTGTGTAGATAATTATTAGGAAATCATCTACCTTGCTATTTTCTAGAATATCACTCGTATTCTTTTAGGGTGATACTTTTCTGGAGAAGATCGTACAACCTCTTTCTCTTTATGTTCATTGGAGACTCTGTTTCTTAGTAGGCATGTTCATGCGTACAGAATCATTGATGAGTTCATTTAGAAATATATGCATGTACTATGATTTTGCTTATACCTTTATATGGGAGAAGAGAGTAAATGCCAAGACGGAGACATTTCTTCAGTCTGGCTGATGTCCACCAGGTATTCTCGTCGCTAGAACATTGAAAGAACGAGAATAATTCTCCTCCCTTAGGCAGGAGTGAGAGAAGACACATTATGTCATTATGAGGAAGAGGGACTGCATCGGATATGAGGTGATTGGGTCAGGTTTGAGTGACTAACCCTTGTGTCAGAATCACATCACCTCTCTCTCTCTCTCTCTCTCTCTCTCTCTCTCTCTCTCTCTCTCTCTCTCTCTCTTTCTCTCTCTCTCTCCCCCCCCCTCTCTCTCTCTCTTTTCTCTGTCACTCTCTTTTTCTTTGTTGTTGTTGTTGTTTGGTGATTGTTTTCTTTACACCCCCCTCCCCCCACATCCCTGTTTCTATGAGTATGGCTATATTGTTGGCACATATTTTCTACAGGGCACCGTGGTAATCTTCCTTGAGCAGACATGGTCTTTGTATAAAATGAAGATGGGACATTTTTATAAAATGAAGATGGGACCTTTTTATAAATTATGACTATGTTCAAAAGGATGGTCATATTTCTCGGGGCACAAGGAGAAGATGCTTTTCCAGTAGAGGAATTGTGATTCCCCCTTAACCATTACTGGCCTCTCCTTTGTCCGAACATCAACCCCAGCAGGATAAACGACGCTGGGCCTCTTTTATTATCACTTCATGCCCCCCCCCCCCGTGCCAACACTTGCAGGCTTATTTACTTTTGCACCCTCTGTGTTATTGGTTATGGACATTCACATTGTATATGTGTTAGAACAAAAATGGACTATGTAGTTTAATTTACTCATGAACATTTACTGTGTTCCTGTCAAACCATGAACTTTTCCCGTGAGAACTATAAAACCCTTAGCATTTCAGTGGAGCGAAGAAGATGGCGATTTAATTCCTTATTAAGACAACATCTGGATAGTTAATTAATTAATTAGACATAATTGCTATAGATTTAATAAGATCTTATTATTCATTATTATGGTGAGTGTATGATTATGCCATATTCTATGAACCTACAGATATTTTCTTCCTTTCCCCAAGTTATCTTAATATAATATTGTTCGCTGAAACAATCGTTGTTTATTGACAAGTTAGTTGGTTTTTAAGTTTTAATTTTTTCATGAGTGTTCACATTGATAATATTAGTCCAGGACAACATTACTACAAAGCTTGCCGTGGGCTGGGAAAACACATGGATCTGTCGGATAAATAGTTGATGGCTCAACCCCAAAGAGATCAAGGATCCAGAGTTCCTCTTTCTCAACATGATCCTGCCCGTTAAAATTAATTTAGCTGTCACTGGCTCAATGATTTGAGACCATTAAATAGAATTTTGGAGAACCAAGGAATACCTTCAGGAAAACAATGAAATTTTTACTGAGTATCCCAAATGTCCTTAGGGAGGGTTCCTTGCCTCTCCTCTACCAACAAAATAATTAATCTAGGGTAATTGCTGACAACAATTTTAGTATGACAGGGAACTCTCAAAAGAGACAATAACCTGTAATTTTATCATTTATTATATATAAATGGAACTATTGATTATACATGTAATAACATACAACAACCAATACAGTACAATTACAATATTATGGGCATATTAGTCTCTTAACTAAATATCTATCTCCTGGCTGTGCCACTGTATCATACATGGTCCTCAGAGTTGCATCCATTCTTAATTACAAATATTGGGCCTCTTCTGCTGGCCTAATCTGTGGAAAGAAACTGGGTACACCCTGGTTTGTTTACCATCCAGTTATTGGATCTCGGTAACAGTCATTGTAGAATCTTCTTGAGTGTTCTTTAGTGTTTTCCCCGGTGATTTATTATATTCGTATTGGCTCACTGGTGTTCTTCGCATATACCTGGGTAAAAGGATATGTGATACCAGTCTTGGAAAAGGTGGTGAAAATTGGCAGGAAGTTGCTGTGGAAAAATATTTGGCCTCACTATCTCAGTTGCCTCACTCAGTTAAGTGGCTACTGCATTCAGTCAAGCTGCTACAACTACTTTCACAAAGTGCTGCATTCACAAAGTCAGGTTTGGATAATGACCACTACCTGAAATTTTAGCATCACATAATTCTAATGATATCATAAATATGACATTAGAAATGAAATATAAAAGCATAAGAACACAACAAGTGAAAACAATAAAATGAATCTTGTTCTTAGAGAAAATAAACATAGAAGAAAGATAATCTTGGTGTTCTCAATTAGTTATCACCAACATAGTTGTTTGCTCTCACTCCAATCTTCCACTATCAGGTATTCAAGGTTTAACTAGCAGATGTGCAGTTTCATCTTCACCTATGCCTGTCCTCAGGTCTATAGTTTAAGTAATACCTTGAGTGATTTGGAATTTGACAATTATGTTGACTATTCTCTTCTGACTTAGTTTTGTTCTCTACTTCATCTTTTCCTATTCAAGAAAAATGGTCTCATACATTAAGGGCTTTTAAAAATCAGTTCCCATTTCAATGAGTATTTGCTTATAAATAATATAAGCACATTATGGTATCATTCTTGTATAGCATTCAGGTGTATTATTCTTTATTAAATGCTTCAAGTGAGAAGATTTCTTCCATTCTCATGGATGTAATATTTATTATCATCATCATGGTTTCCTTAATCATTGTAATTACAATCATTATCATTATTATCATGCTTATGACCTTATAAATCATTACATCATTCAAACATTATCATCGTAATCATTATTACATCATTTTCATTACATTACATTACAGTCATCATCATCATCTTTGTAGTACATTATTATCATTACTCTAGACCATAAGTGTTAACAGTAGTTACATGAACTACAAAGTGGGATTTTGCATAAATTACAACCACAGATGCTGGTAGTATGCATAATGTATGATATTAGTTATGTCGTGCTTAGCACACAAAACTAGATGATAGTAACATGAATGATATTTTATACAAAGTATGGTTATGCGCCGGAGTGTACTAAATTATTATTTAGTTTATAGGTTACACCGAAGCAGTTCTCTGGTGATAGTCATGGCATTTCACATCAAGTTGCCGGCTATCCAGAGATTGACTGTTGGCTTATACTCCCTCTCTCTCAGCCTTTACTCCACTCACTCACTCAAATTCCTCATGCATCAGTCAACATATCCATCTTTGCATGTGGGGTCAATTCACTCATCTCAGGCATCAATCGTATGTATAGATGATCATTTCACTCAGTCTATAGACACATTCATATTGGTATGGGTGATCATATAGGAATCATTCATCACACATCCTTTATACTGGCATGTAATGTGGGTGATTTCCCAATGATAACTTAAAATGGTTACCATCATTGATATCACAATGAAATATCTCCTTTCACAATCACTCATCATACACATCATATCTGTAGGAATGACATCATGCCTATGTAGGTGCTTTACACAGAATACATTCACAAATTTAACAAGGATGACATTACAAGGGAATCTCATCCTTCAACCTAACGTATACTATTTCCTGGATATTTAGTCATGCATGCTGATGGGTTTTATCAAATGATACATTCACATCTGTTTAACAATGATGAACCACACATGACACAAGCATGCTCTTCAATGACATAGGCATGTGATCATTAGGCACACTTATGAAATTCACCCAGGATTTAGCAACATGAAATCCAGGAGTCCCATCATGCTCTCATCAAATACATACAATTTATGTGATATACTCAATCCATATTCAGGTATTATGAATCTTAACCATTCTAACATGCCGGTGGACTAAGTATTATTATTGTGTGGCACAAATATTACTTCCCCATGTTTACAACATTGAAATACATTTGACTCACCATTTGGGTGCTTTAACTCAACACACAAAATTATGATCCCTGTAGAATCTATTTGGTTCTCATGGGTTCATGAATTATAAGAAAACTATTTGTTTGTCCATGTGCTCATGTCAAAAAGTAAATCTACTGACTAATGTGCTCAATCTACTTGACTATACACATTCCACTAATTTCTCTATCAGTGCTGGCACAGGTAAACTAGTTTTAAATCTTACCAGTGGGCACATGTACCCTATGTACTTACCCCTGTACTAAGAATTCTGAGTTTCCTTAAGTCTTAAGTTACTCCAATTCATTGTAGATTGAGTTTCATGCTTAAGAAATAAAATGTATAACATGTGTCTAATGTTTTATACATTAACTAAGTTGTTTAGCTGGCAGAAAATAAAACACTGTAGTTTTCTCCTAATGTACAGTTTATCTTATGACTATGATAACTGAGTATAATGTTATTTAGTTTCCACTAGATTGAATTCTTAAAAACTCACCATTCCAAATCATTGTAGATTGAGTTGCTTAAGAAATAAAATGTACAACTTGGACTAATGCTTATATATTACATCAGTTGTTTACTTTGGGAGAAAATAAAATTCACTATGGTTATTCTCAATGAATAGTTTATCTATAAACTATAACCATTAATTATAATTAACTTCTTAAGAATTCACCACACGTGTTCACCAAGTCGACTTACCAACTCCTCTTCTGGGAAAAAGGACTCACAACTTATCTAAGATTTAAATGAATTAAATATGGTGTTTACCTTATTTATCAGAATGACGTCCACATACTTCGGCGACCGGTTTCAGGGTCTGATTGCGGCAAATTTGGTGATATATTTTCCATCGGCACTGAATCAATTATCTAACACTAAAAACAATATTCGGGCTGTAGAACTTGAAGTTACAGGACAAGTTCTTAGAATATCGTAAACTCAGAAGAAGAAAAATGCCGACACTACAAGACGTGAACATCGAAGAAGACTGGGTCAAAAACAGAATCATGCCTCGGAACCTGGAATCATTTGGACATATCGTAAAAGGTCACAGTGGTTGGGAGGGACAGAACAGAGATGGAAGGCGTGGTTTCCGGGGAAGAGGTAGGGGCTCAGTCAGCCGATGATGGACACCGGACATTGCAGACACATTGGGCATACACATGCATGAAGCAGGAAAACCGAGAAAGGATCGTAGAAACTTGATGTCAGGCGTGAAGAGGGCGACATTCTGCAAAGGCTTTCTGTTTCATGTGATCCTAATTGCTGGAACATTGGAAGAGTGCTCTGGGTATTCAATAATTAAATGATTAAGGCTGATATATCGTCTTATTCAAACGTCTCGTGATTGTCATGGGCTTATAAATCACACTATAGTTAGAATGAGTGGGGGGATGAGTGGTCTCGGCGTATGGTGTCCGCCTCGAGTGCTGGAGGTCCCAGGTTCAGGCCCCGGTGAGGACCGGGATTTATTTAAAAAATCCACCGGGATTTCCAGTAATAAAATTTCCCCTGGTCTATGGGTAGTGAGATCAGACGCCCGTGTGTATTGTTGCGCCCGTAAAAAATCCCTTGGCAGTTGGAAATCGAAAAAGAGTACCCTAACGGCGCTGCCCTGGCAAAATTTCGAGTTAAAAATCTACCCAAAGTATTTCAGGACCCTCGCCGATGCGACGGAGTTCGTGCATTGAGCTGAGTTTCTCCAGACTCAGTTTTGAGTTAGGAGGAAAACGGATCACTTATGGGTTAAACCGTGTGCCGTGATGTTGATCCGACGACTAAACTAAACTAAACTATCTTTGTAATATCCCGTGATAAAATCAATTCACTTAAGTGTTTCCAAAGGTGAACCGAGTAAAATTTGATTTTCCTGAAAAAATTAATCTTTGGAAGAGCAAATTGTTTAAGAGGCACTGTAATTGTCAAAAATGTCATTTACTGCCAATATAGTACATTGCGGTGTATGGCAGAGGGGTCTTTGAGTCTGAGGAATTAAGGCCGCCTGGCTAGTGCAGTCGCCGTGAACTGTGCAGGTTCGGATTTTCTTTTTGTCCCCTACAGAAAAAGAGGTAAAATCTTCTATATGACTTTCATCGCAAAGAAATTAATATCTTCGCTCATTCGTATGTATATGTGAGAAGGAAAGGACTATTTTACATGCCTGGGTAAATAGTAAGTGAAGGAAATGATTCTTTTACACAGCTTGTGGTGAACTGGGTAAATAGTAAGTGAAGGAAATGATTCTTTTACACACCTTGTAGTGAACTGGGTTTGTGGTAAGTGAAGGAAATGGTTCTTTTACACACCTTGTGGTGAACTGGGTAAATAGTAAGTGAAGGAAATGATTCTTTTACACACTTTGTGGTGAACTGGGTAAACAGTAAGTGAAGGAAATGATTCTAGTACACACTTTGTGGTGAACTGGATATATGGTAAGTGAAAGAAATTATTCTTCTACACAATTTGTGGTGAATTGAGTATATGGAAAGTGAAGGAAATTATTCTTGTATACACTGTGTGGTGAATTTGGTAATGGTAAGTGAAGGAAATTATTCTTTTAGACACTTTGTGGTGAACAGGGTATATGGTAAGTGAAGGAAATTATTCTTTTACACACCTTGTGGTGAACTGGGAATATGGTAAGTGAAGGAACTGATT
Organism: Cepaea hortensis; assembly: GCA_963921405.1. Taxonomy (NCBI): domain Eukaryota; kingdom Metazoa; phylum Mollusca; class Gastropoda; order Stylommatophora; family Helicidae; genus Cepaea; species Cepaea hortensis. The sequence goes on along the minus strand of OY992889.1, from coordinate 76,931,818 downwards.
CTTTTACACACTTTGTGGTGAATTGGGTATATGGTAAGTGAAGAAAATGATTCTTTTACACACTTTGTGGTGAATTGGGTATATGGTAATTGAAGAAAATGATTCATTTACACACCTTGTGGTGAACTGGGAATATGGTAAGTGAAGGAAATGATTCTTGTACACACCTTGTGGTGAATTTGATATATGGTAAGTGAAAGAAAGTTCGTTGTTACACGCATTGGGGTTAACTAGCTCTGTAGCACTTCATCATCATCAAGTGCCGTGCCGACTGGCTGTGGCGTTCATGACTCTTCACAGATCTCGGTCTTTGGTTTTCTGGATCAACTCTGCTGCTGATATTCCCCCATGCCACCGTCGCAATCCATCCAGCATCATTTCTCGTGGTCTGTCTCTGCCTCTCTTCCCCTCGATCTTTCCAGTTGTCACGATGTTCTCCAGCGCCTCTCTTCTCATCACATGACCAAAAAAGCTGTTTGT